>JAQQZT010000003.1:27431093-27451985 GCA_030068275.1 Clarias platycephalus | reverse complement strand
ATGCTAAACCAGGAAGTGCTCTAAAAATGCTAACACATTAAGTGCTCTAAAATGCTAAACCAGGAAGTGCTCTAAAAATGCTAACACAGGAAGCGCTCTAAAATGCTAAACCAGGAAGTGCTCTAAAAATGCTAACACATTAAGTGCTCTAAAATGCTAACACAGGAAGTGTCATAAAATGCTAGACCAGGAAGTGCTCTAATTGCTAAATCAGTTTAGTTCTCAAAAAATGCTAAATGCTAGGAATTGTGCTAATTGCTAAATCAGTTTAGTACTCTAAAATGCTAAACCATTGAAATGCTCTAAAATGCTAAAACAGGAAGTGCTCCAAAAAGGCTAAAGCAGGAAGTCCCCTTTAAACACAAAACTAGAACGTGGTGTAAAAATGCTAAAGCAGGAAGTCTTCTTTAAACACTTTACCATGAAGTGCTCCAAAAATGCATTATTATGACGTGGTTAAAAAAAAAAAAGCTAAACCAGGATGCTTTTTTAAAAAACTGACTCCCAACCATTTTCCTTTTCTGACTATCATGATTCCGATACTATAAACAAACTCGCCCTGTGGATGATACAAAATAAAAATATTTCTTGAATTGCTCTGTTCCACAAACCCGTGTTCCATGAATCAGCACAGTGAGGAGCGTAAGTGAAGTGGCAGCACTGACCTGATACGGTTGTCTGCTGCTTGGACCCCTTCGTTTTCTCCTAAATGTAATAATTAGTAATGAGGGTTAGATGTAGGAAATAAATCAAAACCGGGTCGTTAGTAGAAACCTGCACTACTGTCAGAGCTGCTGTTATAGAGAACTAATCAATACCTCCTGACCAATCAGGACACAGAATTGAGCATCTCTGTGGTCTACGGTAACAGTGACAGAATTGATATAAATCTCTCAGTGCCACTGAAAGCAATTACAAATTGAATCCTACGCACTGTTCCATAAGAGCAGCCCTGATGTTTTTATCATGTCAATTGAACACCTGAGCTCCGGCGCGCATCGCTATTATTTCTCCGCTACCAAAACTCAAAGCCTTAAACGTGCACTTAACGTCCGCTTTGGCCCCACAGCGAGGCGTGTTAGCCGACACAAACAGCTGTGCGCGGGGACTCGAGATGCGTTCTCCCACTGTAAATATATTCTCCTCTTTTTCATATTTTTCTTGGTAATGTAAGCGTAAATAATTTAGAGCGTTTCTTCAGGAGTGCTGTGTTCAGAGCTGCAGTCTGGATGCTCTGACGGCGCGGCCTCTCAACACAGCGTAATTGAAATGCTTAAATTATTCATGCTCGCCGAAATACAAGACCTTCGTGAAGCAGCGCTGCAGCTCCCAGTGGCCTCATTACTTTCAATAACGCCACCAAAAATATAGACACATTTTACTTCAAAATGGAAAGAGCTACAGCTAATTTGCATGGGAATTAGAGGAATCACACCAAGTCGCATCGTATAATCAGTTTCAGGAGGTCGGAGCAGGAAAATTTCAGAACCATGCAGTGTGCTTTAGGTTAAACACACCGGATCAAAAAACAGCTTTTCTTAAAAAAAGAAAAGAAAAATGAAAATGAAAAATATTGACTGTATAATTTGCTAGATTATTCAATGCTCCGGGTCTATGATGTAAAATCAAAGAATGTGGGTTTTATTTATTTATATATCTATAAATATTTTAATATCTAGTGAGATCCCATATTGAAGTTATAACTGCTACAGTTACTAGTTATTACGGTTAAAAGCCTTGAACTGGGTTAAAATCCAATCCTGAGTCTGATGCAAGTTCCTTATTTCTTAAAATAAGATTACAACAAACCAAATATAAGATTATTAAGGTCATTCCAAGACACATTTTACAGTTTTTCAAGCAAAAATGATCTTCCGATAGAACAATTAATTTTCACTTAAAATTCTTCGTAAAATTTGACCAGCCTTTTGTACAGGAATTTGTATATAAATTTGACAAAATTTGAGATATTTCTAAGATGTCTTTTTTGCAGTGTAATGGAGGTGTGAACATGTATGGAAGGAGTCTCCAGTGTCAGTGCTACTGTATGTAACAATCAGAGGTGAATCGATAGATATATAGATAGGGTACGTTATTAACCCCAAAAGGGAAACCGTAAAAGCTAAGGTAGCTACAGGAATGCGTTAATGTTAGCACAGTGCGGGTTTAAGCAACTAGCTTAGCTAGTATTTCTTAGCTCATGTGCTTTATTTGTAGACAGAAATATTTCCGTCAGGATTTTTCTACCTATTATAATCTGGAAATCGTTGGTACTTTAAAGTCAGTCAAGTAAGATGAGACGGGGCTATAGAGCAGTGTTTCGAATGAACTGTCAGTCGTATACATCAAAACAATACAGTTCAATATTCTCTTTGCTAAACGAGCACAAAATATATATTTATATAAAATTCACATTTAGCTCCGCCCACATAGATCCAGACCCATGTCTTCTTCAGGCGGCGTATTGTAAATATATTAATGGTCGAAGACGTCGCCAGACCTTACCCTGTGTAACAAAAGACTGTATAAGAAACTGATTAAAATGTTTATTTTTATTTAAACAGTTTAGTGTTAGCATGATTAGTAGCCACCACTTTATAATTCCTGTGCACAACATTGCTGGTCAGAGTTGTAGCATCTGCAAGAGAGCTTACATTGCATGAGGGATTAGTTTGTACTGAACGTCTCATGAAGGCCAGCTGTATCGGCGCCTCAAAGGGTGAAAGTCTCGCGTTATCTTTGTCCTGCTGTTTTTCTCAGCATCCCAGACTGAACGTGACAAGCATTACATTTCCACTCGCAGCCAAAGCACTACACCTGCTAAATGGTTTAATTCATGCAAAAAGTGTTCCGGCGATGCAAATTAAACAGGGTTTTAGACAAGCCACGGTTTTCTGCTTTAATTGTCAATAAAGAAAACGCGTTTGCTTTACAAGTTCTGCTGCGTGCAATCGGTAAAGAATATAACAATAATTGAAAAACAAAAAAAGTATAAATAATGAAATAAATAACAGGTCAGTTTCTTAACAAAGCTTTGAAGACAGCGGTGGCGTTGAAAGAGAGACCTGCATGCGTCTGCACGCGTGGGACGTTTAGATACGTCTGTTATTACATTCCAGCAGCGTGGGCTCGTTTATAATTATTCCACAGACATGCAAATCGAACACGAGAACAATTACTAATTAGCTAAATCAGATCCAAGGTTATTGGTTTTTCTTTATGTTTTTGAAATATTCTGTTTGAACGTGTAATGAAAGATTAACAAGGATTTTTTTTCCTGGCAGGCTTTGAACTCGAACGACAAAATATTAATGAGAAAATAGATGAAAAAAGAAAAGGAAAAAAAAAAAAAGAAAATAAAAGACAAAGGGAGAGGAAGTGATGAGCTGGGACTTCTTCAGACGTTCGAGGAGATGCTAATGCGCTGAGGTAGCGCTGTGAGAATATAGAGAGGAATACTAAAGTTCTGCGACAGAGCTGAATCTGGACTACAGTGAGTTTGAAATCTGGATTCTGATTGGTTGGTTATTGTGTTGAATTAACACACAACTTGTTAGCGTTTCTATGACGACCTGGTCATTCAGGGGCTGTATCAGAATGGGGACATCGGTCATTTGTTTTTCTTGAACACCCTGACCCGAAGTGTTTTAAATCTCTATTTCCATAATACTCTATTTCAATTTTTATTTACTTTACAGCACATTTCTAGTCAGCCCTGGTTCTGTATATCTTGCAAAAAAAAAAAAAAAACAACATACAAATAATGATAAAGCCCCAGAAAGTCATTTAATATGTGTCAGACGTTTTGTATTTAATTCCCAGAGAACGTCTTCATATCTCATTTGTGTGTACAAACCGAACAAAAGAGCTGCCTCTCTCGCATTAACATACATTAGACGTGACCTTTTCAATTAGCATATCAAGTGTGTCTGTGTGTCTCTGTGTGTGTGTAACAGACTGTGTTGTATGATTTTATTTAAGAGCTTATGTGCCTGCCTTCTCCTATGAAGCTCTCAGATCCCGCTCATTTACATATCAAAACATATTCTCAATGATTTCCTTGACTAATTAAGGGTTCTTTAGTTTCTAAAAGGGATCTACTTGGACATTGGGTCTGCATATAAAGGTGTCTGACAAGGAACCTGCTTGGGCACTGGTGATGGACACCTCACACCTCTTCAAGGTTCCTGGCTTGATCCTGATCTCAGGAGATTTATGAGGTCTGCATCGTCCCTGCCAACGTCCTGGAGGACACACTGAAGGACACACTGGATGGTGGAGGAGGCACAGAATCAGGAGGTTCTCAGTGATATCCCAAATGTGTTCTTTTGCTTTCATTTTGCTGTGTAATAAAGTACATGAAAAATTTGTTTATATATATTTGTATTAGAAATATGGATTTTATTTCCAATTTTTAACTCGTCTATAGACAAGTTCTTATCACAGGTACGGACGCGTGATGCTCACGTGATCCGTTACAACAAGCACTTAAGACCATTACCATCAGTTTCTATTGGAATGATGTGGAAGTGGTCTATATGTCATTGTGACGGGCAGGTGCACATCGTGAAGACACATACTGGTCTGAGACATGCACAGAAAATGCAAATAGTACCTAATGTTGGTGAATGGTGTGTTGAGAATGGCCAGGCCCAGTGTTCCCACTATAACCAGGATAAAGTGTTTTATCCCAAAAAAATTCCAAGGAGACACGGATGCCGTTCCAGAGCCTGTTTACACCTGTTCTCTCTGGGGACACGCAATCATGGCCTCATACATCCATTCTGTCAGAGAACTATTGGTCCACATCAACACCATCAATCAAGCGCTCTAACAGCAAGAAGGAGGACGGTGTCTTCCATCAAGTTCATAAACAAATTAGAAACAGTGTCTTTGGAAATCCTGAGGAGATTAAGTACTCGGAAAAAGCCAGACGAGGAAATCTCACGGGATCTCGGGGATCAGTATGCATGAATATTTACAACTGGTCTATGAGCAGTACGATAGATTGCGGTAGGACGGCGAGGAGAGGTAGAACTAGGCCGTGGAACGGGAAGCTGCTCTTTATAAATATCCGTGAATTCATTTCATCTGTTTTTTTGTTGTTGTTTTTTTCATGGATCAGCGCTGACTTTAGATCCAAACTTAAACCATGTCGAAGCAAATTCTGCTCTAAGAACAACACCAGAAGAATCCTGTGTGTGGTAGAGACGAGTGTGTGTGTGTGTGTGTGTGTGTGTGAGAAAGAGAGAGAGAGAGAGAGAGATCCGCTCTACTTTCACATGGCACTGTATCACGGAGAGGGATTTAGATGATCCACTGGAAATCTCTCCATCTCAGTCCTTACGTAACAAACTCTGTACTATTCGTGAAGGAATAAACCATCGCATGTGAAGCAGTTAAAGGAAAATAGATCAGCTACTGTTACCATTGCTACAGAAGATACCTACTGTATACTGTATACCTTCTCATGCTACTGAGAAACCACAAAGAAGATCAACCTCTGAGCGCTGACATTGGAGACTCCTTCCTTACAACAGGAAGCAGCCACTGTGTAAAAAAAGATCACACACCTTTCCTAAACCCAGTTATATGTGCATCTGTCGTACAGTACATGTCCCTCTGTTTGAGCTGTTACCATAGAAACAGATATTTTCTCCCGCTAATCTGGGTAGCGCTCATCGTCGCCGGCTCTCGAGCCGTGGGAGGTCTGATCCTCCTTTCTCTGTGATGGTTCTTTGTGCTCTGTCTCTGTTAACCATGCTGTGAGATGTGAGGGAGTCGTTCTACTCTGAAGCCTTGGTTCTTCGCTTGTCTGGTCCATGTTGCTGTTCTTCACAGCAGCTTCAGCCCAGCTCAGAGATGTGGTGATTGAAGTGGTCCTGAAGTTTTACAGGGTTGCGTTTGTGGCATTTCTGAGATGTTTCTGTTTCATATTTGCTCCATGACTCGATAAATTGTTGATAATTGATAACTTATTTTGTTATTTTATGCATAAAGTCTTATTTGTCAAAGGTACCTTACAGCAAAGTGAAATGATTATTTTTGTATATCCGAGGGCCAGAGCACAGAGTCAGTCAGGGTACAGCGCCCCCTGGAGGAGATAGGGTGAAGGTATGTGAAATTTCTGTATGGTTGTTGATCAGTGTGTTTACACGTGTGTGTTTAATCAATTAAGTCCCATTTAAGTTTATCTGAGTGTGTGTGTGTGTGTGTGTGTGTGTGTGTGTGTGTGTGTGTGTGTGTGTGTGTGTGTGTGTAGCAGTCCAGTCCCTTTTAATTTAGGACATGGAAGACTTGTGGAAAGAAGCTGTTACACAGTCTGGATGTGTGTGCCCGAATGCTTCAGTACCCTTTTCCAGATGGCAGGAGAGTGAAGAGTGTGTGAGAGGGGTGTGTCTGATCAGCCACAATGCTGGAGGGTTTGTGGATGCAGCGTGTGGTGTAGATGTCTTCGATAGAGGAAAGAGAGATCCTGATGATCTTCTCGGATGTCCTCACTATCCGCTGTAGGGGTCTTGTGGTCCAAGTTGGCACATTTTCCCAAACCAGACAGTGATGCAGCTGCTCAGGATGCTCTCGAAAGTCCCTCAGTAGATGATGGTGAGAATTGATGGTGGAAGTCTGACCTTTCTTAACCTTCTCAGGAAGAAGAGGTGTTGTTGGGCTTTCTTGTGTAAAGAGTTTGTGTTGAGGTGAGATTCTCCTCCAATTTAGTGCTGTTGATGATCTCCACAGAGGAGCTGTTCAGCGGAGAATGGTTGTTTTATCATTGTTCAGAGACAGGTTGTTGTCTTTATTCCAGTCCGTTAGCCTCCGCACTTCCTCTCTGTACGCTGACTCGGCAGTCTTGCTGTCCGTGGAACAGTTACGCAAAACTGCAGTGGGTTTAGAACATGAACTTGTTCCAACATGAACGTTGCTGCATCCTTTCCCCAGGAGGGGGTGCAGGGGGGGTGTAGGGGGGGGTACTTCTTTCACAGTTTAGTCTCTCAGTTAACTTTGTTTGTTATGATATTTGTGGGTGTGGCTATATGTTAATTAGCCACCTAACTTTCTTAGAGGTTTGCACTGTTGCCTCGCACCTCCAGGGTTGGGGTTCAAAACCCACCTCCTCTGTGTTTGTATATGTGTGTGTGTGTGTGTGTGTGTGTGGTTTCATGTTCTCCTTGTACTTGGTCGGTTTGCTGCAGGTTGATTGCTATTTTCAAATCGCCTGTAGCATAAGATCGGATGTATGAGTGTGTGTGTGTGTGTGTGTGTGTGTGTCCTGCTCAGGCCGAGTGCTCTAGGATAGACTCCAGGCCCTCCATGACCCTACATACTGTAGAATTAGTGCTATAGATAATGGACGGATGGATGGACTGACGGATTAATGAATGTATGGATCCAAAACCACTGGCACCCATTTTGCTAACAGATTGGTCAATGAGTCCGCTTGTCACTAAACATCTGGATTTGCCTATTTCTGTCATATTTCATGCTATAAGGAATGTCAAAGTAGGGGGCATAAAGGCTGTGAAAAACAGGTGGGAGTGAGGATGAGCGTTATAATGATGACGGGTTGACAGCGACAGGAGGAATTTGGTACGAGCTCGAGTCAGGGAACGATGCGTCAACAAGCCGACGTATGGAAAATTCCACTTCTGCCCAATTTTGCTGTTGCTGACAAAAATGACATACGTGTCACACTCACGTTAACAGCGAGTTTAAGTTCCTGTCAGTGTCAGAAATTTCAGATTCAAATCTCGTCTTTTTGGTGACGATGAAGAAATGTAACAGAAACCCGGTGTTGGTGTGGAAGACTGTGTGTGTTTGTTTGTATCTAGACATCTGGACTGATAACCTAAACATAACATCTTATACAGTATTATACAGTAGAGTCATTTAGTATTATTTAGGGTCATTGTATGATCTGACACAGAAATACAGAATCTTCAAACATGGCTGAAATCGTACAACATGAAACAACAGCTTTAAACCGCTACATTTGTATTCAGATGTGATGGAATCTTAAAGTTTAGCAATTATTTTCCTGTTTAAACAAGTTAATATGAGTCTTAGAGCTCTCTCCAAAATGCGTGTTAATGTTCCAGCTGAAATAAACCTCAAAGCCTGCGTTCTGGCTGCCTGATTTCCTTTTTCAAATTCGCTGTTTCAGTGTCTGTAGCTTTAATCAAACGGCCCCTGAACACCCCTTTGTAAAAGTGCGTTTTCCTAGCCCAGGGGTCGGCAACTGAAAAACACTCAAAGAGCCATTTGGACCCAATTCACAGAAAAGAAAACACCCGGAGCCGCAAAAGCATTTTGACATCTTAAATGAAGAGAACACTGCATATATCGTTTTTTACCTTCATGCAACTGTATGTATAAAAAAAAAAACATTTTTGCATTGTGTTGCATTTATGAAATCAACGAACTACTACAGAGAAAATGAAAATCTTATTTCTGAATGCAGCAAAAACATTTTGAGCGCCGAAAAAAGCACACTGGATTGAAGGTTACTTTAAAATAAAATACTCAGTGTCTATTCGTCCTCCTCGTATTTATGAAATAAAAAGCCGAACTTAAATTAACCACCTGCAGCAAACCAGGAATGCTTTCTGCTTCTGCGTGCCGTCATCCTTTTATTGTGTGTACTGGAGCGTGCAGTCAGCAATCAACCCCAAAAAATGGAGCAAGCTATTTATTTATATCATTATATATATTTATTATCATTATTATCGAGGACGACATCATATTAATATGAGACAATAATTTAAACTTTAATTAAATCAAGAAAGGTTTAATATTATATAGGCTAGTAATCTTGTACATCTTTAATCTATTATTATTATCAATAGTATGGAGGAAGTGACATCGGCGCTGGTGACTTCGCAGGGTGTTCTGAATAGTGGAGTTTTGTCGAGGGAACTTCTCTTCACCAACGTTCCCTGCAAAAGGAGCAGGGAGTAGGGAGCACCCTGTGAAGTACACTTCAGAATGGAACGCAGCTCGGGCCTCGAAAAGTTCAATAAATCGAGTGCCGGCGGGTGTGATGCATATTTTGAGCAATGAAAAATTAAACATATTTTATTTTAATGTTACAAGATCACCATAATCTTCGAATTTAAAATTACATTTGAAAAAAACTAACGAGCTAAAATAAAATTAAATACTCATTATTTATTTTCCAAAGCCAGAGGGAGCTGCAGCAGAGGGATTAAATGAGCCACATGCGGCTCTGGAGTTGCCGAACCCTGTCCGAGCTAATCATGCAGTATGATATGCAGAAACTGAAAATGACTTGACCTTTTTTTTTTGTAATTTACAAATGTTTGGGACATTACAAGGCGTTTTCCACCCTGAGATTAGTTAGATCTGACTAAGTAAAGTTTTTAGTTAGAACCTGGTTTGTTTTGAGTACATTTAAAAGATTTTATTCACCTTTAGCATTCAGCTAAATTTAAGTTATACCACAACTAAGGCTACATTAGCTGTTAGCACTTACTGTAGTTAGTCGCTAACCTAAATAGCTTTAGCTCTAACGAAACAGAGGGACTGGAGATGTAGCTCCATATCAGCCCTGTTTTAACTTGTATTTCCCTAAACAGGTAAAGTTAAGGATAGCAACACAAAATAACACTTTTGATGGATCTGTCACTCAGACAAGCTGTTAGCAGTTAGCAACATTAGCCTCATAGTGTGCCTAAATCCAACAAACAAGCTGAACAAACAATAGCTTCAACATCGTAACAGATTTCCGGCAAAAACTAGCGATGTCCGCTGGGGGGCTTAGCACTGTACGCTTCTCATGAACATTGTGTGAATATCGTGATTTAAACGTATGATGAGAAACGCAAGAAAAAGCAAATAAAAAAATAAAAACTGAGGAGTTGAAAAGGGAATTTTAGTCCTATTTAACTATTTAAATTTAGATTTTTAATATATTGTTATTTTGTGAGGTTTGATTCCGCTGTGTTTCCACTATAAGAGTTTACATCGGATCTGTTCTGTTTTTAGAGCTGTCATGGCGCTCATCCCTGAATTTCAGCTTAACATACTGTGTGTATATATATATATATATATATATATATACGGTATAAGAATTCACACAGTGTTAGAGAGAGAGAGAGAGAGAGAGAGAGAGAGAGAGATTGTTTATGAAGAGAGGTAGAGAATCGGTCCAGGAATGGTAATGCTCTCCCGCATCCCATCTGGCTCGGGATAAATATATCGCTGGGGTGCATGAATTTTTCAGCAGCGTGGGATTCTCCAGCAAATTACCCACTGACACGAGGCATGGCTGCGTTGTTGTACAACGGCGTTAAAGCATGCCCTTTAAAACGTCCACATTTACTTACAAATTCTTGACAAATTCTCCAGAGCCGCCTCAAGGTCCAAGCTTTTTTAGGCCTTGCTTATTTCTCTGTTTGACATGCAGTAACCTTTTATAAACCAAATGTCAGAAATGTGAATCTGCAAGACGCCTAAAGAAACCCGCTGTATTTTGGACAGGCTGTCAGTTCACTTGTAGTCTGTTTACATTTCCAGGATGATCCCCAAGCTCCTGCTCTCGCTCTTGCCCCGTCCTCTTTTGCATTTCTACTCCATTGTTTATGCTTTTCCCCCCATGCTGTTATTTAGACAGCAGTCTCGGTAAAGTGAATCCCGACTCTTTTCATTAGAAATGAACGATTGACACGATTCAGGATTGTGTTCTTGCACGAGTGTGTGATGATGTGTAGACGTTTTATATCTTGTTCTTTAACATGGCGTAACAGTTCAGAGCACCTCACAATCCGAAAGACAGAAGTGTGCAGCGTTAAAACTTTTAGATCAAGAAACTCATATTTTCTTCTCTTCTTTCTTGATCTTGACCTTTCTGGCATGTTTAGATCAAGGCATGCTGAGTAAGCTTGTTAGTTTTTCCACTCTGGTTAAAGATAAAACTTTTTCTTTCTTTCTTTTTTTTTGCCTGAACCAATCATCTTCAATTTCATAATCTCCACTTCTGCATATCTTCATTAAGACATTAACTTAATTTAATAAGCAATTGGATGATCTGTGAGCTTCTGCGCCTGTCATGTGCCTTTTACTGAAGAGTGTCTTCTGTCTGGCCACTCTAGCATACAGGCCTGATTGGTTGCAGCAGAGATGGCTGTTCTTCTGGAACGTTCTCCTCTCTACACAGAGAAACACTGGAGCTCTTTCAGACTAACCATCGGGTTCTTGGTCACCTCCCTGATTAAGGAGCACCTTTTCCCCCAGTTGCTCAGTTTGGCCTGGTGGTCTGCTCTAGCAAAAGTCCTGGTGGTTCCAAACTTCTTCCATTTACAGATGATTGAGGCCAATGTGCTCATCTGGACCTTCAATGCTGCAGAAATCGTTCTGTACCCTTCACCAGACCTGCGCCTCGATACAATCCTGTCTACAGGCAGTTCCTTGGACTTTATGATTTGGTTTTTGTTTGCTAAAATTTCAATCAAACTTCGTTCACATTGTCATTATGGGCTTTAAATTATATTAGCTTTATATATGTGTACCTAGCTAAACAGGTATACCTACAGTAGCTCCGAATAGGAGTAGCTATCTCCAATGGGCAGGGCTACAGTAGCTATAAATCGGTGTTTGGAGCTGTAACACTGTTTGGAATTCTAGCACCCTCGCTTCATATACAGTAGTCAGGCGTCTAACTCTGCTCATCAAACACTGTAAAACACACAGCTGACAGACTAGAATAGATCTGGAAAGATACTTCAGATCCAATCCCACAGCGATCCAGCGTGTCAGACTTGTATCAGATCCCAGAGCCACATTATCACACACACCACACAAGCTGAAGTTTTCTCCAAAGCTTTACCTTGGTGCCTCTTATAGACCGCAGTCAGAGTTCTGGGTTTAATTCTGTTCTTGTTTGATGTGCAGTAACCTTTTAGCGTGGCGTATCTCTCACAGCGACCGGCAGATCGGCAAGCGCAAAGTGCACTGGACACCTGCGGACTCTGGAAGTCTCTTCACTTTCACTCTTTTCATCTTCTTCCACTCATCATATCTCACAGTTCTGTCTCACTATCACTTTCGGCTCCTTTATCCCCCACGTCCTTTCTGCACTTTATTCCTCATCGTTCTTGCCCTCTTCTATCTAACCTCGTCTCTCTACAAGTGACCGCTCTATTCAGAACTGATTGATGATAAATAATAAAAACAGGGCGAAAGTTCAACCTTTATTCATTACATATACATTACTGCACTCTGAAATTCTTTATTCTTTACGTATCCCAGCTTTTTGTTATTAGGCTGGGGTCAGAGCACAGGGTCAGCCGTTTTACTGCACCTCGCTCAAGGGCCCAACATCTGCAACCTTCTGGAGATGGGACTCGAACCGCCGACCTTCCGATCAGTTACTCAGAGGCTTAACGAGCTAAGCCACCACCGCAGGCAAAGTTTGCGTTTCTCACACAATAACTCGTCTGTCTGTTCACGAGCTAAGGAATGTAAAGAGAACCTTTTCAAGCCTTTATTTAATGATTAAATAATTAATAACATAATTAAATGCTTTTAATGATAATAATACATTTAATTGTAAATGATTGTTTGCTGAGCGTGTGCATAAGTAAATCACACTGCGAGTAATAAATTTATCTATTTGTATTGACTCCACCCACGTTTTAGACAGAAATGCCAAAAATGCAAAACTGTGCAATTTGCAAGAAAAATTATCCGCACTCTGGCTGTAGAATTTATTTTAATAAATCTCTTTTAGAAAAGAAAAAATACAGAATTGTCTGTTTGTCAACAGCGCAGTCTTCACTTCAGAGGTGAACCTTCGTCCTTCGTTCTGCTTTTAGGAGACCAAACAGGTAAAAGTCAGATGGCGTGAGATGAGGATTATACGGAGGACGCTTTCACACCTGTGTGTGAGATCACGTCGCACTCGGATATCAGTCTCTGTGTTTAATCTGATGTTTAGTCTTCAGCTCTTCAATGAGCGTCTCACTGTAACGAGCGCTGTCGATTGTTAAACCTACTTCCTGATAACGTTCCAATACTTCTGGCCCTTGACAGTCCCAGAAAACTGTAAGCGTTGATGAATTTTCCAGCTGATAGTCGACTTTTTCCGTTCCAGACTCAGACCTGTTTATGATCTTCCGAGTTATTTTGGCACCAGGTACACCCTCAGACCACAAGAAAACAAATCGCTGCAAACTGCTCCATTTCCGCTCGCACCGCAGTGACAAATGCAACACGTTCACACCTGCACAGCAGCGACTGGAGAGACAGGGGCCTTGAACCGAAGGCGCTGATGAGACAGTTTTAATATAATGTGGATCATTTTTGGCTGACTTTGTAACAAAACTGTTGTCAGTTCTGCTTTGGTGTGTTTTTACATAAAAGTGTAAAAGATTGGCCAAAGGACCATGATGATTTAATGAATATGCTAATTACCTTGTCAATCTGGTAATTTGTTGCACTTGTTTGATAATAATAATAATAATAATAATAATAATAATAATAATAATAATAATAATAATTCAAGTTGCCATACGATAGTTTTGTGAGCAAAATGTTTTCTAAATTCTTTCTCAAACTTCTGCTAGTAAACCAGTTTCCAGATCCTATTTGCTGAGGTTATGCAGATTGAACAAGCTGAATGTTATCAGTATCCACTAAGTATTTGCTCACACACTGAATTGTAACTCACAGACATTCCTGTAATTCAGCGTCTCCCTGGACACACACGTATCTTTCGAACCTTAACGATGGTGGAATGCTAACACCTTCGCTTCGCGCACATTCCTGTTTATTTGCTCCTTTGTGTTCTTAAAACCGGCAGTGCTTTCTATTCATCGAAGCACTCAGTGCATTAGTGAACACACATCCGTGCCGAAATGGACTGCAAATGCATCAGAAAAACCCATCGTAATTTAGCTTATAAAAATGCAACAACACCTGGTCACTTTATCATTGCCGCGACTTCACCTCGGCTCATTTGCGCCGCGGCAAATCCTCTTTGCCGGCAGCAAGTTGGAGCGAGCTAGTGATGAAGTTTGACATTTGGTACTGCAGAAAACCTCAGTGGAACAATAAGAGCATTTCTTTCGCATAGAGCGGCGTCGGCATGTGAATTAAAATGCTTCACGGCTTGTTGAGTGCCACAGGTTCGCCAGTTGCACCATAAAATATTGAGAGTGTAGACGTGAGTGTCTGATCATGAGGCAAATGTAAATGTGTGGAAAAGATCACTACAGCTAGCTATATTTAGGACATGTTGCTTTTTTCGTTTAAAAACTGGAACTGATATTGAAACTGGTCCTGATACTGGTACTGGAACTAGTGGTGATGATGGTACTGGTCCTAATACTGGAACTGGTCCTGATACTGGTACTGTTCCTGATACCAGTACTAGAATTGGTCCTGGTTCTGATACTGGTATTGGAACATTTCCTGATACTGGTACTGGAATTGGTCCTGATACCGGTACTAGAACTGGTGGTGATGATGATTGTACTGGTCCTAATACTGGTATTGAAACTCGTCCTGATAATGGTACTAGAATTGGTCCTAGTACTGGTTTTGATACTGGAATTGGTCCTGATACTGATACTAGAAATGGCAGTGATGATGGTACTGGTCTGATACTGATACTAGAATTTGTCCCGATAATGGTTCGATATTGGTACTAGAACTGGTCGTGATACTGGTACTAGATTTTTTCCTGGTCCTGATACTGGTACTTGTACTGATTCTGATCCTGGATTTTTTTTATTATATATATATTTATATTTCATTAAACAATAACCTATCTGGGGTTATAATTAAACTAAAACATTCTTATTTAGAAAGACATTTTTGCTTCTTTGGAGAAAATGTAAGATATAATGATAAGCTATTATGAACATTTGTCAATTTTGCAAACTTAATACTTTTCCAAAATTCATATTAATTTGCAATATTTTATATAAAAAAATTTTTTCAAGCTGTAAGAAATTACACTTCAGGAATTAAACCTGCAAGTCCGTATCTTATAATGTCCGTGCTTTAGCCAGTAAAAAAAGAACGAATTTCTCTTCTCTCTTACTTTCTGCTGGTTTCCCAAAACACACTTTTTTGAGGAAATGGAAATATAATAATGTGTTTGAGAGAATGGAGACCGCCGGCTGATCTATTCACTCGGCTAGCGGCGGCTTCTTGAGCTTTAAAAGCTCCGGGTCCTGGTCAGATCCATTCGAGCCTCACTCCAGGTGAAATGAAATGTCCACTACTTCAGAGAAATGGATCCGGATAGAATACAGTGGAAAAGAACACACACACACACACACACACACACACACACACACACACACACACACACACACACACACACACACACACACACGTATACCATGATGAGAATCAGAGCTGTCTTAAAAGCTCACACAGTTTCCCTTGGATGTGTATATATATATAATTTCCATTGATTTTCCGTCTTGTTGTTGTTTATTGAGTGTATCCAGCGTTCAGCACGCTGTCGTCCAAACCAGTCGAGAGGAGGAGGAGGAGAGAAGTTCAGGCTTTCCGATAGATTTTAAAACCCTTTTAAACAAAACCAAAGCCAAAAGGGTTCTGTACAAATCAACACTCAGTAAAGCGCTCAGCGTTTCTTCATCACCCTGTCGCTGCACTGACTCAGGGTCAGTCGTACTGGAGGAGCTGGTGGAGGTGGACAGATGGAGAGATCTGACCTGAGCTCCAACACCAGCGCAGCGCATGAGCATCGCAAAACCCCTCGCAGGTCCACTTCCTGTTTAAGCTGGTTCTGGTACCAATATTTGTAATGACCCTGGTACTAATTCTGGTACTGATAGAGCTATTGATACAGGTACTGATACAAGCACTGGTACTAATGTAGAAACTGGTACTAATTTTAGTAGCGGTACTGATACCTATACAAATACTGGTACTAATACAGATACTGGTACTGATCCTTATGGTGGTACTGTTGTCGACTCTGGTACTTGTAATGATACTGGTACTGATACAGATACTGGGGCTAATACTGGTAATGGAACTGGTTATGATAATGGTACTGAAGCTGATAATAATAATAATAATAATAATAATAATAATAAGTTTATTTTATATAGCGCCTTTCAAGAGACTCAAGGTCGCTTTACAATAACAAAAATGTTTACACATCATTTAGACATCTGAAAGACATCAAAACAAAATACAGATAAACATGAAAACCGGTAGTATTTGGCACAGATACTGGGACTGGTGCTGGAACTGGGCCTGATACTCATACAGGAGGTGGTGAAACAGGTACTGATGATTATATCTGTACTGAAACTGATACTGGTACTTGTATTGATACACGCAGTGATACAGATACTCCTTGGTACTGTACAGTGTACAGTCCAAGATTTGGACGTTCTGCTGTTCATCAGGGTTCTGAGTTCACACTTAATAATTACACACTTACAGTAGTTAACACACACACACACACACACACACACACACACACACACACACACACACACTCACACACACACACACATACACACACACACACACACATCAGTTTTACAGCATTATTCTGACACAGATCACGCTCCCTAAGAGCCGAGTAATCTGCAGCGAGTGGGCGCTGATGGAGACGCTTAGCTTTTCTTGTGTAACCTGAACTCTGGAAAGATGATGTGACGATCTTGTCACACTGAGGGATGAAGAGTCAGGGGTCTCATCCTGAGCATGATTATTTTCCCATAACTGCAGACCCACAAGTGTTTTATATACACATGTCTATACAGTAGCAACGTTTACTGATGAGGAACGTCTGAGAACCGTGTGGTGGCGTTCCTTCACCAGACTGTTACAGCTTACAAAGAGCTGAAGCTGGAGACTCCTTCCACTAAAGTTGCATGAACTTCTCCTTACCTTGAAGAAAACCTCACCATCATCCTCAGCGATTACACACGTTTCTCATTAGTAGTGTGGTTGCTGTGTAAGTCTCGCTGAATGAGCCGTTACTATGGAAACAATAACGTATTAGAGCTTCTGGCCAATCAGAATGCCGGATCCATTTCCTTGTGAATGAACACGTGTTTTTGTATGAAGCTCTCTCCAGGATGGAAGAGTGTAACGTAAACCTTAGTTGTGTAACAGGATATCGTTTCAAGGTCACGACCTCTTTAGATTCAGCGCCGAGCCAATGATGAAATTTTTCCAGAAATTTTTTAAAGATTTTGAAGCTGAACACGAAAAAGCCGTACAGTGTTTCTGAGAGCGAGTGAAGAGCGCTGCCGGTTCCTCAGGCGCTGATTTTATGGCGTTTGAGCTGCGATAGAGGAACCAGTCTGATATCTGAGTTAGAAAAACAAAGCGAGATCTGAAACAAACCCTTTGGTTGATGATTCAATAAATTATTAATAAACGCCGGCGGGTGCCGGGGCCTCGCTGATATCTGACCAGAGGAAAGAAAAAAAGTAGAAAGAAGAAATCGAATTATGTAAGATTAATAATTCAATTTTCGGAATTATTTAAGCGCTTGGGTTTTGCACTAAACTCTGGCATTTCCTTTCTGCTGATTTTATTCAGGTCAGTTTTAAAATGTATATTTGCAAATAATAAAACAGCTTTAATATTTTGCTTAAATTATTTAATCTGTTTGCTATATTGTACTAAATAATATATATTTTTATATATATTAAATATATATTTTATCTTATGTAAATTGATATACTGTACATGTTTACGTTATTATTATTATTATTATTATTATTATTATTATTGTTCCTGTTTTTTTTGTTTTGTTATTGTTATTATATGGTGATGTGACATGTCCATGTCCAGGTCTACAAAGAATTATTATAATTATTTATTTTATTATTTATTATTTCTTTTCTTTTTTACATTTATAATTTTTTTACACAGACAAAGAAGGCTGCGCCTCCGAGTGCTGCTCGGAGAACACATTAGGATCTGATTTGCATAAAAAGTTTGAGGATAAAGTTTCACGTTTCATCGTGATGAGATTTTTGTGTGTTTTTTTCTTTCTTTTTGCGATTTAATGAGAGCTTGATTTCATCCTCGCGGTGAGGATTCGCAGAATGCAGATGTTTCATGTGTGGTTTATGAAGTACAAAGCTGACTGGAGAAACGTGACACACGCACACACACACACACACACACACACACACACACACACACACACACACACACACACACACACACACAGAGTGTTAAAGAAAGAGTGTGAGTGGTTGTCATCTTGAGAGAGAGAGAGAGAGAGAGAGAGAGGAATTCTCAGCTTCAGATGCCCAGGAGAGGTTCTGTGAGCTTCAGATTAAGAGAAAGAAAGGAAAAAGAATAAAGCCACCGTCCTCATCTTCCATCCTGCTGCAAAGTCTCTCCCTCTCTCATCACCTCGTGATCTTTATCTCTCTGCTCTCTCCCTCTTTCATCTTCATAGCAAACAGATACACACACGGAACATTCCAGATGCTTCTTTTTTGTTAAGTGTGTTGTATTGTGGTGGCACGGCGGTGTAGTGGTTAGCGCAGGGTCAAGGGTTGCCCGTTGTGCGTGCGTGTGTTGTGTACCCCAACTTGTTCCCTGAGTCCCCTGCGAGAGTCACATGTACAGGAGAAGCTCCACAGAGAATCAGTGAGTGTTGTATTGTTGGTCACATGATCGAAATTCTCTGTTTTATTTAATTTTTTTTACCTTGTGTATTGATTACTGCTGTCACTCCAGCGCCACCGCATCACCACCCCGAGGTGTTTTATTCCTCTTACACCACCGCTATTGATAAAAAGTATGACATCATACTTTTAATCCATTTATAGCTACTGTACATCTTTTGTGAAAGTCCTTATTGCCTGAGCATAAGATGTTGGAGAAACGTTACATCTGACACTGGAGACTCCTTCCATCTCAGAAGAAGGTGGAGGCAAAAAGACAAGAACTAAAATACAGGTAGTCCCCTACTTACAAATTAGTTCCGTTCCAGGAGCATGTTTGTAAGTCGGACTTGTTCATAAATCTGGGACAAAGTCAGTCTTATCCGCCTTTTGACATGAATATACAATATAAAGCTAAATCTGTGCTCTTTCCCAACACTGTCATCATGTGTCCAAAAACCATAACTGAGCCTAAGGAAATTAGACTCACAGTGAAATGTAACCGTGTTGTCTCTGCCACTTTACAGTAAATCTTGACAAGGGGAATCCTGGATCCTGGATGTTGTCTCAGAGCGAATTTGCCCTTAAGAAATAATGGAAACTCCAATGATTCGTTCCACAACTCAAAAATATTCATATAAAAATATTAATTGAAAATATAAAGTAAAAATAAAACTATTTAACCTGCACTTTACCTTTGAAAATAAGGAGAAGGACGAGGGGGACCAGGGATATTGTGTAGGATGACTTTAACACACACGCGTATGGATGTTGACTTTACTTAGACTGCAAACTAAGTTTGAAAGCGGAATCTGGCCATTTTGTCTCAGAGCTGTTTTCCACTGTATTGGACTGTGAACAGGAAAGAATTTTCCTGAAATTAGGATTATTTAAGAGTAAGAAGAAGGAGAGGAAGGAAGCAATGAACAAGGTAGAAAGATGGGGCTGGAGGAACGAAACGAAGGAAGAAAGAACAAAGGGACAAAAGAAGTAAGAAGGGAAGAAGGGAAAGGAAAAAGATGAAGAAGGTACAGTAGGAAGGGAAAGAAAGGAAGAAGCAAATCAACCAAAGAAGGAAGAATGGAACAAGGAAGAGGGAAGAAGCAGGATGGGTGGAAAGAAAAAGAAATGAAGGAAAAAGAAGGAGTGAAGAAAGGAAGGAAAGGAAGAAGGGATGGAAGAAGGAAGGGAAAAGAAAAAGAAATGATGGAAGAACAAAGGAAGAAAGGGAAGTAAAGAAGAGAGAAAGGAAGAAGGAAGAGAAAAGAAACAGATGATGAAACGAAGGAAAGAAAAAGAAATGGTGGGAAGAAAGTAAGGAAATGAGGAAGGATAGAAGAATGGAAAAAAGGAAGGAAAAATGGGAGGAAGGAAGGAAAGCAATGAACATGGTAGAAAGATATGAAGGAGTGAAAAGGGGAGGGAAGGAAGGAAGGAAAAATAAAAGAAGTAGCAATAAAGGACACTGGAGGTTCCTTCCAGATCCACTGAATAATAAACATCTTCTTACATTCACGATTTACACACGAACTCCTCGTGAACGAGCCGTTATTATAGAAACCATGATGTACATTAATATAAACCTGCAATATTGTCAGAGCTGCTGTTATGGAGAATTAATCAACAACCTTTTGATTAATCAGGACGCAGAAACCAAATCTATAATTAATATACAAATGTATTACCTTATTTTAAGATGAAATCAGATTGTTCTGTGTTATAATAAATGTCATTACAATACGAAAGATTCTAATAAAAAAATTGATTCAGTCATATTTAAGACATGTTTGTTCTTCAGATTGAGATTATTGACGAGTTATCTGGGAATTTAGCTTAGAAATCAGCTTCTGCTTCAAACTCGATAAAAGGTCATTAGCCAACACGAGGATCCACTCTGGAATCACTTTTTAATTCTTGTGTCTGACAGATTTTCATGTTACACAACAATTGTTCAAAGTAGATTCAACTAAGTGGTCGATAACCTTAAATGAAAAAAACACAAAAAAGGTACATCACTATTTCTGATAAATAATGAGTAAATCATTACATCTAATGAATATTAGTTAAATAAAATGTAAACAAATACAACAAAATTATTTAACTAAGCTTAACACATCCTATTCCATAAACCATTTAGCAAACATGTAATACACATTAGAGCTGAAGATCTTTGCCCGAACCCGACGGGACCCGACAGGACCCGACGGGTTCGGTCGGGTTCGGGCTTAATTAATATAATTTTACACGG
>JAQQZT010000003.1:27353802-27365534 GCA_030068275.1 Clarias platycephalus | reverse complement strand
GAATCGAGCCTGGCCGGGGAATCGAACCCAGACCCTGGAGGTGCAAGGCGACAGTGCTAACCACTACACCACCGTGCTGCACACTACATACATTGTTCACGAAAACTTTGAGGAACATGACAACAAGCTTGAGGTGTTCCGACTGACTCCACCTTCAGATTCTTCAGATCTCGATCACAATCACAGAAGCACAAGCAGGATTTAAGGCTGGTTTGAGGATTATGGCTGATCAGGGGAAAAAATATCAAACCGTTTTCGAGCAGAATAGTAGATATACACGAAAAAAAATCGTTTTTTGGAGGTCTGGGCGATACAGTGATATCAATATCATGATAATTTATAGCACATTTCAAAGATATATCATGCCTACGATACGTTTTATAAAGACTTATCTTCATAATATTAAAGACAATATTATAATCTTCAGAGATTCTATTTTTAAGTTTTAAAATTGGATTTATTATAGACAAAAAGTCAAATTGGTCCATTCAAATGAAACTAAATTATGTAACTAAAAAATTATATTCTAATATGATTATAATATTTATATCTATTATTATATTTTCAGTGCTTTCAGAAATGCATATGCCCCACCCACAGGGGTGTGTCTCGCTCTTTAGTAATGGCTGATCTATCATGATTAGAATAGATATTTAGAGGTTGCAAGTGGGTGGAGTTTGTGTCAGTGATAAAGTTTACTCTTTACGCTTCGCTGTCGTTAGCTAGCTCAGTAAACTGACGTCTGGTTTGTTCAGATAGTGTAGAAAAGTATGTTAAGACATGACATCACTTCCTGTTTTAAAAGGAAATACATTAAGATACAGAATTAAATCAGAACTTCCAAGACATGGTAACTTTAAGGAAGGAACTGCTACTCTAAAAACGTGCACCCGAAGTGATAAAGGTGCCGTTATATCTCTGAAAGCGTGCTAATTCAGCTCCGGAGTTTGCGTTGTGTGGATAATTACGGTCTCACTGCAGAGACGGATCAGGGGATTGATCCTGCTGCTGTACAGAAGCCGTGATTTACCCACAAGCAGCTGATTCCCTGCAGACTCATCGCGCACAGACGTCAATATCGGTTCAGTATCAGAGCTGTATAGTTGTCACGTTAGAGGGTTGCAGCAGACAGATTCACTGCACGCCGTGTCTGGATCAGCTGCTTTAAGACAGATTTACGGCGTATGATTTCCAGCATGATGTTGCTGTTCCAGACCAAAAATCTTCGCTAGCGTGGCTTAGCGACATAGGATAGCCAGCAAGAAAGTCGTGCCAGTGTGAGAAATCTGTGCAGATGATTTTTATCTGGAATCCACCGACAGGAGGACGGCAGACTCGCAGGACAACTGCAATGAAGTGAAGGCGCTTCGTGGTTCAGTATCTCATATAATTACACCTGATTCTTGAAGAGCACAGACTGCGTTAGAGAACATGTGCACACACACCGCAATTTATTGTTTGTAAAAAAAAATTAATGATTATGCCACAACAGAGCTACAGTAAGAGACCACTAAGTTTAACATTCTGTGTAAGAAAAAAAAAAACTGTCTTTGAATTTATTTCCTTGGGGCGATGATAATATTTTTTAAATCCAATATACTGCAGGACTCTTCCAAACGGTTGAGATGTCACTTCATGGTAAAAGTATCAAGACATTTACAAATACCATAATACAAAAACCAACAACAACAACAAACACCTATATACACAACATAAAATGTTAACGTACAGTATATTAACTCTTTCTGACCTTTGAATCCCATTTATTTCTTGTGATATCCTACAAAGTGATTAAAAATGCTAACTTTTCAAAAGGCACAAGAACATTAGGTGGATCCCCCACATACCTCAACCAAGTGGTAGAAATGCCTCATTCAGGTTAAAGTCAACACAATTTTTTTTAATATAAGAAAGGTTTGCAGAATGTTAAAGAGGTATTTAGATTTTGAGTAATAATTAGTTCTGATTGTTATTCATTGCACCAGGAAAAAAAAAAAATCTGTGGTTTGCCAGGAGTGCAGGTTTGGTTTGCAAGCAAAATTGTTTTGGTTGTAAATAATTATGTCATAATTAAGTCACACGTTGATTTTTTTTGTCCATTTTAATAATATTGAATATTTTGTATAGGGTCATGGCTCATCATTCCTGTACACTCTGCAAACTGTAGAAGTCTTCAGGGGTGTCTGTGAATATTTATGCAATAGTGATATATGTGTTTTTCAGACAGTGAGCTAAAATAATGTATTGGTGCAGCATAGTGTTGGTATCGACTGTGTTTTGCATTACCTCATGCATTACCTTCAGCTCTACCCTGCGCAGTATTGATTTTTTTATCCTTTTGTAACTGTACTGTGCGAGTCACAGGGGTGATATCAGACCGGTACCAGAAACAGGCGTGTGTCATCACCAGATACCGGTTTATCAGTAATTCACGTTGCACTATTTACTGTATTATTATGCATCAGGTAGACCCCGCGCATTGCAAACTTATTGGTTATAAAACGTTCTATCTTTAAATATATTATTTAACAGGATTACAGATGGCCATTGAGGCCACATTATATATAAATATACATATATTTTATATATATTATATATAATATATATTTTTTAATCAAATTTTAATAATGCAGTGAAAAAAAAACTTTCTTGATCACATGAACATCTGTATCATCCTATAGTCCTGGTCTATGCACATGGTGCAAATTTATATTTGAGTTTTCAAAAAGTGGATAGAGAGTTCAATGTGATGCTCGCTCGACCATATCACGATGAGCTTTATAGGAAAAGCTGCTTATAAACAGTAAAAAACAGTATGAGCACGTGCAATAAAACAAGCAGCATGACCTGGACTTGAGCTCGGTTGCTTTGCTAGTTTTTCTTCATGCTTGCTTGACGTCACCTGGGAGGAGAGATTTAGCGCCCTGGCAGCTCGTAGCAGGGTTTCCGGCTGAGTGTCACCTGAAAACATGATTTGTTTTCTTCCTCTAGTCTGTAAAGGGAAAGCTGCTGATGAGTGTTTTGCCCTTGATTGTTCCTTTAGGAAGGTACAGTAACTTGATCCTGGGAAGCTGGATGTGGCTGAGGGGTCGGAACCGGAGAACACAGTTCGGTTGATGAACTTAAAAATAGAGATGGGGGGAAAATACTCTTACAATTCATGTATCAACTCACTGACCCCAATTTATTTATTATTATTTATTTATTTGCATTTGAGGTCGTAATATGTTGCAGCTCCTCTATAATCCTATAGGTGGTGCTGTCTGAACTTTTTCACACATTGGCAGGAAGCACAGGGTCCTATGGTAAGAGCAAATTATTTGTTTGTTAAGAATTGTAACAAAATCAGAAAATCTAAGAAAATAATAATAATTAATTAATAGCAAATCAGGATATTCATAAAATCGTTATACTTACAGAACTACACAAATTGAATGGACACAGAGTGTCGTGATCATATTGTATCGGGGTCGCTGGTGATTCCCGGCCCTAGTAGAAAACATAGAGCACAAGTAATCCAAGGACGTCAGGACAAACAGAGATGAAGCACTTGAGATGAGATTGAAGATTCAGGGTACCATTATTAATGGACTTTGCATTGTGATGAACCTTTCTGTTCGAGCCTATATTATGATTTTGTCCACAGTTGTTTAAAACGATATACGATATGAACACGATACTGTATTAAGAATATTATCTTAATTCTGAACAAATCCATTACTTTGCTCATCCATATTAGATATGCCTGTCAGGTACACGCGGCGGCTCTGTGAGCTCACATACCCACTGTGTGCAGACGTCTTGAGCAGGAAAGTATCGCAGAAAGAACCTGTACGGGTCGCTTGTACTCGTGTGTGTCAAAATCCTCGGGATCCTAAACTCAAACCAGCTGCACCACACTGACCTTCCTGCCCATTCTGAGGTTTGATAAACTCAACTGATAAACCGAAGCTCCTGACCTGCAACATGTCTGGGGAACAGGTGTTCCTAATGATGTGGCCGGTGAGCATATAGAGGTTAAGGACAGGTGTACCTGGGGATCAGGGATGTGTCTTACGAGGTGGAGCTGGAAAACAGGAAGCATACTGATACAATAGTGACGTCAGTGCTATTATTATTATTATTATTATTATTATTATTATTAATAATAAAATTATCACCATTATTAGAACGAATTTCTAAGCATGTGAACAGGGATAAATTTTTAGTTCCTTGTCAGCTGAGTCAGAGTCTGTGTGTGTGTGTGTGTGTGTGTGTGTGTGAGATAGAGTGAGAGAGATGTCAGCAGTGGTGTTACCGTAGGGGTGTTAGCTGTGTTGCTAAATGCAGACAGCGGACTGGTGCGCTAAAAAGGTGATGACCCGTGTGTTTATGCTCACAAACGATGATGGGCGCACACACACACACACACACACACACACACACACACACACACACACACACACACTATAACATCCTAATGCAACGTTTCCTGCTGTAGACTACATTGAAATTTCAAATCATGCTAGTTTTCATATTTTTAGCGATGCAGCATTAGCGTATCATAGCGTAGCCTGAATGAAAGAAGCTTTAACCCTAACGATACTGATCTCCTAAAGTAAAGGAGCTGGTTACTGCATTCTGAGGTTAATTCGCGTAGATAGCGTTGTGTACAGACTTGAGTATGACTCACTTCAGTGGCGAGTACTGATTGTAAAAAAAAAAAGTGTGTTTAAAAGCGGCGTTCCCAGGCTAGCCGTTAGCATCTGCGCTACCGAGCCACGCGGTGAGCGACTCCCAGACACGCGAGTGTCAAACTACAGTAGCTGTGATACGTATCCACACTGCTGTCTCTGCGTTTTGAGTCTGACTAGCATCTAGTTTTCTTTCAAGACGCTCCTGCGTACCATCTCCGTTTTACTCGGTATACAGAGCACTAAGTGTCTGATTAAAGGATCCTCAGACTTTTTAAGCTTTTAGAGAATAAAGTCTAATTTTCTCCCATAAAGCAGTTGTTGAATGCCACCTGACTACACCGCTAATGCCAGGGAGAACAATATGCTAATACTAAGCTTACAAATAATGTTCATATGTAACCCAGTTGTGTTTGTTTATACAACATTAATGGATTAAAAATATGGAAACAAAAACAAGCTGAAGGTTGAGGAGATGTTTATGTAACGTATACGGAAGGAGTCTCCAGTGTCAGCGCAGGTGAAGAGCTGTAATCCTCAGGTCGGAGGAGGAGTTCGCTCTTCTTCGCGGGTTCTCCGTCACATGTTTTTGTCGTATTAACTTTCAGAGAGAGAATAAAGAGAGGCTGTTGACGTAAGGAGTGTTTACCGCTGCTATAATGTAACGTGACGGCAGAAAGTATCTTGTTTTGATTAAAAAAAAAAAAAAAAATACCTAAACCAAAAAAAAAAAAAAAAAAAACACACCAATGTGTAACATGTGTTCTTATAACAACTTGCTGCGGTGTGAAAGGAATAAGCAAATGTTGATGGGAAAGTAAGGAACTTCTCAGCCCCTCCCTCTTCTTAGCTCCACCCCTTTTAAATATTAGCTTTCTTTTATGGTGATGCGAATCTCTGAGACTCCGCTCTCATTCTCTATAGCGATTATCCTGTACAGGGTCACGTGGTGTAAACCCTGGACAGGGTGCCAATCCATCACAGGACTCATGAGCACTAACACACTTGGAACACCAGTTCAGGCAGGCAGGGACTTGAACCCTCGACCCTGAAGGTGCGAGTGCACAGTGCTAACCATGCTGCCTCACTCTCACTCAGAACATTATCGGGTAATTTGTGGATTTGTGATAATTGATGACCCTAAAAGACTTTTGGGTCCCAGTTCAGATGAAAGTTCGCAGTCAATCATGTAAAACATCGGAAAAAACGATCGTTAGTGAACACGAACGCTAATCAGAGGTCACCGGCGAACACGAGTCGCGTCGTGACGGCGCAAAACCTGCGAGTCCTTAAAGCGCATCGGCTCGGCTTCTCTCTGACGTGACGAGAAAAAGAACTGCGGTCCCTGACCGTCCGTGACGAACGCCAGCTGACTGCCGAGAGGTTCGGAGTTCGCCTTCAGACCTCTTTATTATACACGACAGGTCGATGATAAGCGCAGCCTCCCTGCGTGTTAAGCAGCTCACATGCTGTTTATGAAATCCAGACAGCCGGGTGCCATCATGCTCATCAACGCTACATTGGATCAATATCCCCGAGACCAGGCCGTCTGAAATTCACACTCTGTTTATTCCTCAAGGTCAGGGTTTGAAGGGTGCAATAGTTATGGCACCTTCATTAACAAATCGGGACTACTTCTCTAAATAAAATATGACGATGATGATGATGATGGCAGTAACAAACATGTCTGGCATTTCAGGGAATTATAAAGATTTTTATTTAATAATGTAACAAATCGATTTCTTAACCATGGCCATTTTTTTAATAATAATAAATAAAATTGAGTGAAAGTAGTAGAGATGAAAACACAGAGCACTTAGAAAGCTGGAAGCAGTAAAGTGATAAAGCTGAGCCACTGCTGCTGCCAGGATGCTGATTATTTTCCATTACATTTTAACATCTATAAACACTTTCTCTCTTTTTTAAGCATTTTGAGATGAAAATTTTGAAATCTTTCGCACAAAAGACAAGATTCAAAATTGTATTTGTCACGTACATGGTTGTACAAAGTACAGCAGCAGTGAAATGCAATTGCAACAACTTCAGATAAAAAAAATGTAAAAAGATAAAAAAGATAAAAAAAAAAAAAAAAAGATAAAAGCAGGTGAGGAAGCTCGAAACCAAACACGAAAAACAAAAACACTGGAACAAACGGGCGATATACAGTAAGTAGGCTGAGTGATTATAGTGAAAGTGGAAGCAGGTGTGTTAGCGTTCAGGTGAGAGCGAGTGTCGTAAGATCCGGACCGGATTGGGATCCGGATCAGGAGGTTACTGCCTCAGAGGAGGAGCTGAACCTGACGGATGCTGGGTTTCATTTTAATACATTTAAATTTGTATAAATAGTTAAAAATCTAATACACTTTCATTTTTTCACCATAAAAAAAACGAAGGGGGTGCAAACTTTTGCACTCAATTGAAGCAGGCCAGACACGCAGACAGGATAAAAAAAAAAAAAAAAAGTTTAAAGTGTGTTAGAGATTTCACCATTAGGCCGTTTCTCTCTTCTTCCTTCATAACCTCCTTTTTCTTCCTCATTACCTCCTTCATCACTGTTCTTTCATCATCTCCTCTTCCTCCTCCTTTGGCTTCTCCTCAACACCTAATGTTCCACCTTAACCAGCTCCTTCATCACCTCCTCATCTTTCTCATTCAGGACCTCCATCACCTCTTTTTTCTCTTTTAGCACTTCCTTTATTTCCTCCTCTTCCTCCATCATCACCTCCTTTTCCTGTTTCACAACATTTTAACCCTCCTCTAACTCCTTCCTCATCTTCTTTTCCTCCCCCATTCTCTCCATCCTCAGTTATCAGCTCATCTTCCTCCTTCATTACTTCACTTAGTACCTCCTATTCTTTCTTCATCAATTCCCATTCCTCCTTCTTCACCTTTCATCTCCTCCTCTTTCTTCATTTGGACCTTCTTCATCAACTCCTCTTTCTCTCTTATTACTTCCTTCAACATCTCTGCTTCCTTCTTTATCAGTTTTCCTCCTCCTGCTTCTGCACTTCCTTTATCGCCTCTTCTCCTGCACATCCTCATTTGAGTCAAGGCACGGATCGTCTGGCCGCGTGTCTGGAACCTGTATCGCTGTGCCGTAGCATGAAGAATCACGCAGAATCGAACCCCATCAGTTCCTATCAGTAGAGATTAGGGCTGGAGACGCAGCAGTGATTTAGGACAAGGCCCGTTAGACCTTAGCTTGATTGTGTTTGAGCTGCATATTTGTGACTTGAAATGATAGAGAGCAATTATCGCTGCTGAGATTCGGCTGACGAGGATCATGGGGCAGGTGCTGGGCGGCTTTCCAATCAGAAAGAAAAAACTATTTTAAAGATAATTAAAACCCTGAAGATTTAGAATGTTGGAGAGATAACGTTAACATCTGCAAATACTCATTACAGGATATCTGTGAGTTGAGAGATAGAGAGAGAGAGAGAGGAACATGCTCAATTTCTGGGACAGTGCAGAAAAGCTGAAGGTCGGAGTAGAGCTCAGTGAGTTCCCTCTTTCTCTCTCACAGATACTCTGACAGTCAGAACTCAGACTTACCCCTGTCCCACCCCCAATCCTACCATCAGCATGCGTCATCAGTAACTGCGCACATTCAGACACTCGTCTCCACAACACACTTAAAAAATCGTTTTGGTGATGTATTGCGATTCTTTTGCGTGACAATTCATGTATCACCACACTGACCTCAAGTTTACATATTTTTTGTTGCATTTTGTGTAAGATTTAGCGAAGACGCAGCACCGCGGAATGTTATCAAGGACGGTAGCAAGAAGAAAACGGAGCCGCTTTCAGTTTGGTTTTTAAAGCAGCCGGTGTCGAGAGGAATGATAAATTAAGGTTAAGTGAGGTTTAATGTCTATTTAATTAATATTTTACTTCATTTACACATCTTTTCTAAGTGTTTTAATATGCAACAATAGCGGCTCCATTTTCTTCTTGCTACCGTTACTGTTGGAAATTGGTAATAATGGTAATACTTTTGCGTGGCTGGAACGAATGATCTGCATTTACATTATTTCCTGTCGGAAAATGCGTTTCACAATACGAAATGTCACACGTTAAGAACGCACGTCCAGGAAGGATTAAAGTATATACTATATAAGATAAAATAAGATAAGATAAGATAAGATGTACCTTGAGATGCTTTTGAAAACATTTCTGCATGAAAGAAACTTCTATAAAGAGCAATAAAACAAACAGTCAATATTTGGACTGAAAACTCTTTGTTTAAGATCAGGAGTTTTAGACACAGGTTTGTGCAGTTTTATAAGTAAAACAGCTGTTAGGTTTTACTGATCTTGCTGGAGAATCTTCTGGTAACTTTACCACACTCGCTCCTTTATATTTTTATGCAAATCCCAGCAGTGTACATTAGGTTTTTTGTTTCCATCTGAAAACTGGTCTGTCTTGTACTATAAATTTTTTTCTTTATATTCTCCTGTAATGTTATTTATTTATTCATGTTTAAGTTATATATGGAAATAATGAATGATTTTATAACATACATGTATATAACACAATTGGCACAGCATATAATATGGTGCCTAAGACTTTTGCACAGTACTGTATGTTTATATATGTTTGCATTTGAGGTTGTAAAACGTTGCAGTTCCTCTATAATCCTACACTTTACACTATTGACACATTGGCAGGCAAAATCTGAAAAAACAAACAAACAATATTTATGTTTACAGAATCGCAATACAAATGGAATCGGCACCTGGGTATCGCGATAATATCGTATCGGTGGCCCCTGGTGATTCCCGTCCCTATTACACACACATGAAGCGTCATGCACCATCATGCATACTGTAGTGTCCACTGTACAAGTCCTCTGGAGACAGTGTTATGATCTGGGGTTGATCAGGTGATCAGGTCGAGACTCAGTAACCACCAGAGTCAGCTGACCACCTGAATGTACTGAATCAGCAGAGTATCACATCTATGGAGGTTTAATTCCCTGATGGCGCGCGCCGTATTCCAGTGGAATCATTTTCATACATGAACTGGACACCACGGTGTGTTAAACGTTGTGTTCGCACATGACTTTGACTTTTTTGACAATTTATATGGATTTTTTTTTTTTTTTTTGTCAGTATGTGATTTATTCCATTTTCACCCTCGTAATCTTATTCACATTGTTTTCTTTTTCCTAATCAATGCTTTGGCCACCGCTGGTAACTACGGTTCATGTCAATAAAGCTGTTTTGAATTTGAATTGGATGCACAGAGAGAGAGTGAGCGAGAGGAATTTTAATTAAGCTGAAGACAATGAAACACGAGGGAAGAAAAGAGGCAGAAGGAAGAAGAGCAGGTTATTAATGATGGCTGGAAGGCAACGACCACCCGCCGGCGTCACGCACACGTCAACCGAGCGCACAGTGCCCGTGTTTAACCTCCACTTCCTCTCTGTACAGGAAGTTCGGGAGCCATGCAACCTCACGGCTACGAATTAATCAGCAGGGAGTCGGAGTGAAGCCCGAGTGTGCAAGAACGCGAGATGCTCTACAAGCTCTGACTCCGCCCCCTGCTATAACTTTAAGAGCACCGTATTTATTCGTCAGTTAGCGCAGACCTGCCCATGTGCCCATGTTTATGTCTTTTATACACGAGCTCTGATGCTACTAGTAACAACAACAACAAAAAACGATAGGAGAGCCAAGTAACATGTCAATCTGAAATGACTGACAGTTAACTGACCCTTTGGAAGCTCCGCCCCTTTTCGAGATCTAACATTGGATGGCAGGAGAGAGAGAGATCTAAAGTGAGAGACAGTGAGACAAAAAGAATGAAAGACTCAATGAAGGAGATAGAGACAGACAGATATCTAGAGGAAAACTGAATGAAGACGGACAGGACAGAGAGAGACAGACAGGCAGTACTGGATAGAGAGAGACACAGATGCAAAAGAAATTAAACAAATGGGGGTTGTATTGCTGTCATGTGACAGAATGAATGGAGACAGGCAGAAAGATGGAAAGACAGACGGGACAGGACAGGACAGACAGATACAGACACAGCGAGTCAGAATGAGAGAAAGACAGGCAGATAGAGAGAGAATGAAGGAGAGAGAGTGTCTCCCCAATGACACTGGCAGACAAGACAGACAGACGAGTATAAGAGACAGTAAGACAGAAAGAATGAGAGTATGGAAGAAGGAAGGAATGAAGGAGAGAGACAGACAGATATATAAATAGAGAGAGAGAGAGAGAGAGAGAGAGAGACCACTGGAGAAGTGTTGTGTTACAGGACAGAGAGAGAAAGAGACAGGACAGAGAGAGACACTGACACTGAGACGGATAAAAAAAAAAATAAAGAGTGACAGATAGGAAAAAGGACATTGAATGAAGGAGAACTGTGTAAAAAAATAGAAGATGGAGAGAAGAAAGAGAGAGAGAGAGAGAGAGAAAACTAGGAAGACAGATGGACAAAGAGAGACAGACAGGATTGGATGGAGGGATAGTGGAGAAAAAGTGCAAATGTACAGTAGAATAGAATGATGGAGGGAACGAGAAAGGAATAGAACGAAAGAGGAGGAGAAGTAAAAAATGAAATTTGTGAGAGGGAAGAAGTGACAGAAGGAGAGATTAACAGAGAAATAGAAACAAAAACATGGACAGAGAAATTAAGAGAGACAGACACGGTGGACATGGTTATAGACATAGTGATGGAGAGAGAGAGAGAGAGAAAGGGCAAGACAGACAGAACGAATGAAGGAGAGAAAACGAAGATGATAAATTAATAAAAGAAAAGTTTTGTAATTTGACAGGACAGAGAGAGAGACAGAGGAACAGAGAGACAGGGAGAATGAAAGAGACGTGTTGTGCTGTGATATGACAGGACAGAGAGGTTTACAGAAGCTTTCACACCTGTCATAAGAGGCAAAATCAGCGTGAAAAGAAAGAAAAAAACCAACCAGGATTTGTCCTCATACAGGCCTCTTTTCTCCCTGCGAGAGAGAGAGAGAGAGAGAGAGACTTTGACTTTAGGTGCCTTTTATTTTGAAAACATCATGTCATATCCATCTTATTTGATATGTATAAG
>JAQQZT010000003.1:27245568-27258905 GCA_030068275.1 Clarias platycephalus | reverse complement strand
CACACACACACACACACACACACACACACACACACACACACACACACACACACACACACACACACACACACTTCTGAGATGATAAAAGACCATTCCCTCAAGTACTCTTTTCTTTTCCTTTTTCACACTATGATTTTTTTCGTTTCTTTTTTCTTTTTTTGCCGAAGGTGTTGCGTTTGATGGATGGCGAATCCGTGGAACCGTAGACGGGAAATTAGATCCATTTAGGATCTGTCTGATTTACCGTATCCACACTTTTCCTCCTCTTTTGTCTCTGTCTGTGACTCTTCGACCCTTCCTCTTTCCTCAGCCTGCGAGATGTGCAACGCTTATTCACTCACGCTGCACGTTTTATTCCCTCGCTTTTGGTTCCTTCGTTGCGAAGCAGTCCTGCTGAACAGTTGTAATTGTAAATGTGATTTATAAATAAACTTGACATTTACGACTGAGCTGATGATCTCTTTCTGTTTGTTCCAGAAGTTTGTAATCGATATTTCAGAAAGTCACCTCGGGTGGATTCTCACGAGAGATTTAGCAGCTGGGTGCGCGAGTTCTGGTGTAGTTTGTATGGCATTAGCTGCTGGATGCGAAGTCATAATGTTTTTTTGAGCCAAATAATGTAGCATTAGCTGAACGTTGCTTTACATTCCCAAATATGATGTGACAGTGTGTTGCATGTGGGTGTGTACAGTTGTTACAGTACTTTTGAGCATGGCCTATCTTTTTTTTGCTGCAAAGCTTCCTAAAAAACAAGCTGCAGAAGGGGCTCTTCTTATATGAGGTCACATTAGGGTAAAGATATAATTGACTTGTTTAAGCGCTGGTCAAGACAAATATGAAAAAAGGAAAACCTTAAAAACTTTTCTATGTCTTTTTTTCCTGTAACAAAACATAGAATAAAGACCCGATGGCTCATTCTGTAAGAGATAGCGATGGGTGAACCGTTATAGACCCGTTATAGAACCCCACGTTCCCTGACAGGCGTCATCAAATTGAGCCGAAATCACAAATATACTGTATTTGTGTTTCATCAGTGTAGGAGTGAAAGCCAGCTTCAGTGTTTGTAAGTTATCAGTGCCAGAGAGTGACAGTAATAACAAAATGAACAGGCCTGAAATAACACCTTGTGGGACACCATGTTAAACTCTGAAAGCTGAAAAACAGGATGTTAAATACATCACACTGTTAGGTGTCAACTTTCTCCAAGATTTGGCCCTTTTAATTAGAAAGATCAAAGAGCGTCAAGATGTTCATCTAAAATTCCTGTTGCTGAGCCCCTTTTTATTTTGTGTGTAAATGCTCTCATGGCCGAACCAAACATTCCTGCCATAATTCTAAAAGTTTCTTCATTCTGTGGATTAATGCAAATCACTAAAACTCCATAGAAGGCAGCGACCACAGAGCTGAAAACAACAAAAACAAAATGTCGACTTAACAATAATTAAGGGAATAAATGAAGAATTACCTTCTACGCTCGCCAGTAATGCAGCTCAGTCACCGCAGCGCATCAGCAAACATATACCTGCATTAACATTTCCACCATTTATAGGGCACCATTGAAATGTTTAGCCTATTTGTCTTAATTCATATATTTTCAGGACATTAATATAAAACTAAAACTAATTTTGTAACAAAACCATCATTAAGTTGGTGTGTAACTGAAATAAAGAAGTGATTTGAATATAACAGTGTGAATAACATCACAGTAACTTATCAGGTACAATTTGAATACGAACATTAGAAGATATAAACATTTTCCAGAACTAGATTTTAATGTGTAATTAAACACATTAATGAATTCATAGCTTTAAACATATTCGTATCCAGTGTAATAAATAACGTCTGTGGTTTTGGTCCGAAATGTCCTGAGCCTGTGGAAACTTTGCTCTACATGGCAGTTTGTATTCAGCTAACTAGCAGAACTATTTTATTGTTAGCAGCAAGTGCTTTTATTGCATTATGACCCAGACACTGTGCCAATCACATGGCCATCTCAAGGCATGCACGCACTCACACACAACTGGAAATTTGGGAACGCCAGTTAGCCTAACCTGCATGTCTTTGCACTGTGGGAGGAAACCGGAGTACCCGGAGGAAACCCACCAAGCACGGGGAGAACATGCAAACTCACCCACACACCCAGACCCCGAGGCAGGAATCAAACCCTCGACCCTGGAAGTGTCACGCCACAGTGCTAACCACTACATCACTATCCCATGATATGAATCCTGCCACCTAGAGAAACACCACGGTGCTGATATCTAAAATTTAGCTAGAGCAGTGGGCGGAGCTAGAATTCCCAGTAAATCATCCTTCCCTGTTAACTTTCGTACAAACTCTTTGCTCAGCTAGTTCTCTCCACACCCCACTGTGTTTTTCCTCGTTCTGTGTCCCGTGACTTGACGCTTGTGTGGATCGCGACTCTTATTTGTTCTCTCCCAGGGTTCAGAGCTCTAATGACATTTTAATCACCATTTACATGGTCAAAAGACTATATCTACAGCAGCATAACTACACATTACCTGCCATTCAGCTTTGATGCAGCGACTCGTGTCCTGATTAGTTAATTACAGTAACTATTATATGGTTAATTATATGTATAATTGTAACCTGTTCCGAGTTACAACGTGCTTTTGTCATTAATTCAGTCTGCAGAGACTCTCGAGTCATTGTGCTGTTTCTGCTTCCATTCTGTCCTCGGTACATCCTCTATTTTCTCACACAGCTGTGGGACGACATCACGCCGGCGCTGTTTGCTCCCTCGTGCTTGTTTTGAGCATTGTGTATTTACAGAGACGCAAACCCAGGGGTTGCAAATTAGCGTTTTTAAATTAGCGCCATTCTGGAAGTGGCAAGAAAGTCATTTATCAAAAGGGGGGGGGGGGACTTTAGATGGAGCGATAAACAAACAATGATGAATAGAGAGAAAATGAGCCAAACTAACTTTCATGTCTCTGGCTAGACGCCAGAACTTTTGGATTGCCAGATCCTCTCTACTAACATCAGACCTACGCGCATTAATGACTGGGCTTTTATTAAAAAAAAAAAAAAAAAAAATAGAATAGAATTTACTTCTGTGGTTAAATATACAGCAGCTTAAAAAAAGTCTTAGGATGTGCACACATTTCAATTCAATTCAATTTTATTTATATAGCGCTTTTAACAATGGTCATTGTCTCAAAAATGAAAAGAAAATTTGAAAAGAAAATTATGGAAGTGTGTATGTATGAGAAAAATGTGTCTAGATAATAATGAAATGTCTCTGATGAGCAAGCCAAGGGTGAAGGTGACAGTGGCAAGGAAAACCTCCATGAGATGGCTATAGGAAGAAACCTTGAGAGGAACCAGACTCAACAGGGAACCCATCCTCAGCTACTTGTACATCACGAGTTTCGAAACCCAAAAATTAAGACCGCGATTAAAATCAATCAATCTATCAGCATTTATTTATATAGCACCTTACAGCAACCTAAGTTGAACCAAAGTGCTTCACAGCAGTAAAAAAAAATTACAATAAAGTGTCAATAAGATAGCAATAATAATAAAAAAAAAAATCTTAAAATTATTACAAGAAGATGCCAGGCCAATAATTGCACAAAAACAAACATCAAAAGTTGTGGAGGGATCACATGATTGGTGTGATGTAATCATGTTTACGTGTACTTAGCATTAAAAAGTAAAAAACCTTTATACTTGGGAACAAAACCTAATGCATCATTTTATGTTTAAGAGAGGTGTGAAAACACCTTTAATTATATAACAGTTTCTCTCCCCGACATGCCGGTTGCCCACAGGTCATCAGTGATCCAGTGATCTGTGAGCTGTTTGGTTGAAATTATGTCCCTGGTGGCATTGTATTGGCTTTCTGACACATCATCAATAAAGAGAAGGAATGCAGTGGTATCGGCAGCTGTACAGACCCAAAGCACCGCGTCACATCTGGGAGAATAATGTGGAATATGAGGAACAGTAAATAACACACATGTGCACTGTTACTTTTAGCAAATAAGTGCTACGAAATTACTAGCTATGATTTTGTCTAAACCGAATATAGCAGGATCACTTACTGTACTGTTAAACCTTATGTTTTTGTTATTACACTTTTTAGCAGTTACTGAATGAACTATTTTTAAGTCGGCTTTTTAATATTCCTGGATTTATTCAGGAAGTTCTTCAGAGTCCGGTCCGGTGCGTCGCATGGCGGGAGAAATCCTACATTCAAGCAAGTTTGTAAACTTTAAATTTTACCCCAACATCACCTCAGGTCTCAAGTTATTCAAATGTGGATTGTAGGAGGTTCGTGACTCTGAATTCCTTGTTTGGTGGCAATGTGGAGAGAAGGCGTGTCCCACGGTCATGGAGTTTCAGTCAAATTACTGACTTGCATCAAGCAAAGACAACAACTAGGGAGATAAAGCTGAACTGAGTGGAATTGGGTTAAGATCTGTCCAACACATTATTAAACGTTGGAAGGACAGAGCTGAATCCGCGTTAAGCGTGATGTGAGATCACTTACATGCCTGGTGATGTTGCATGGTAAAAAAATGTAGAATAGAAATCAGAGCTAGTGAAAAAAATAGTATATTCGTAATAATAGATAGTGAAAATAAGAGCATAACTTACACAAACGATGTAACGAGAACTTGCCCTTCCTGGTTGTTAGGTGTCGTCTCTTTTTATTTACACAAAAGTTCTCTTGTAACCTGGAATTATTATTATTATTATTATTATTATTATTATTATTATAGTTTTGGTATAGCCCATGTTTTATTATGAACACGTCGTGATTTCTGCATAAGATTCCAGAACTATTCAAGGGCAGATCTTCCCAAGACAGATTTCTGTTTCATGTTATTGCACTTTCTTTGCTAACTTTCTTTCCTTCTGCTTTGCTTCGCCTCTGATCTGAAGGTGTCTGCATTAAACCAGCGGCTCTTTTCTGTTATCATTACGATAACTAAATGTAAATGCAGCCGTCTGTGTTCTAAAAAGAAAAAAGAAAAGAAAGAAAAGAAGAAAGAATAAGCAGCAGCTTCTTCGCTATTCAATCACAACGAGGTGTGCTGCGCAAGAAACTAGCGTACAAAAGGAGCAGGGAATAAGATAAACGCATTAATGGTGCTGAAAATAGTGGCATTAAAATGGAATCGTGTTAACGTGGTATTAATGCATCCTGTTCTTTTGAGCAAGATACAAGGCGTACTTTCCTCTTTTCCACGCTTAGCGTTGCTTTACTTCATCTCGTAGTGGACTCTGTATCCTTTATGCGTTTGCTATTTATTCTAGTTTTAGTGTTTGTAATATTCCACACTGGGGTTTTTTTTTCATGCAACTAATATTTCATTCAGGTCTCCTATTTCGAATTGTACTTCAGGAGAGTTAAAACCTTTTCTTCTAACTTTCTCAAAGGTTCTTTTATTCCCCCCGCTCTTTTTTCTTTTTTCTTTCTTTTTTTGTTCCACCGGTGCCAGACGGACTCTTTCCATCTCTTCCTAACGGCAAAACATCAGAGTACAAGCGACACCACTGTGGGCATTTATATGCACAGGTGTATTATCTCCATGTTCCTCTCTATCCGTGTGATTTCTGCAGTGCAACCCAAGCTCCGGAGTTTGCTCCATTAGCAACATCAGCGTGACACACACGCTGGCAGCCATCTTAGTCGTCCTCTAAGCTGCGTGATTTTGATATGCTTCGTCTGGCACGGTGGGAAGTTCCCTGAAAAATGAGCCTCATGTTTTGCTAAAATGTTTAAAGGAAAAAAAAAAAAAAAAAAACGTGACTATGGAGTCTTACCCCATGCTCTAGAAGCTGTTTTAGCTAAAATATAATCAGGAAAAGGTCATGAAAACTCTCTCTCTCTCTCTCTCTCTCTCTCTCTCTCTCGAGCTGTTTCAGTTAAGATTAGTTTCACATTGACTTGCTGGAAAAATAATGGATTATCAAAGTTTAATTGTTTCAATCTATATATTTATAAACACCCAACACTGTCAAATATTAATCATATGAAAGAGTTTTACTTTGGATCTGCTGCTTAAATTATTAATGAACTAATTAATTAATCAAATGTTTTCTGTTATGACATCACACTAAAGGGTGCATTAAGGTTCCTATAGTGTGTGTAGATGTTTGAAAGTGTTGTCGTTGTTGTGGCAGTTTTGTTGTTTTCAGAATTTTAATAAAGTAAATTACTCCTTTTTTTTTTTTTGACTCTTTGATGAATTTGAGTAAATTCACATCAACATCAAAAGAAACTGCACACAACTACACAACCCTGCCGTAATTCACTATTGCCACTATTACCAACAACGGAAACTATTTGAAAACATTTCAAACATTTGACTGAGGGAGGCTTGGCTTACGTTTGCTGGTTAGTTTTGTTTTAATTTCTAAGCCCACCTTATATACATGGGGCGTTCAAGTCAAAGCAGGACATTGAGCAGAATAACAGAACACTGTTATAAGATCGACATTCACGGACGTACGGCCTTCTTTAAAAAGTTTGCACCGTTCAGATGTTGTACTGTGCTTGAAGTCTTCTGTAAATGTCACTCGCAAATTTCACCCGAAGTACCGGTACAAGTTTTTAACAATTTTTTTTCTTAAACATACTGTAAGCTAACCAGCAACCTAAATTCTATCAAAATATAAAAGAAATTAATAATGTAAAAACAAATTCATGTCTAATTCACTTACTTAAATATAAACTCTTTTACATGGTATATATTTTACCGTTGATTCAATATAGTTTTAACTCAAGTTGAAATTGAGTAAGATTTTGACAGTACCTGCCCTTTTACTTAAGTACTGTACCATTTCTCTGTACTGTTCTCTGTATAGCATTTAATTTAAAGAAAAACTCAGTTCAATTATAGATCTTAAAAGCTCCCATTAATTTACTATATCTTTAACAAGTTAACAGTTTTCACACCTCCCCCAGAGAGTGTGTGTGTGTGTGTGTGTGTGTGTGTGTGTGTGTGTACAGAATACCCATCGATATCCCTTTTCCAAACGCAGTATTTCAGTGTCTATGATAATGAGCTACCGATGAGCCACGCCCCTAAAGAACAGCAGTGCTGAACAACAAGCTGGAATTAGAAGCGCTCTTCTAATGTGAGGTCACTTTAGGGGGGGAAATCTAATTTGCTTGTTTAAGCTCTGGTGAATACAAAAATGCCAAAAAAAGAAGGATATTGCTCGCACACACACACACACACACACACACACACACACACACACACACACATATATATATATAGACAATATATGGAGACAATTCTAAACATCCAAACATGGCTAAAAAGTTTATTTTTTCATAATAAGTTTGCTTCAGATTGCGCAGTGTGCTCGCATTTCCAGATGTTTGTTTCTGTCCATCTGATATCTGGAGCTTGTGATCTTCCCCAAAAACACAGACACCCAGCGTTTTTTTTTTATTTTTTATCTTCATCGTATTCAGCAAGCTTCAGCCTTGTACCTGTCTGGGCCGTTCGAGTTAAACACTGTTCTTTTATTCTGCACAATCAAAAGTCCCAGTTTGATCAGAGCTAAACAACAGTTTATTTGTTAAAATGATATAATTGCTATTAAAACTCAGACGCATGTATAACATTAAATCTTCAGCAATCACTTTTCTTAAAGTTGTCTCGTTCTTGTAGATATCTGTCAGGCAAAATAACATCCGTCATTCCCGCTCTCTTCCTCCCTGTCGTCCTTCCGCGCTTCTCTGTCACTCACTCAGATCGCTCCTGTCTTTAGTTAATGTCTGAGTGTCTGGGTGGATGTGGTGATGCAGCGTGTCTCCTGTCTGTTGCCTCGTCTCAGGCGCGCTCACGCTGAGCGACAGGTATTTCCCTCTGATTAGTAATAACCAGCAAATACTGCGGTTCCTCGCAAAAAATACCCACTTTTTCAATTTAACCAAGTTTTGTTATTTTACTTATACTTCATGGAATGATTTTTGCACTTGTTTCCCCATCTATCTATCTATCTATCTATCTATCTATCTATCTATCTATCTATCTATCTATCTATCTATCTATCTATCTATCTGACTGTCTAGCTGTCTATAATAATAATGTATTTTATTCAATATATTTATATAATATATTAATAAGTAAATACTTTTGGTTATTTGACCCAAACTTCTTGTTTTACTTTTTTCCAAATTTTTTCTTAACTTAATGATTTATTAAAGCACTATTTTTAATCCACTAATAGATATTAATCCACTATTAGAATATTAATCCACTGTAGAAAGTAATGTTTTTTTTTTATTCGACCCAAACCTCTTTTTGCTCTACTTAAATAAAAATGCTAATTCCCTCTTCGTGTAATTTAACTGAATTTGTTAAATTCATTTAAATTAAATAATTCTCCAATTGAAAATATATAATAAAAAATTAACCCCCCAGTATTTTATTAAATGTTTATTTTCTGTAGTCCACAATATGAATTAAAATTAAGTAAACTTTTTTTTTTTAAATAAGTGACTATTAATAAACTTCTTGGTTTCCTTTAACCAATTTTTTTTTTTTTAATGTTCTATAAAAAAGTTCAAGAGTCCCCATTCCCCCAGTTTTTTATTGAATTTAATTTAAATTGTGTTAAATAGGAAAAATAAAGTAAAATAAACTTTTTTGCCATCAATAAGTGATTTGGTGGCTGCTGCGTGACTCACGCGTCCAGTCTGGTTTAAAATCGATTTTTTTTTTCTCTGATTTACTGTTGCTTCCTTTTCTTATGTTTTATATAAAATAATAATAATAAAAATCTACGCCCTCGCTCTTCATCTCTTTGCCACAGCGTATAAAATACCTGAGTGCGCTTTAGTGGAGCTAAAATGTTTATAGGAATTTCCCTAATTAATTGAACTGTAATGAATGTTGGGTTTATAAACCGAGGCTTTGAGGTGCATTCCTGCGTTCTTCCTGCGATGGAACACGAGCGTACCGTCAGAGACGAGTGGAGTAATGTCTTCATAAAGCTTTATGATGAGGACCGCAGTGAGGTGTGGAATGTGAGAATGAGAATTAAATGTATTAGATTTATTTTACCTTGGCTTGTCTTAGGTTTTTCATACAGTTTCCAAACCTTTATTTATTTATTTGTTTGCTAATTCAGTGTGCTGGTGTCGCCACAATCTCAACCGTAATTGGTTTACTAATCTCTGCTCACCTCATACTGAATTTACACAAATTTTAATTATCACACATTTATATATTGTAAATCCTTTTTTCAAAATGTTTTGCTGATTGTTTCATGATTTTTTTTAAAAAATGCAACTTGTTTTTATGAATTGATTTATGGACGGTAATTACCAGTGTATATTGTGGCAACTCTTTTGCGAATGGTTTTACTGATCAGCGAACGGGTTTTGCAAATTCATTTTTTTACAAAGGTTTTTTTTTTTCTTCATGAATAGTTTTAGCTTAAATATTTCTTAGTCCTTAGTTATTTGGTGAATTGGCTCGTCTAATGCGCTTCAACAATAATATCAAATTTAGTTGTTCTAAATGTCGGTGTTAGGGAGGGGAATCTCCATTGTATATACAGCACACTAGTCTATGGCTGAGTTAGCATGGGTTTGTGTTACTAGTCTACACTGTTGTCTGCGCGCAGTAAGGTGTGCGGTGTCAGTCCACACTGACAGTCGCGTCAGTGCTCAGGTGCTCTTGCATGCAGGGTGTAATTTGCAGGGGTAATAGTGTGTTACTGCTCTGTGCGGTTGACACCAAGTATAAGAATAGAGCCGGTTCCACTACTCTAACCCGCAAGGCCTTGCTCCATATTACACCATATATACACACACACACACACACACACACACACACTAGGGCTGGCAACTGTATCACACCGTTATTGGAAACTAAAAGACCTGTTCTGGTTAAACTGACATGCAGTGCTGCAATGACAATAAAGTTGAACCTTCCTACCAACCTACCTACTAATACACGGTGATGTGTGTGAGACGAAGTCAGTCAGCGGACAGAAGGAAGCCCCTCCTCTTCCTCAGCCGGTCGGGACTCGCGACCCACATGAGTGTGAAAGAAAGAAATAAAGGAAAAGTGATAACATTTGCGGGGTCAGTTTGCTTATTTATGTTACCTTGTGGGGATTTAACCGCGGTATTGCCCTGATTCTAGTGTGTGTATGTATATATATATATATATATACAGACTATGTATAATAGTCGGTCATTGTCTTAAACCAGCTTCACAAAATTAAAAGAAGATAATGGAAATGTGTACGAGCAAGTAAAAATGTGTATAGATTATATACACATTTTTACACAGATTGTCCCTTGAGCAAGCCGAGGGCGACGGCGGCAGTGACAAGGAAAAACTCCCTGGGATGGCATTAGGAAGAAACCTTTTGAGGAACCAGGTGATGAGACTCTTAGCCACAGCAAAACATGTGGCTGGTGCAAACATTTTAAAGAAGACCGTATGTCCGTAAATGACGATCCAGGCCGAGGTGTCTCGGGGCTCACTGCAGCCGTTCCCATGAACATTCAGCGAGTGGAACACCTGATCAACAACATCTGCCTGTGGCCACTTGGCTTGCCACATCCTCTGTACAGCCTTGACCTCGCTCCAAAGCATCTACACAAGTTCGGGCTGTTAAAGGAGTTCGTGGGATGCCGGGGTTTCAGACGTCACGAATGGCGTGCTGAGAAAACTTTCTGCCTTGATGGTGTCCAAACGCTACATAGAGAAATTATATATGGAGTTTAAAGTATATTCCGTAGTTCCGCACAATCAAAAATCCTGCGTTGACTTGAACACCCCACAGCACACAATGCTGTGTTAACATTTACTCATTTTCCAGAACTAAAACAAGGACAGTCTCACTAGACCAATAAGTGTTTTGGGATCAAACACAGTGCTAAAACATGTTTCTATTCTTTTTTAATTTTACAGACATTTTCATGTTATTTATTTACTAAAATGCCGCAGCTTGGACAGCTTGACACGGTGCTAACGGTGTAAAGTGGATGCTTGTTATTTTACCCTTGTGAGACTATTACTTTTCTAGACACAGGGTTCTGCATGTTTTGTTGGATGTGGGTTGGATGTAGGAACCAAGAGTGCTGTGGAGTACATCTCACGAGTTTGATATGCTGCAGTGCGACACACACACACACACACACACACACACACACACACACACCCAGTCCTCTCATTAGACTTGGTGAAATGGGATTACTGGCCCAAATCCCTCAACAGCAAAGCGAACAGCAAGAAGATCTGTTGCCTGGCAGAAATTAAGTGGCTAAAGCATTGCATAAGACATTACGCACTGCACATAGCTTGGATAGCTAGATAGCTAACAAAGTTTGTGTTTTTTTTTTTTTTGGCACAGTTAAACCCAAACTTCTCACTTTACTTCCCCGCAGTAAACATCACACTGTGAAATCTCTCAGGGCACTGTTGTGGAAAAACCTTAAGGGAGCGGGGGGCTAATACTTATGTAAGATCCTGTAACCTGTGTCGTAACTGCTGAGCCAGTGCTGTCCTGTGCATTATTGAAAAGGTGACCATCATAAGGATTTAACATCACTGCTTTCAAAGATAAACTTCTTCCTCTCTATATTGCTTTAAAAAAAAAAAAAAGTGAGTAAATCAGGAGAGAAAAAGTGAGAGAAAGAGAGCGAGAAGAAGAAATGGGAGGAAAATTGTTTAAAATGGCTCAAAATGGCTGGAGAGCAGGCGAGATTACATTACCTGCCTATCACTCAGACAACTGAAAGCCAATTTCCCATCTCGCTGGTGAGAAAAGCAAGCGAAGGAAGCATCTACGTTGAGGCTAAAACGAGACTTTCACAGCAGACCAGTTGAGCCTTGCTTTCTATTTTGACGCTGGCACTAGCAATCATTCACTTCCTGAAATCCGAGTCGAATCGTGTCTTTGTGTGGATGATGAACTAATGAGAAAGAGTTGAGTCATTGAGTTTGTTAGCGTTTAGCCAAACTGGCCACATGCCATGTCTGTAATTCGGAAGACACGACCGCTGTTGCTACCATAGCGCTTTAGCACAAGTCATTTTTCAGACGCTAATAGCCGCCGCTGCGCTAAACATTTCACTAAAAGCATCCCAAGTTCATAATTTTAGACTTCATCCTTTACCTTTGTTGGAATTTATTACTCCAAGCTCCTGCTTTTCAATCCCCTGACTAATTCTAAAACCTAATTGAGAAACTCACCGTCTGGAAGATGACATAATGGTTTGGTGCATGTTTAGTTTAGTTTAGTTTTTTTTTTTTTTTTTTTGGTTAGAGATGAGAACATATTGTGAGGCAGATTGAGACTGAGACTACGTGCCTTCCAGATCGGCCATTAGACACCGAGCTGTTAAGCAACCACATGACCAGTGAGAATAATCAGCGATGTGCACCGAGCTTCATCACTTTAAAACATGTAACTGGCACAAATGTGCTTAATCCTTTCTGCTTATTTTTGTCTGTTGTTTCTGAATGTCTACACAAACAACATTTAGTTTCATTTGTCTCCATTCCCTTTCTATTATAAGCCATCTCTTGGTATTTTATACTTGGTCTAAAATCGGAATTATAATCTGTTACCATGATGGAGACACTACCAGGTTGTCAGATGTGTCAGCAAACCAAGTGGTATCTGACCAAAATGATGTGAAGAACTTGTCAGACTAAAATTGCCTTAGAACATTTCTGGACATCCAGATGTGCTCAGAGGCAACCAAACTTGTTACTGGTAATCTTATGTAGCATTTCGTCCAGATTGCTAGGATAACAAGTACAACCTGGGTGTGGCAACAGTTTACCAATTGTGTTACAGACTTTAAGGTGTGGCACCAGTTTTACTAGTCGTGTTAGCAGAACCTGAGGTTTGGCACCAGTTCATGAGTTTTAGAACATTTTATATTAATCAAACTTGAGGGTGCCACCATTTCGCCTGTTGTGTTACAAACCTTAGGGTGTGGCACTAGTTTACTACTTTTAATTTGTGTTAGCATTACTTGAGGCGTGGCACCACATTGCATTATAACCCATAGTGTTTGGGGAAAGTTTTTCTAATTGTGCTACAGACCTTAAAATTCAATTCAATTTATTTGTATAGCGCTTTGAACAATTGTCGTTGTCGCAAAGCAGCTTTACACAATCAAAAGAATGTGTATGAATCAGAATGATCAGATTGTCCCTGGTGAGCAAGCCGAGGGCGATAGTGGCAAGGAAAAACTCCCCGAGATGATAATAGTAAGAAACCTTGAGAGGAACCGGACTCATTTGGGTGAAACAGGAAGCAGGAATTGATCTGCATTTATAATATAACAGTTGATGTTAATTGATGTTAATATG
>JAQQZT010000003.1:27221221-27233138 GCA_030068275.1 Clarias platycephalus | reverse complement strand
TTTATGTGATTTAAATTAAAAGTTATTATATGGATATGGAGCTTTACTCACTTTTTTCAACACACTGCTATTATTTTCAACACCACTGTAAAAACAAAATTAACACACACACCCAAAAAAAAGCAAACTAATTATTGGTGAAATGCAATCCAGGTGAATGTGGTTAACAGGGCATGTGATTTGTTCTGGGCTGATGGGAAATGAAGTCCCATCTTGGCCAAAGCCAATAGGATCGCGATCACATATTTTAATGAAATAAAAACTGCAAACATTGCTAAACTACTTTGTATAAGGAGGATACAACACTTCAGGACATGTTGTCATGAGAAAATAATCAACTTCACAACTTAACATTGGTGGTAAAGTGGCATACTGGTTAGCACTGTGACCTTGGACCGCCAGGGTCAGGGTTCGATTCCTGCTTTCTGTGTCCATGTAGTTTGCATGTTCTCCTTGTGCTTGGTGGGTTTCCTCAAGGTACTCAGATTTCCTCCTGCAGTCCAACAACATGAAGCTTAAGCTAATTGGCATTTCCAAATTGCCTGTAGTGAGTGAGTGTGTTTGTTTGTTTGCTAAAATACACAACAACAGCCGCTCTAACAACACAAAATCTGAGATTCAAAATCTGTTTAATCATGGTAATTTCAACATTGGAAAACACAGGCAACTCTTCTTAAATGTTATTTGATGAGCTCCTGTTCCACTGCACACATATGCATTCTGTCACTGATGGATGTCTTTGTGTTTGGTTTGTGTGTGATCTGCAGGACGAGGAAGCTGATAAACCATGGAGCGGCTCGTTTTGTGCACGATGTTGTTGGGGGTTCTGGTACGAGGACAGCAGTGCCCAGGTCGATGCATCTGCCAGACCATCTCGCCCACCCTTACCTTGCTTTGTGCCAAGACTGGACTCCTGTTCGTGCCGCACACTATCGACCGCAAGACCGTGGAGTTGAGGCTAACGGACAACTTCATCACGGCTGTCCGCCGGAAGGACTTTTTAAACATGACAAGCCTGGTGCACCTGACACTGTCCCGCAATACCATAAGCCAGATTGCACCTCATGCCTTTGTTGGACTCAAAGCCTTAAGGGCGCTTCACATGGATGGCAACCGACTAACTGATATAAAGAACGACCAGCTGAAAGGTTTAGTCAACCTTCGGCATCTCATCCTGGGAAACAACCAGATCCACCATATCGAGCCTTCCTCCTTCGACGAGTTTGTATCCACTATCGAGGATTTGGATCTGTCTTACAACAATCTGAGGACGTTACCGTGGGAGGCTATAGCCAGGATGACCAACATTAACACGCTAACTTTGGATCACAATCTTATTGATCACATAGAAGCTGGGACTTTTACTCTACTTACCAAACTGGTCCGCTTGGACATGACGTCCAACCGTTTGCAGAAACTTCCTCCGGACTCACTCTTCCAGCATGCTCAAGTGCTGTCTGATGCTAAGGGTTCCTCTAGTTCCTCAAGGCTCACGGTGAGTTTTGGAGGAAACCCACTCCACTGTAACTGTGAGTTGTTGTGGTTGCGCAGACTCACCCGAAAGGATGACCTGGAGACTTGTGCCTCACCTGAGCACCTTATGGACAAATACTTCTGGTCTATTCAGGAGGAGGAGTTTATCTGTGAACCCCCGCTTATTATCAAGCACCATTCCACTAAGCCGTATGTGATGGAAGGCCAAGGCGTCACGCTCAAGTGTAAGGCCATGGGCGACCCAGATCCTACCATTCACTGGCGCTTTCCTGATGGAAAGCTGGTCCACAATAACTCGCGTACCATCCTGTATGATAACGGCACTTTGGACATCCTGATTACAACCCTGAAAGACAGCGGAGCATTTAACTGTGTCGCCTCGAATGCTGCCGGAATCGCCACAGCAGCGGTAGACATAAATATGATCCCACTGCCGTTGTTTGTCAACAACACCAACCACATGAAGGAGGCTGACCCTGGCCTGTCTGACATCACCACCTCTACCAAATCTGGCAACAACGACACCAAGCAACAGGACAAAAGGGTGGTGGTGGATGAACTGACATCCAACTCAGCCATGATCCACTGGCCTTCAGAGCGACACATTCCTGGAATACGGATGTACCAGATCCAATATAACAGTACTATGGATGACACTCTAGTCTACAGGTAAGGAAAATACACAAAGCCTTTACTTGGGTAAAATTATACAACATTTAGTTCCAACCAATGAATCTGATTGGCTTCATTCGGAATTGCCTCTGTGCTCCTCTTACATGTTCTTTTTCTCTGTGTTACTCTTACTTGGTTGGTGGTTGTGGAACTGCTGTATCACACAGGAGGTTGTGATGTTTTGCTGAATGTCAGCATGGATGAGATATCTTCAGTACTTGGGATGCCCCCTCATGCCTACGTCCACTTTACAGCCAGTGATATTCAGTACCACAGCAGAACCTCAATGTGATATGGTTTAAGTAGATTAAATATTAGATAAAATAGGTAAAATATTATTCATGTAAAAGTAGAAGGCCAGCATTTACATTTCTACTCGATGAAATGTACAAAAGTAAAGTACAGATAAGTAAAAAGTGTACTTAAGGAACAAAGTAAATTTACCTCCAGTATGAAGATAGTCACATGGTAGATTTATTACATTTAAGTATGTATCTTGTTTCATAAACTTCCCATATAATATTAGTTGTAATGGAGTAATTTTTCATCATTATTTCAACTAAACAAGCTGTGTTTGTTTAATCCCTGCTGTTTCTGCTTCATTTCAAAGTCTTAGCATTTAAGTCCAGGTCTTGGTCTCTAGGTTTCCATGTTACCTGTTTTTTGACAACCGTCACCCTTCCCCAATTTGCTTGCATCAGGTCTAAATGAGATCGTGTGATTAGCATTTTATATGCTTAAGTATCAGACAGATGTATAGATCAGAGCGATTGTGCTGCGCTGTTTTATAAACCTCAGGGATGATTATACCGGCAGTAAATGATGTCCAGAGTTCATGATTCAGCAAAATGCACTGTGTCAGGTTTATTGCTATCTGGATTTTCTACAGGGTTAACTGCATAAAGAATGAAAATACATTGCTTTGGAATATGTTCAGGGGGGAAAAATCTATTTGCTAAGGACATGCAGCTATTAATCACAAATGTTTTGGCTCATTAGCTGCTTGGAGTAACCTTAGATCAGATACAAATCAGACAACATGTCATGATTAAACATTAGCAAGGCTCGAACTTAACCACAAATCAGTGACTTTCTGCTGGAATATGATGCAGCTTGGAGTATTTTATAAATAAAATGAAAACATTTGAAAACAGTAAAGTGCCTCTGGTTCAGTAGAGCTGAAATTGCTTTGTGGAGAAAAAATAAGTCTAAAAGGAAGCAGCGTGCTTCTCATAAAACAATGTAAAACAAGCATCTTAAACTGCCACAGTCATAAAATTACTGGAAAGCATCAGATTTTTGACGAAACGGACTTTTTATGTGGACTGGTTTTATAAACAATAAGGCAGATTTATTAAATGACCGAATACTGGTCTGTAATTAACAAATAAAACAAGGCAATGAATCTGAACATTAAAATAATGAGCGTCTCACAGATTTAAGTGTCAAGCAAATATCATGTTGCTTGTTTTACATTCTGTAATTAAGGCCAGAATCTGTAGAGTAATAATTTAATAAGAAAAACATTTTAATAAAAACATAGATTTCACAATTAATTCTAATTGCAGAGACTTTTTTTGTACAGAATGTAAATTAAGTCTCAATAAACATACTTAATTTAGCAATTTGGATTAAAGCACACATCTGTTCTGTTTAGAAATACATTCATTAAATTAATCACATTTATAATGAATTTATAGTGAAATCACTGTCAGGAAAAAAATATGAAAAATACTTTCCATGACAAGAAAGAGAAGAAAATAATGTTTTAATATTTTGAAACAATAAAATTAATATAAAATAATTATAAAGTTAATATTTACTAGTTGGTACTGTTATTAAAAAAAAAATTTAAAATATTTTTTATGTTGCATTGAATTAGTCATGCATACTGTAAATGTGCATAATAATAATAATAATAATAATAATAATAATAATAATTTACCCGTTAAATTGCTTCTATGATTAAGAGTTTAAAAGAACAGTAAAGGTTTTAAAGAATTCAGATATAGTTAATTTTGACAGCTGTTTTTTAATATTCTTACTTGTTTTTGTATATTTTGTAAAATTTTGAAATTGTTTTTCTTAACCCAAGAATATTTCCTTTTTTTCAAACATTTTTTTTTCAGTATAAAATTAAAACCATACTGAAATAACAATAATCAATAATCTGAGGATTTTTTATGTAATTAGTTTTTAATTTGGGACCGAAATGAACATTTCATTATTATTTAAAAATTTCATTAATGCACATCGTTGGGAAAGTAAAATTTTTGGGTCTGGAAAAATAAAAAAACAATATAGAGAAACAATTTTTTAAAAAGATAAGCATTAAATATAAGACATGATGTAATTGTAAAGGGGCGGAGCTTGAAGCTGTCTTTCAAACGGTGTTGCATATTTTTCAATAGTCATTAGTCGGCTAAACAATTATTTAAAAATGATATGTTTAAACAAAAAGTTGTATTTATTAACATTACTACAGTCAAAGAAAAGACATTTAATAAATGCAGTTCATGGAAAAAAATTTAAAATAACTAACATCGTCATTCCTACCTGTTGTGTGTCACCGGTGTGTAAACGGAGACGTCCATGACATTCCAAAGTAAAGGACCATGAAATGACAAATTGATGCGTCATAAACATTATCTTGATGGTGAGGCTGTGCTGCAAACTTCATCCATCACACAGTACATCTTAATTGCTCATGTGTGTCCCGTTACGAACAAGTGCTAAAAAGGATAGACTCTTTGGGATGAAAGCATATGGGAGATAAAAAAAAATAAAAACTGAATTATATGCAAATAGTGTAGCTTTTCATTAACCGAAAAGTCCCGTTTTTTTCTCTCTAAAAGCTCAGAAGGATGCAGCACAATCTTTTTTTTCTTTACAATTTGCCCAAATGTCAGAGAGCTGGGAAGCTGGGAGAGTGTGTGTGGGCGGAAATGCCAGAAATTCATGTACGAGCGTGTTAATCACCAGCATCTCAATATTGGCAGTTATGAAGTGTTGGCCGATGTGTGAATGTGGAAAAAAAAAAAAAACTAATTTATCAAGAGTCTCCCTGTAGGTGGACTTTAATAAAGCAAATACAAAAGCAGCAAGTTTTTTTTTTTTAAAGATTAGACTACTATCCACTTAAATGAGAACATGGTATAATTTGCGTCCATTGGCGTGCTTGGCTTGGTGCTTTCTCGTAAGACACATGTTAAATGCCACACATAATTGAGATGATGCATTTAAGTCCAGTTAAACGTGAAGATCTGGACCAGGTTTTTTATCTTGAAATGGGGTCAGGCTAATAGGTCGCCATGTACACTGATGAAAACGCGCTCGCTGCTAAAAGAAGAACCCTGCATGGGAAAGTTCAGGCGGTTTTAAAGGCGTATGGAAAAAGTGTGTCCGAGACTGTGTAGGAGAGGTCGTACTGACTTGAAGTAATGCCAAGCCGTGTAGGAGGATGCTGTAGCACATAAGCAGCCTACGTAGAGTCGAAATTGAGCGCAAAGCTTTTATTTGCACCGAGCCGGTGTTAACGCTTTGGCAAAAAGACAAATATGATTTCCAACTCAAGATTCTAATTTATATCCAGCACATTACACTGGCATCCTACAGCATCTCTGTTTTGCTCGAGTTTGTGCCAGAGAGGAGTATCAAATGTTTCCTTGTGGAACATCCGGTTTCCTCCCATCTTCCAAAATAGGGACTGGCCATGCTGAATTGCCCTGAGGTGTAAATATGAGAGTGCATGCTGTCCTGTGATGGACCAGTGGGTGTCTTTCTGCTTCACATCCAATGTTCCCAGATTCTAACTAGGATAAAACTTTGATAGCAGAACTCTACCTGCGTTCTCATCAGGTTATCACTTGTCCAGCCATGTACTACTCATTCTGTGCAAAAGTCAGTTTGAAGTCTTACCTTGCCGCTGCCCAGCCTTGACGCTTATCCCTTCATATCTATTTTTGTACAGACCAGCTCATGTCGTCATAGCTCACGTCCATAGAACGCATTCCATTGTTCTAGTGGATGGCATGTGACCTCCATGTATAGCTTCCAAGCTTATCATCAGGACATCAGCCCTGCAATCAGGACAGTGGCCCTGCCCTCCTTCAGACTTTTCCATAGAGATTCATGTGCACTCAGTTTTAGAAAACTATGAATAATTGGGAACAAAATAGGGTCATTTAGTTCCAAAGAGAGGATTAAAAAAAATAGGTACATTTGTATTAATATCAGATCTCCTGATTTCTGCATTTGCATCATAATCAAATTTTTAAATGTGTTTCTACTCACAATTTATTTCTAATCTCACTTTCTGTCCTCACTCTTGTTTCCTCCCTGACTGTAGGATGATTCCCTCAGAGAGCAAGACGTTCCGGATCAACGACCTGGCGGCGGGACGCGAGTATGAGTTGTGTGTCCTTGCCGTGTACGATGATGGCATCACGTCCCTCACTGCCACACGTGTCGTGGGCTGCGTCCACTTCCGCACTGCCCCTGAGACCGGCCAATGCCAGTTCGCTCAAGCGCAGTTCCTTGGTGGCACCATGATAATCATCATCGGCGGAGTCATCGTGGCCTCTGTGCTTGTCTTCATCGTCATCCTGATGATCCGATACAAGGCGTATGGCACAGCAGATGTGTCCAAAATGAAAAGTGGAACATCTGGAAGCATCCACCAGTCGAGTCGTGGGGCGTCGAAGAAACACGAGCAAGCTGGCGAGTCTCCGGTCGGTACAGATTGCCATGCTATTGCGCTACTTAGCCTTGAGAATGAGACTCAGGAGGATGCAAAGCTCCCGTCTCCTCCGGGTAACTCAGAGGTGGCAGTTTTATCTCTCGTACCTGCTCCACCCATTCCACCATCCCGCAGGGCAAGTTTAGGAGCCCCGCCGTCAGATGATGCCCAGACGGACAGCAGCCTGACAGGCTCCACAATGTCGCTTTGCCCCATGGGCACAAGCACAAGCGACAGGGACAGGAAGCGGACGCCGGCGGCCATTGGGTTGCTGCCCAGTGAGCTAGCGAGGGCGAGGCACCGCTTCTCCTTCGACGGGGACTATACGCTCTTCCAGAGCCACAGCTATCCGAGACGGGCCCGTGCCCGCCGCCACAAATCCAGCTCACAGCTCGATGTCTCGCCTCCGACTGAACGCCGCATCACGTTTAGCAGCAGCACTGAGTGGATGCTCGAGAGCACGGTGTGAACTAAGACATGCGCGGTGCGGTCCCAAACTCCAAGCGCATTACTAGCTACCGTCTTTATTTCATCAGTTATCACAGGTGAATTCAGTTCGACTTAATTTGTTACACTCCCATTAGTGCCCACTCTTGACCTCGATGACACTCTTGACTCATCTGTGCCCACAGTTTACTGAAACATTCTGTGATCTTGACCAGGAAAGAGCAGGAAGCGTAATGAAGGAGTAAAATCGTCATGCACTCTCATGTTAAGCAATGTGACTAGCTTCTGTCAAAATGGCAAAAACTGCTCTGCTGCCATGACTTTTTTTTTTTTTTTGTGTCAGGTCCTGGTCCCAATACACACTTGTAGTGCAACACCAGTTCGGTTTTGTGTCATTTGTTTTCTCCTCTGATTCCTGAACCGTATGAAAATTCCCTCCAGGCGCACACTGCACACCAGGAGCCATTTTCCACCTTGTGTCAGTCAAATCCCACACCACTGCTACCTCGCAGGACTTGCTACGTTTACTTTACTGCTAGTTGCCATGGTTTTAAAGTGATATCCACACAAGCTAGCTTGATAATGGATAAAAATAACACATTTGATCACAAATCCCACATCCTTCCGCTGAAAACAGTAATTCAGAAAGGACGTGCTTGTGTTGAAAACTCATCCGTGAAATGCAACACTGTCTCATAGCATCAGAGTGACCGTCAGAAACAGGCTTAGATGGTTCGATGTACAATAAAACAAAACAAACACAGATACTGTTGAAGCGTTTAGCCGTAAAGCGAGTCTTATCCATCGGCTCGGGATTTCAGAGTAGGTTTGGTTATGAGGGACAAAAACAACTCTTAGACTTCGCTCATCTTAGTTGCATCACTTTGTTGCCCCGCCCATTTTGCATCACTATAAGTGGCAATTTTATTCAGTTAGCAGTTTTGTGGATTTCCAAAGCTCGGGTCAGATTACAGACGTCACCTGATCAAATTTTTTTTTAACGTAATTTTGTATTTTATTAACTAAATGCATTTATGTACCAGAGTAGTGCATCTGGAGGGGATTTATAAGTGGCTCATAAATAGGAGGAGTCAGACGCGTGAGATACCGACCAACTGTTGGTAGAAAGTGGACCAATGCGAAGTCGAAAAGAAATGGGAAATAAAATTTAAAAGGAAAGAAAATTGTAAACTGTTAAAAATAATAATGATAATAATAATAATAATAATATGTCCTTCGTAGAATCCAGCGATCGTGGCCGACTAAATGCATTAGCGGCAATCGCTGTTTTCTGTTTTTACTTTTAATTATTGCTGTTGTAGGTCAAATATAGTTTTCTGTTTAGTTTTGTTTTCTTTAATGTTAGCAAAATTAGACAAACGTTAATAGACTTTATTTCAGATTAATGAACTAAGAACATTACATCAGCATCAGCGTGTCTCACAAGTAAGAACCTCGAGGTGTTGTGAAAGATTACTGGAAGGAAGGAGGCGGGGTTTCAGCAGACGGTGATAATGGAAACTCCAGATTGAGATACCGATTGTTTATTCGCCATTTTTGTAGAAAACAAAGGAGATCTTGAAGATGAAGGTCGGCAGGTCTGATGACATCGTGCGTTGCTCTAGAAGCAATAAAAAGAGTTTATACAGTATCAGAAAAAAAAGAAGAACGTTTACCAAAGTGATGCTGTTTGGATTAAACATGCAGTGTGAAAATAAATCAATTTGGAGACAGATTCTAGGTTTATACGTTGGTGCTATTTGGCGTTTTTTCATTTTGATAACTGATGGAAATAAAGATTCAGATTTTGGGATCTTGATATAAAAACACAAACACACACACACACATACATGTTAGTTTTTCCCCCACATGTGTCCCGTGTTGTCCATGTTCAGTGTTTTAATTGAGAAAGCACGCTCTGGCGCCGTCCTGATTCAGACACAGAAAGAAACGGTTGCCACACCCTTTCCCATAATGCAGCGGTGCCTTATTCCTGAACGTGTATCTATGGAAGATGTGCTGCTACGTGTCCATCCAGAATTCATACATGACATCCATCCTTTTGTTTAACGCTAATTTTTCTATGTGATGCCACGGCGAGAGGTTGGTGGATACAGTACGTGACTGCTCTATTTTCTTTGCTGTACTTCACAAACAAAAACGATGAAGACGATGATGACAAGCGACCAACGTCAGAGCGAGAGTCAGCGTGCTCACGTGTGTCCGATCGCTTCAGACGGCTTAATGCACAGAAGACACGAGATACCAGAACACCAGACATGCATCAGACCAGTCTATACGACGCAGATCGATTTAAAAAATAAAAATAAAAAAAGGAAAACAATATTAATAATTCGTACAGACACCAGTCGCATTTATTAGAAAAAGGAAAACAAAAGAAAAAACAAAAAACGCAACGAGCCTGGGGATTCCCATGGACTCTTTCAGCCAGGATGGACTACGTCAAGATGAACATCAGAGAAAGGACTGAACGATGGTCATCCGGATTGTATCTGGCTGGTCTAGATTAAAACAAAACAAAACAAAAAAAAAATCTGCAAATGCAAAATACATATATGAATATATTCCGAACTATCTCTGTACGTGTTCCAAATATGTAAAGTCATAGGTGACGTGACTTTTTACACAGCATTCTGGGTGATGGCTGCCAGTTTTTACATTAAAAATCTGCGTCGTCACATCCTCCTCCTTCTCCTGATTTAGTTTATTAAAGTTTGGACCACTTAACTTGTCTGGAATTTTAATGTATGTGTGTGTGTGTTTGGATCAATGAGATAAACAGTAAAATATATCTATATTCAAGGGCCGTAAAGTCAAACCAGGACGAGTGTGCATGCTGAAATTTCTCATGAACGAAGGTGGTGCAAACATTTTAAAGAACCCTGTACATCCCACTGCAGTCGTTACCGCGAGCAGTACGTGAGTGGAACGCCTGATCAACAGATGAACTTGTCACTAACATTTCTACATGATTGGACGGTTAAAGGGGTTCCTGGGAGGCCTTTCTACCTTGATGGTGTCTAAGCTCCAGTGAAACACTGGGATAAGTGCATTAGTGTAACAGCAGATTATATAGAGAAAATATGGGTTTTTTTCTGTTATTCTGTACAATCAAAAGTCCAGTTTTGACCTGAACAAAAAGATCCCAAAATGTAAACAAACAAATAAAAAGAGAAACTAAGTAAACTACACACAATTCAAAATAATAAATTAACAAAAATAAATAAGTTGAAGCGTAAACACATTTTTATTTAAATTTTAAACTATACTTTATCGCTACATATACTTTAAATCCATACTAATTAAACTTTTGACTTATTTTTAAATTCCTTACACATTTCCAACAGTGTCTTAAATAATTAGGTCATATTCCTCAGTGTTACAGAATTTTGTTTAATGTGTAATGTACAGGATTTTATTACTTAACACACAAAAATATGTTTAAATAACATTTAAAACATAAAAAATTAAACAGCAGTTAATTCAACTAATAATCATGTAAATGATAATTGTATATAAATTTGATGGGTTTTTGTTGTTTTGTTTTTTTCAGCACAGCAAATTAAAACACAAAAACAAAAATTTTGAGCCAATTAACTTGTTAAGTACTGCTCGCTAATTACCCGCTCACTCACTCTCTCGCTGTGTTTACTGAAGAGCACCGAACATCACATGTTCACAGCCTCTTCACGCGTCCTGCGGCCTGTAATTAACCAAAAACCCTCAAAAAACAGTCAATACAAAAAAGAATGATAAAATTACACAAATATTTTAAATTAATTAGTACTGAATAACACTAACACTAAAATGTTCAGAATCAACTGCTATGTTCAAGGTTTAGAATTAAAAACAACATCAAAATGGAAGATTTTATACATTATAAAAAAAAAAATCATCACTGCTGCTTTTAAAGGTATTTGAGTTTCATTTTTTTTATTTTTTATTTTTATTTACTTTTGTTAGAAAGTGTTGATGATTAAGAGCACACAATTCATCAAGTGTACAGGGGATCATTTCATAATTACATTTTAACCTCTATTTGTATTTACACGTTTATTTCCAATCTCTAGTGGATAATAATAGTGTTTGATGTTTAGAATCATCAGAATTATTTGAAAAAAATCTAATATTGATAAAAAAAACTTAAGCTAATAACAATACAAAGCATTAAATTAAAAATAAAAACAGTATCCAACAGTATATAAATCAAGATTTCTGCTTTATGACAGATTTATATACTTGTTTTATTAAGCTTTAAGTACAATAACCTGAGAGAAGCAGAATAACAAACAGGAGTAAAGAAATATTCACCCTTAGGAGTCTGAGGGTGTTTTGGAGCCCTGAAGAGATTCTGACATGTCCTGACATTTGTGTGTTTTTCAGTTACTTATAAACATATAAATGTCTAAAGTCTGATATCATTTTATTCAGCACGAACTGGGCTACAGTAATATATGAGCAGCATGTGTGTACAAGTTTGTATATTGGAGAAAAAAACAGTTATGCGTGATTTTTGAAAACAACAAAAAAATAAGTCACTGAAAT
>JAQQZT010000003.1:27168347-27179312 GCA_030068275.1 Clarias platycephalus | reverse complement strand
ATCTATCTATCTATCTATCTATCTATCTATCTATCTATCTATCTATCTATCTATCTATCTATCTATCTATCTATTCACATTCAAGAAACCAGTTAGAGATGATTCACGTTTTGTGACATGGTTCATTATCCTAAGGTCATAAAGGGATGGACACAGTCAGCAACAATACTCAGGTAGACTATGGCATTTAAATCATGCTTAATTGGTACTAAGGGGCCCAAAGTGTGCCAAGAAACCCTCCCCCACACCATTACACCCCCACCAGCAGGCTGGATTGTCAATACACGGCAGGATGGATTCATGCCTTCATGTTGTTTACGCCAAATTCTGACCCGATCATCCGAATGTCACAGCAAAAATCGAAATTCATCAAACCAGGCAATGTTTTTCCAGTCATTTACTTTGCAATTTTGGTGAGCCCATGTGACTTGTAGTCTCGGTTAGCAGCTATCTGCTTCATGGTTTGACGTGTGGTGTGTTCAATTCAGTTCAATTCAATTTTATTTGTATAGCGCTTTTAACAATTGTCATTGTCGCAAAGCAGCTTTACACAATCAAAACAATTATTTAAGTTTGCATGGAATGTGAGTGTGTATGAATCAGAATCAGAGACGCTCTTCAGCAGACCTCAAGTGTAACAAGATATTATTTGAGTTTGAACCAGCTTGAACCAGTCTGGCGGTTCTCCTCTGACCTCTGACATCAACGAGGCATTTTCACCCAGAGAACTGCCCTTATTGAGTATTTTCTCTTTTTCCAACATTCTCTGTAAACCCCAGAGATGGTTGAGTGTGACAATCCCAGTAGGTCAGCAGTTTGGCAAATACTCAGACCGGCCCGTCTGGCACCAACAACCATGCCATGTTCAAAGACACTTAAATCACCTTTCTTCCCCATTCTGATTCTCGGTTTGAACTTCTTCACCATGTCTACATGACTCAATGCATTGACTTGCTGCCATGTGATTGGTTGGTTAAATATTTGCGCAAATAAGCAGTTGAACAGGTGTACTTAACGAAGTGACCGATGAGTGCGTGTGTAATACGGGTGATGTCATATATAATATTAACTACTGTAGTAACACTGGGTTACTGGGTGAAGTCATGAGTTAGTTCTCGCCTATCAGGTTGAGGAATTGAAAATCAGTTAATTTAGTTAACAGATGGAACAAATACATAGCAAGTCTTTTATTTTCTGAAGCCAGGGCTAAAACCCGAGAATTCTCAAGGGAACTGCGGACTTCGGTGCCAAGTTTCTGTACGTGATCTTCAGGAAGCAATCAAGCAGGCATGGATTGAGCGAGAGTGACACTAGAGTACTGCAGATTTCTGACTCTCTGCCCAGCCAGAATCTGCAGGTTTTTGAGAAATTTTGATATTTAAAATATTGAATTTAAAATGTTTGTCTTAATAATTTTCGCCACCACTCTATATTGTCATGCATACTTTTTCATCCTGTGATAAAGATGTGAAGTTTTACTTTTAAATACTGTATCTATATGGTGTATTTTATTTATTCTATACCTATTATATAAATACAGTAATGAATTTCATGTATTTATGTACACTATAGTCCTCAAATTCATATCATTTATTTGTGAACCGTAAGTGACTTAAAGGACTATATTTCATCACTGAGCTCATAGTCCAGATGGAAGCCCAGATATTAGGTATTATTTTAAAATAAAATAAAATTTAAATTTAAAATAGCTGTAGATAAAACCATTTTCCTGATAAACTGCTATCTAGCGGTGTTTTTTATTTTATTTTAAATACTGTTTTTCATTTTAGCTGAAATGAACTTTAATAAATTATGATGCTTTAACAGCGCTACATTTTTTCATTATTATGTGGAATATTCATGCGGAAAGTCATTTTGTCCTCTTTTTTTTAAGAGGCTTTAGGAATTAAACTTATGCAAATGCACTCTTTTATGCGGCTTGTAAGCAAGCCTACATGTAAATCATGGGAAACGAGGGTTTCGCACAACACAGCCATATTGTACGTGCGAAAATAAACTCCCACTCGTGTCTGGGCGCCGAGCCACTCGGAGCTCCAGCTGAGAAACGCTGAGACGGATAAACTGCTCGGAAATTGCGGACGTGGTTATGATAATCAGGGCTCGCATTACATATGGGCTCCTTCTGCAACAGAAGAAAAGACCATCGTTCATATTTATATGAGTAATAAATTGTAAGGGAATAGTTTTACGATGCATGCACGGGGTAGGAGTGTAAGAGTGAATATGTATGAGAAAGTTTGGTGTGTTCAGAGTCGGGTTACGCGCACTTGTGCTGGCAGACTGTGGGTTGGTTAGTACAGACTGATAACAACATGAAAGTAACTACATCGTATGGTTCATGAATAACTGTGACTCCAAACGGATAAACAACGTACCATTCTTTAATACAGCTGTTGATTACTTTGCCATAACCCTCAGCCCCAAAGTGTTTTTTTTCTTACTTAAAATTAGAATTACATTTCCACTTAGGCTGCTAATTCATATGCCGCGGCATTAATCTTCAGTTGTATTTTTTTTTTAATACCGATACAACATTGTGCAATAGGTTTTATTTCTCAGAGCTTACAGTCTTGTGCTTTGTATGAATGTTTATGAATGTAAGTAGACTCTTCTGTAGTAACCAGGAAGTCTGTCTGATTTATGGTAGCTAATTATTTTGCAATTTATGACAAAATTTCAACAAGAAATAAAATTATCTCATGGTTTTAAATCATCTGGTCAAAACGGAAGTTTCATTTGCCACGTTTAATGAAACATTCTTGTAGGATAGTGTGAGCTAAAGTGTGAGCTTCTCTTTGGTGATTAGTCACAACGCGATATTTAAAATGAAAGCTCGGAGCATTCATACCGGGATGAGAGACAGATGAGATACAGTTCCTGAGTAACCTTTCCATTACTCAGAAATGACGTTCCAGTTCATTTTTCATGAGCAACTTTTTTTTCCCTTCCAGAAGAAAGTCATCCAAAGTAATTTTCCAAAGACGCTGCTAGTTCAAGGTTAGTTTTATCAGCCTTCAGTGGGTTTTTGTTTGGCTTTCTTTCATTTTTTTAATGCGTTCTCTAACCAAGGACAGAAGTGCGAGTTAAGGTTGTGCACGCAGGCCACATGGGAAGAATAGATTTTTTATAAATGAATAAACAACTAAATAAATAAATAAATAAATTGATCAGCTGCAACAGGACGTTTGAATGTTCTTGTGGAAATTAATAAAATTAGGATATTTTTTTAAATTAATTTGTTTGTATTTTAGTGCATTCCCCATCACATCTTGTTTACAGTCTTAAGGATTGTTCGCTGAGGGGTCTTTACAAAACAGTTCCCTAGAAAAATAAGAAACATTTGCTTTCCAAATCAGAAAACAAGATTCTGCAGAGGTTCTTTAAAGTAGGATTGGATAATGTACTGGACTTATCATGCTAAATGTTCTCACTAAAAGTGTAGTGGGAACAACTAACAACTCTAGGTTACCAAAAGAAAGGTTTGACATTAAGAAAAGACAGGTCTGTAGTTAGGGAACTGTGGTTAGCACTATATCCTCACATCTCCAGGGTCAGGGGTTCGGAAACTGTCTTAGGTCTGGGTGTGTGGAGTTCGCATGTTCTCCCTGTGCTTGGTGGGTTTCCTCCAGATAATGGAGCATGTAGTGTGCGAGTGGGTGTGTGCATGTGAGCCCCGTAATGGATTGGCACCCTGTCGGAGTCATACCCTGCCTTATGCCTGAAGTCTCCCATGAACCCTGTACAGGATAAACAGGAAAATGAATGAATGTTAGAATTATAAAATGGTCAAATGTAAAAAGGTTATACGGGTTCTACTTCAACTTCAACAAGATTTCTCCAAGCGACCGCAGATAAAGTGTGAAACATTTACTTAGAGAAGAGGGTTCTTTAAGGGTTCATTTTAATAATTCAGGGTTCTTATGAGATAATGAAGTTTTTTTAAATGGCTGCATTGGGAATGATATTGAAACGTTCCGGATTCTTGGATCAAGAATCGACAATCCTAAATGTTCAGGAAACACTTGCTATCAGAGCGAAAGTGCACAACTCCGTCCGTTCTTCCCGTGCCTCCTCTGTCCTCTGTACAGCTTCTCAGTTCTGGTTAGCTCAGGCCTGAGTGGAGAACCTTAGCCCCTGCGGCGTGTTCCGCCCACGCCAGGTTCGAGTCAGCCATGCATGGTCTAGCCGAGCGAAGGTGATAATTAAACTCGTGTTTCTTTAAATTGGGTTTGAGCACCGGAGCAGAACTCAGGAGGAACCGCTTTAACGCCGCTCCGTGCTCCACTGAGCAATCTCATGAGGCCGATTTAGCGAAACATGCAAAGGAAAGTGCAGAACCACTCAGGAACATCTATAAAACGTTCTAAGGTGACAAAGGAGCAGTGTTTCAGGCAGACTTTAAACCGGTGTAGGTAGCCGATGTGGCGAGTCAGCAGTGCGCGATTGTGAAAAATGAGCGCCCTAGGAATTGAACATGAGTAATGATGCAGGATCTCTGAGCAGGAGAACCACATGGGGTGATACTGTAATGATAATTATGCCTCAGTGGTTGTACCTCAGGGACAGGGACAGGTTAGGATACGGGTATTTTACAGAATTTAAATGTTAAGGACGTTAAAATTTTTGTAGCATGACTATTTAAAAATAAAATCTTATATATTTTTTGTTTGCTTGCTTGATAACAAATATTATATATTTACTTGGTTACTTTTTCACTTTTTTGTTTATTTATTTTAATATTTCTATTTGCTTCTTTGTTTGCTTATTTATTTATTTACTTACTATCAAATGGTGTTTATTTTTTTATTTATTTCTTGGTCTAGTTGATTTCTATTTTCCACATTTTATTTATTCGTTTTTGTTTGTTTAATTGGTTATTTCGTTATTAACAAAAAGTATCTATGCATTTACATACTAATTTACTTATTTTTTAAATCCATTTTTAATATTTAAAAATTCCATTCATTCATTCATTCAGTTTGGGAGGTCACAACAGTTTTGCATACTGGGAGCAAATAAAAAATCATAAATAGATAGATTAAGGAATTAATTGATTAATTAGATATGAAAATCTTATAAAATGAAAAAAAAAAAAGAAATATAAAATTTAAGTAAAGACACTGTACATATCTTATGATATATTATGCTTTTTTTTTTTATCACTCCACACCATTTCAGGTCATGTGACCAGCCAGGCTCCTTTATCATCACATTTTTCAGCTCGTGTTCTCCCAGGGGGTCAGGGCGCACCGTGCATTTTTCCTCATTTCTCTCCGACCTCGAGCAGTCTATATATTTTTTAAATAAAAATATAAAAATCCTTCACTATGCCTGTTTGATTTGCTCAGGATTATGCAAAATTAGCGTATAGTGCTTTATAAACCCCCGAAGCAGCAGAGAAATTACATTCCTGAAAGAAGTACCTGATTCACACTGCAGCCATGAAGGAAAAAATAAATGTGAGGAGGGAACGACTGTGATTAATTTATCTAGAAACAGCAGCATGATATGAAATTCAGGAAAGAAAATTAAAATAATAATAATAATAATAATAATAATAATAATAATAATAATAATAATAATTCTAAGCCAACACTATTTTCTTCTTCTTCTATATATTTTTTTATCAATGGGAAACCGATTTAACCCGTTCATCCAGACATATGAAATATTTTATATTTAATATTTTTTTATTTTTTAATATACAGTGTTAAGCTTTCTGAATCCTTTCAACTATATCTGTAATTTAACAGAAAATGTTACAAATATTTTCTTAAAAATATCAGTAATAAAAGTTATAGCTTTAAATTTATGGCATTTGGCGGACTCCCTTATCCAGAACTCATTATACATGTGAGAAGGTAAGGGGTTAAGGTCCTTGCTCAAGGGCATAACACTGGCAACTTGGTGGTGCTGGGGTTTGAACCTGGGACCCTCCGATTCCTCGTCCAACACCTTAACCACTGATCCACCACTGGAAAGATATTATGAATTAACAGACTCGGATAGATTCATACAGTACAAAGTAATTGTACCTAGTGTCAGCAGTTGAGTGCGCAAAAAAAAAAAGTGGAATTTATTTACAAGATCAAAAAAGGTAGGAGTCTTTTCTTTAGGTCGAGTAGGAGTGAGGTAGGGAAGTGAAGGGAACTTTCTGTGAGGTCGTCTTTGGCTGGAAGGCAGAACCAGAACCAGCGGTCGGCCCGAGGCTGGGCGACGGGCGGGGCTGGCTGAGGCTGAAGACGAGGATCCCAAGGAGGAGGCGGATGAACTCTGGCGAGGTCTCATCTTGTGCACTTTTACCCATTTAAGGGAGCCTCTGGACCACTCTGAGTCTGCGAGTGTCAGATAAACAGGAGAACTTGTGTACATGAGTGTAGTCAGTACCCAGACTGGCTCTCGCATCTCCATTAAGAGCTGGCCTCAGACTCCAGCACGGTGAGTGATGATGCAGTGGCAGTCGTGTAGATTTAAGGCGCCACACCCCTCTCTTGTGTGCCGTGATGCTGTCCGTGGTGCTGAATGTGCTTCATGTTTTGGACGAGTGCGGAGCTGACACATGGTACAAGGTGCTGGCCGCAGGCCCGTCGGTTAATTTACTTAAGATTGTTGAATATCATGATACATTTTTCGAACATTAAATAATGTGAATATTTATGCAAGTCACGCATATGAACCTGATTTATTATAATAATAATAATTATTATTATTATATTTTTCACACAACCCTTCTGTTCCATTTTTAGCTGGAACCTAAGCACTTTTACCATTTATGGCATTTTAAGCGTTTGCGGCAACAATTTTTTGCTTTTTAATTTACTTATTTATTTTTGCAATTGCGGCATCATGCTGAGGTGAAAAGTAATGGTTTGGAATGGAAACAGAATCCGCCTGTGACTTTTCGGGAGTAATTAGGCCTGTTAATGAATCACACTGCCTCTCTGCATCACTGCCAGCCTGCCGTCGCTTAGATCAGGTGCAATTTGTCCCACAGGATGCGATTAATCAGAAGAATAGAGCACGATTGAGCAGAAAGCACCCCTGAACTTCACATCCAATTTAGTTTTAATCCTTTTGACTGCTTTATACGAGGATTAAAGCTGCAACGACTCTGTATTTATTGTCACTGATGATATATTTCATTCATACAGTCGAGGATGAGGATGATTGAGAATGCAAGGATCCCCCTGTGAGGTGGAGAATGGAACTGTCCGGGCTTGGCAATAGATACACTATTTCTGTACAAGGGCAAAGAAAATGAAATGTGTTCATTATTAGAAAAAAGAAAAAAAAAAAGAAAAAAAGCTCAGCAGGTCAGAGTGATTGCTGAGACAAACCCGCGCAATTATAGTCATCTACTCACAGTGGCATTGGGGAACGTATAATCACTTCAACACGCGCGCACACACACACATACGAGACGAAGATGTGATCATCAATGTGAGAGTTATTTCGTTCTATAAAGTGGCATGGAAATTCAATTACACATACAGGTGTGTGTGTGTGTGTGTGTGTGTGGAAGTGATTATACCTTCCTGAATGCCATTTAGAGTAGGACAAAGAATGTGTAAAGAATATCATAGCTGCAATCAGCCGGTTTTCTGTTCCGTAACTGAATCAACAATCAAACAAATGTTTATTTTTATTATTTGTGTTTGTTCACATAAATATTTGTGTGGGTTTTTTTTTTTTTTTTAAATAGCACAAATAAAATTATACACTCGACAATCCTCTTTCTTAAGCACCCTGGTGTGTGCTAAAAGGGTAGGAGTCAGCATGAATTAACTTGTATATACATACATATTCACAGATCTGTGTGTTCTATGGACCGCATTTAGTGGTACGCAGCTTACGCAGAAATAACGTAAATATTCACGTAAGGAAAGTTCCTCGTGCTCAGATTCGGGTTGCGCTGTCTTTAAAGTGGCGGTTCGGAGCACAGAAGCAGATTAATGAGGGATAGAAAAATGCAGACTGGAATCTAATAAATGTTGCGCACATAAGAAAAAAAAAAAACCAATAACAACATCAGTAACCGAGACACCGGTTGTCTTGTATTTTATGGCTCAACTTAAAGGGGGCACAGACTTCCACACACCACTTCTGATAGGCTGTTTCTTCTCTAATCGGTTGCCCTATCAATGTTGCACGCGCCTGGAGGCAGAGTCGAGCACACACAGCAAAATGATGTTGCGTGCATGCGCGGAAAACACGTTGAGTGTGCACTTACATAGAGTGCTTTGTCTGCCCACAAAATGTCAAAACTGTGCGCTCGGGAATATAACGCTATAGTATTTAACCCTTACATAACTTCTGATCCGTCTGTACTTATGTGTGAGTGCTGAATACCGAATACCAATGTTTTTGTTTTGGATAATTAGTTCAGTTAAAAATTTTTCAAGTTTAAACAAAAAGTAGGTGGAATGATGGAGTCGTGCTTAAAATTACACACTCGACAAACTGCACATCATGTCATCATGTACAGATGCATCTCAATAAATTAGAATATCATCAAAAAGTTATAGATGCATTTCCATAATTCAATTCAAAAAGTGAAATTCATATATTATACAGATCCATTACAAACAGACTGATATATTCCAAGTGTTTATTTTGATGATTATGGCTTACAGCTAATAAAAACCCCAAATTCAGTATCTCAGAAAATTTGAATATTACTTAAAGATTAATTATATATATATATTATTATTATTTTTTTTACACAGAAATGTGGGACTACTGAAAAGTATGAACATGTACAGCTCTCAATACTTGGTCGGTGCTCACTTTGCATTAATTACTGCAGCAATGCAGCGTGGCATGGAGGCCATCAGTCTGTGTCTCTGCTGAGGTGTTATGGAAGCCCAGGTTGCTCTGATAGTGGCCTTCAGCTCGTCTGCATTGTCGGGTCTGGTGACTCGCATCTTCCTCTTCACGGTACCTTTGCAGGTACTAAATGTTGGGTTTTCCTTATAATTGTTTCACTTTTTTAAATTAAATTACGGAAATAAATAATCTTTTCTATGATATTCTAATTTATTGAGATGCACCTGTATGTCACTTATGTAATTCCTTCAAGGCACATGATGCATTTTAACACATTTCTTTTTGCCTGCCATATGAAACTGTTATACAGTAGCTCTGTGTGTGTGTGTGTGTGTGTGTGTGTGTGTGTGTGTGTGTGTGTGTGTGTGTGTGTGTGTATGTGTGTGTGTTTGTGTGTGTGTGTGTGTTTAGATAAATTTGGTACTCGCTGACATTTCCCTCGGATGCCGCCCCCGAGGTATCGTTGTTGTTTAGCGCTGCCCTTTGACCCTAACACAAGCCCGGTTTTCTCTATTTAACCTTTGACCCCAGAGTTGCTGAAGTTCAAGCGGATCCGGGAAAGGAAATAGAGAAGCGGGTTTATGTGCCGACCTGGTTTCACCTTACTCAAATACGTTACAGTGGACCGGACGGTGCAGTAATTTGTTGTTTTATGTGTGGAATAGATCGCCCAATGTGCTGCAGCGACAGGAAAACAATCAACCTGATTTATAATTAATGCTGCGGAAACAGTCGACCTTCACCTGACCTCCGATACAGCAGAAAACTGCCGATCCCGCCGCTTCCTTTCGCTTTTCTTTGCTGCAATTAAATTCAAAAACAGATGGAAAGCACACACACACGCACACACACACACACACACACACACACACGCACACACACACACACACACACACACACCAAGTTTGATATTCTACAGCGTGTGTTTTTCATACATCTGTCTGCTTTTGTATTTCTAGGATTCGCTCCTGAGGAAATGGGAACTCGAGCTTGTTTTTCTTACCCCAAAAAACTTGAGTCAAGCTGAGTTTTCACACACATCCACCATCAGATTGGGTTTTAGTTTCATATTTAAACTACACACACACACACACACATTAGACACCCTCAAATGTCTTTACCTGCAGGGGAAAAAGATCTTTACTGGAGTTTGGATAGAAAATGAAGAATTTGTGACTGTAATACTGGTACTGAAACTGATACAGGTATTAGTACTTGATATTGATACTGCTACAGGTACTGGCAATACTACAGATACTAATCATTATACTGATACTGATATTCATAGTGATACTGTACTTATAGTAGTTCTAATACTATACTATGGTACTGCTGATTATACTGTTATTGATACTGATATTGGTAACGACATGGGTGCTAACTCCTGATACAGGTATTTGTATTGATACTGGTATACAGAAGATACTGGTACTGGTTGTAATACTGATACTAAGAATGGTGCCATAACAGATACTGGTACTGTTATATTGTATGACTACAGTTACTGGTAAGTGATTCATGTACCTGTACTGAAAATTATACTGTTATTGATAGTGATACATGTACTGATACTGTTACAGTTATTGATACTGATACTGAAACTGATATTCTAATTAATACTTTTTTTCTTTCCTTATAAAACTGAATTGAATTCATATTGATACTGATATGGAAACTGATCCTACTATTGATACTGGTATCACAGCTAAGCTGATGATACCCAGATTTACCTAGCCTTATCTCCACATGACTACAGACCCGTTGACTCCCTCTGCCAATGCACTGATGAAATTAACAGTTGGATGTGCCAAAATTTTCTTCATTTAAACAAGGAGAAAACTGAGGTCATTGCATTTGGAAACAAAGATGAAGCTCTGAAGGACTAAAAATCAAGTCAAGAATCTTGGGGTGATTCTGGAGACAGACCTTAGTTTCAGTAGTCACATCAAAGCAGTAACTAAATCAACAATACTATCATCTTAAAAACATTGCAAGGTTTAGATGTTTTGTTTCCAACCAAGACTTGGAGAAACTTGTCCACGCCTTTATCACCAGCAGGGTGGATTATTGTAATGGTCTCCTCACCGGCCTCCCCAAGAAGACCATTAGACAGCTGCA
>JAQQZT010000003.1:27137600-27147869 GCA_030068275.1 Clarias platycephalus | reverse complement strand
TTGGCCTTTGCCACCTCTACCTTCACCTTACGCTGCATCTCCCTGTACTCCTGTCTACTCTCTTCAGTCCTCTCAGAGTCCGACTTCTTCTTAGTTAACCTCTTCCTCTGTATACACTTCTGTACTTCCTTGTACTGTACTATACTGTAAATCTACCATCCTCTTTCTCAGAACAGCACTGAGTGATTGTCAGTTTAGTTAGCGCTGACACACTCTTTATGTTGCACAGTGAGGGTACGGGCTGGAGTCCATCATCATCATCATCATCATCATCACTAACAGGAAGTGGAGAGGAGTTGGGCTCGGCAAAGTAAAAGACATTTCCATGACTTTCAGCACCACTGACTTAATAATCATCGTGCGTGTGTATATATTTTTTATCCTGTGCTGATTTCAGAAAACATAACATAAATGAAACCATGAGAAACCAAGCTCATGCGATGTAATTTAGAGTTGAATGCCATGTGTTTCATAAAAAAAAAATAGTGCTGTGGCATAAACCGTGACATTTATTAGGTTTCATTCATCACTTCATGCGACCTCGCCTAATAAAGCTCACAAAGCTTCTGCTCAGAGCCTGAGAACATCGAGCAGAGACTTTAATTAACATGCAAATACGATGTATTTTTAGGTTTCGTAGATATTTTTTCACATACGGCTTCCATGATGTGGAGCCGTATCACAGGAAAGAGTAAGCCAGGGTAAATATGAGTGGAAATGAAAATCACAATGTAGGAACAGAAGGTCATAATGTTTGTAATGTTAATAAGGCAACGTCTCTGTGCGCTCTCAGTGGGTTACAGGTCGTGTTTGTGATTGATTCCATGCAAATTTTCTTATTTTTTTTCATCTCAGCTTGGGAGCTGTTCATTTGAATACAAAAGATGTTTAGAATCAGAAGAAGGAGAAGGAGATGAAGGCAGCTTTGTTGGTTTAAAGAATGAACTACTGGGCATTTTCTGTAACATATTCTTACCCTTTAACATCCTCACAAAAAAAAAAAACCAATGGAATTTTTGTTTTTGCATTTAAATTTTCTCTGGACTTTTATTATTATTATTATTATTATTATTATTCAAAAGACACCAGTATAAGCCTTGTCCAAACGGCTAAGATGTCACTTCATGGTAAAAGTACCAAAACATTTACACTGTGGCGTTAGCTCCAGGGTCGAGGGTTCGATTCCCGCCACGGGGTTGGATGGTTCGCTGTTCCAACAACATTTATTTTCATTTATTTACTGTCTTATTTGCTTATTTTATACAATGAGGGTGGACTTTTTATCATTGTATTTGTATTTAAAAAAATTTTATTATAATCTGTTTATTATGTCTACAGTTGTTTTAGGATTGTACGTACAGCACTTTGGTCAACTGTGTTGTGTTAAATGTGCTTTAAAAATAAGTGTGACTTTGACTCTTTTTGACTTTTTTACTAATGCTATTTATACAATTATATAATCGAAGTATATGACAAATTGGTCAAAATTAGCAAACAACATGTAGCTAGAAAAGTGGTCATGGCGCAGGACGTCCTCACACCAGTCCTACGAGCTTCAGTAATATTGGAAGAAAGGACACAAACCTACTGTATATCAAATCACAAAGCTAACCCCTCTCTCTGTCTCTCTACGTTAGAATGTCTATGTGTTTCTTTCTTTCTTTTTATCTTTCTCTGTCTATTTCAAATTCTTTCTCTTCCTCTCACGTTGTATTTGTGTCTCTCCGTCTTTCTAAATTTCTGTCTGTCATAAGAAGAATGAAACACTTGGGGATGCGATGTAAGAGGAAATTAATCAGTAAAGACGCTTCATCACCTCATGCTGTCATTGTTGATTAGTTTCCTAACATGGAGTGATTAATTCCTGAGTCAGCTGCATAAATACTGCATTAGTACTAAACATTGTGTGTAATACTAATGCAGTGTACAACTGTGTGTGTGTGTGTGTGTGTGTGTGTGTGTGTGTGGTTCTTTCTTAGAAGATGCTACTACATGCGTTTCACACCTCTGCTGATGATCTGGACGTTTTTCACAGTTTGACCTGCTTTGTCATCCTCTCGCCCCGATCCTTTCACCCTGATGTTCAGCTGAGACGTGAGAGCTCTCACAGACACACACTCAGTATATCCAGGGACACGACAGATAGAGCTACAGCCACGTCACGTTTCTGTTACAGAGCGCATGGGGATAGATCCTGTACACAAGGTCACATGGGGCCTGGAGGTTACCCCAGGGTACAACCGGGCCAGGGTGCCAATCCATCACATGTACCCATGTACCCACCACATACTCACACACACTCATTTACACACTACAGGCAATTTGGGAACATTCAATCAGCCTAATCTGCATGTCTTTGGATTACTTGGAGGAAACCCACCAAGCATGGGGAGAACACACAGACAGACCCCGAGGCGGGAATCGAACCCTGACCCTGGAGGTGCAATGCAACAGTAATAACCACTGGTAACCACCACTTAATAAATAAATAAATAGACAGAAAAACATTTTTAATAGTTTTATTAAACTATATTTATTTATTTATTTTAATTAATAAGCAAAATATGCATGATACATTAATCAAACATTACTTATGTACAATGCTAATAAAATTGTATGTATTATTTTAATTAATAATTATCTCTATGTTTAATTTTAACATATAAAAATTTTAAAATATTTAAGACAAATACATTTTCATTGTATGCTTTAAATTGTATTTTATATACAATGTAGCAAAAATGCAGCAAGTGAAAAGTTCTAACTGTTATTTATTTATATTTTTTAAATAAATAAATCTACTTCTTCTAAAATGTTTATATATATTTTTTTTTTATTATTTTTTTTTTTTTCATTTTTTTCATTTAAAATAAATGAAGGGCTAATCAGTGTCTATAAATATTCACAAAATTTAAAGAATTAGAGAAAAATAATTAAAACCTAATTTACTGTTTAGAAATAGAATTTAAACCAGTTTTCTATCAGAATCGTAAAGTTGTTTTAAAAAAGCATAACATATTGAAAGCATGAAAAAATCTACTGGTGTCCTGTTGTGACATTATGTTACAGAATATTAGAAAAAATAAATGTGTTACAAACAGAGGAAATATAAATATATAAAATATATAATAAATATAAACATGCATGCCCCATGGCAAAATTAAATTAAATTTATTGACATATAAATAAATCCAAGTATAAAACAGTATAAGCTGAAACATTTAAGATCTGTCATTGCAAAAGTGATACAAAAAATTTGTGTATGTGCAGCATCATAGAAAATCAAATTTAGTTCAAATGTTTTTTTATTTTTATTCAGTTTTTATTTGCTCTTGACTTTGACCAAGTGCACTATTTTATAATTCTTAGCTTTGAAAAAAAATGTGTTTATGAATAAAGAAAACAAAGTTTTCTGTTTAAGTCTAGTCATGATTAGTTGCAAACAAATTTTATGTAGTTTAAGAAAGTGCAATGTGACACTTGTGTACAGGGTGAAATTGGTGTGCAGTGTGTTGAAGCTCCGCCCAGTTGTGTGTTGAGGTTCCGCCCAGCTGCTGGCGTCAGAAATGTGATATTTTTCATCTCAGTGTGTTTAATGTAGACGGCTTTAGATCGAGGAGAAGGAAGAAGGAGAAAGAGCAGAGAGAGCTGATGGAGTCTGAGCAGCTTCCAGGTAACAGCCTTCTGCACCCTCACACTTACACCCGCACACCTACACCTTCAATTCTACACCCGCACATCTACACTGTCAAATCTACACCCTCGCGTTCATACAATCAAATCTACAACTTGCATATGCACCATCACATTTATTCAATTCAACTCAATTATATTTATATAGCACTTTTAACAGCGGTCACTGTTACAAAGAAGTTTAACACAAAAAATTTAAATATGGAAATAAACTTAAAATGAATAAGTATAAATTATAATTTATAATTTACACCCTGACATCTACACCTTTGCATCAAAGATATCTAATGCTGACTATTTAAAAAAACACTTTTAAAGAACTATATAATTTTTTGCAAGTGTGGGCCGCATCCCCCTGGTGGGCTGTGAAAGTACTGCAGGCGGTCTGTGAGAGCTCGTTTACAATAAAGCAGTACAAATTATTATGTTCAATTTCGTAATTAAATTCAAAACCATAAAATATTTACCTTTTTCTTTAATGTAACATTTCTTATATAATTTGGATCTCATAGTGTAACAGTTGGGGTTGCTTAAAAAAAAGAACTAAATTTATTTTGTTTTCTTACACAGTGTAGCAGACAGAACGTTCATTAATAAATTTTCAGATGTGATTTTAATGCAAGTTTCTTCTCTTCTTTTTCTGGTGTAACAAATCGCTGCATGATTTCGAGCGGTCAGCTAACACCCTGTGTAAATATTGATCTCTCTGACTGTACTCTGATAACATGCTCACTTCACAGTGGGTGAACTTCATTATAATACTCCTTTTTTTGTCATACAGATCAACTGTTTGTAATTAAATAAATTAAATGAATAAAATGAAGTGCTCTGCACATTAGCTTCCATTTTTAATGTACTCATTCAGCGTTCATTTATAAACAGAACAGCACTTACAGCAAACACAAAGCACTCACTCACTCACTCACTCACTCACTCATCTTCTATACCGCCTAATCCTGGATTCAGGGTCGCGGGGAGCCTAGAGTCTATCGCAGGAGGCTTAGGGCACGATGCAGGGTACACCCTGGATAGGGTGCCAGTCCATCGCAGGGCACACACACACACATACACACTCATTCACACATTACGGGCAATTTGAGAAAAGCATTGGCCAATCAGCCTAATATGCAGGTCTTTGGACTGTGGGAGGAAACCAGAGTACCCGGAGAAAATCCACCAAGCAGGGGAGATCATGTAAACTCCATGCACACAAAGACAGGAATCGAGCCAGGCCAGTAATCGAACCCGGACCCTGGAGGTGCAAGGCGACAGTCAAACACAAAGCATTTAACTGAGAATTTAAATAAATTTAATTAAACAGTAATTAAATAATCAACCTTCCCAATGTGAGCTTCCTTCATTCTCTCATTATTCTAATTAACCCTGGTTATTAATCAGCAGGATGTCATGTTCTTCTGTTTGTAGCTGCATGGCCTCTATACAGTGATGGAGAGCAGGTGGGCGGGGTCTCTCCTCCATTAGTGGGTGTGTCTGAAGACCCGGGAGGCGGTCCTGTAAACCCTGTGACACACCGCACAAAGGTTTATTTAATAGATTTAGAGATTCTAGTTGTTATACTGTTTATTACATATAAAAGTCATTAATGGCATAATAATTGTAGTATAACAGTTAGGATATTTTAGCATTAAAATATGAATAATAAAATAATAAAACTAAGCCAAGTAATTTAAATTTTTCAGATAATCATAACACTGATTTGCACTGACATTTTTATTTTCCTATATATCATACAAGTTGTTATATTATTATTATTATTATTATTATTATTATTGTTGTGTTTGTGAGTCACTGAGTCTGTGTTTGTTTTTGCAATGTTAATAGCTTTTATTACATTCCTGCACACATCTAACTAGAGATACTGTTGTTCCAAGGATAAGCCGTGGTCATGTGACAGCTCTGCTTCCTCCTCCGAGGAGAGTGATGATGATGATTCGAGGGCGAGAAAGAAGAAGAAGAAGAAACTAAGAAAAAAGAAGAGCAAAGTAATTTAGTCAAGTACATATTCCATCACATTTCCATCTATCGTACTGCAACAAGATAGAAAAAATAATAATTAAATTACAACATTACTGTTACAAATTTCGAAGACTGGAGACTCCTTCCTTACATGCTAGATAAACATATCAACGTTTCAACAATCACACACCACTTTTTTTTTTTACAATTGTAATTACAATAGTAACATACAATAGTAGCAGCTTGTACAATCAAGCTGTTACTATAAAACAATAATGAATTATAACAAGAGCACTAATTAAAACCTGCTGTCAGAAAACTAACCAACCAATCAGAACCAATAACTCGACAGTGCTGTTATATAACATGTACAATGTTGTTTTCTTCTCCGGAACTTTCTATAGAGATCGAGCTCTTCGTCATCATCATCCTCCAGTTCCTCATCCGACAGTGACAGCAGTGAGGTGAGTGAATAATATAACTTAAAAAGAAAAGGAATGCACTGCGTAAGTTCTTTATAACTTGAAAAAACTCTGCATTTGTAACGTTTTTTAAGTGAATTGTACCTTAATACTGTATGTGGCTACTAACAGACCCGTTTTTTATTAAGCTAGCATGCTTTCTATTGTATGACGCCCTGTGACTAGCAAGAGCACATGATTAGCTATTGTGCTGTTATATGTATTATTTTACATCATGCTAGCTATGCTAATGATTAGTTTTTTATTTTATTTTTTTTATTACACATTTTAAAACATCTCACAGCATTATTAGCCTTTCTGAAATGCTAGCACCATAATACATTTTAGCAAATAACATCAAGCATGATAGGAACTAAATTGTAAGTAAGAAAAACGTACAATTTAGCTTGTGTGCAGAAGCTAACTTTTTTTTTTTTTTTTACTTCAGCTAGTTTCTACACACATGCTAACTTATACGTTTGTTGCTGCTTTTAGATGTTTTTCAAAATCTACATAAACCTCTCCAAATGTGTGTGAAATGGGGCTTATATTGTTAGTAACATAGAAAAAATTAGTATGAGTTGTTTTGTACAGTAGCTACTGTAGGTTTTTGTTCTAGCTAGCTTATCCTCATGATTAGCTTTTATAATGTCACTTTAGTTAAAGTTACATTTTCTAAAGTTACTTTGAAGTTTATTAGGAAGTGTTTTACAAAGAGACAAATTTATCCACAGGATGAGAAGAAAAAGAAGAAAAAGAGGAGGAGCCAAAGGAAACAGAACGCTGTGATCACAGCGATACCCGAGTCAGGTGGGAGAAATCCGCTGCACTTGGAATTTGTTGTTAAATTCTGTAGGATGCTTCTGTATTTGCTGAATTTATTTATTTGCAACCTTTCTTTAGCAAACGTTTCATTAATATTTATGAGTGATTGTGAATTACATCAGCGCGCCATCAAATTCTGGATCCTGATTGGTTGAAGGGTTGTCGACATGGAATTGGGAGTTTGTAACAGCTGTTGCTTCGCTAGTGATTAGCCATTGTGCTATGCATATGATTAGTTTATTATTTATTTAAGTAAAAAAAAAACACATTTTAAAACTTAAACAGATATTAGTGACTAGCAGGGTTTCTGTCAGAAGTGATGAAAATGCTAGTCATGTAGTTATGGATAAACACAAGTTTTTAAAATGTGTGACAAAAAACAACATTATAGCATCATAACTAACAACAACAACATTTTGTATTTCCAGATACGTCCAGAACAGTTTGATGGTTTCACTTTGTGTGTTTTTTGTCTTATTAATTTCAATAGTGAGAAAAAAGAGAGACCAGTGTGGAAGGCGTGCCTGTTTATAGCTGCTATAATATAAGCGAGAACACAAACTAGCTTGTTTCCCAAAGATTAAATGGAGCTAGAGATGGATACAAAGTATATCAAATAGAAAAAAGAATTTAGGAGGAAAAAATGTAATCTGTGGCACACTGAAAAAAGTATGGCATAAGAGGAATTAGGCACTTCAGGACATTTTTGGAAAACACATCAAGGTTGGTGTGGCAGCAGTAACTCCGCCTCGTGACACCGCCCTGTGGTTGAATATGTTATTGCACCCACACAAGACCGAGTGACTCACGTTGTCCTTTTCTCTTCACCTTAGCTTGACTCAAGTATTTTTGCGCTAGTTGTAGCTTCTTCTCATCAGCCATATAAAACGCTCCACCCTTTTAATCTTATCTTCAGATACAAATACCTCGCCCTTTATGTATACACACACACACACACACACACACACACACACACACACTTCACAACACACCCTCACTGTTAGCACACTAACTCTCAGCAGAGTGAGTGAATTGGTGTTCATGGGCATTATTATCCATATACAACTCCTTGTTTATGTCCATAAAGGGTTCAGAACAGCACACACACACAAACACACACACACACACACACACAAACTACATTTACACTGATCGACTATTCTGTACATTAAAGCAAAGATATTATCTGGACCATTAAGTGTGTAATGGATTTTGTATTAAACTCACACACACACACACACACACACACACACACACACACACACACACAGTTATACTATTTAAAAAAAAAAGTAAATTTTCACTTGTTGAACACATAATTAATTGTAATATTTACACAACAACAGGAATGTCATGTGTTTCAGATAAAATGTTGCTGTAATAAAAAGTAACGTGTGTTTGTTCTCTAATGGTCGTGTAGAACTGCTGTTGAACTTCATGTGGAGTGAGAGGAATAAAATCTCATCAACTTATCAATTAGTTTTATATAACAGCATAAAACACAGTTTCATGTGTGTGTGTGTTTGTGTGTGTGTGTGTGTGTGTGTGTGTGTGTGTGTGTGTGTGTGTGTGTGTCCAGCAGGCCTTGTGCTGGAAATTGTGTTAACGCCGCTGAAAGAACTAAACGACGAGGGAGAGATGAAGAAAGCAAAAAAAGACAGCGCTAGAGTAAGCACGAGTACCCTGTGTGTGTGTGTGTGTGTGTGTGTGTGTGTGTGTGTACAAGTATATTCCGTATAATTTCATATGTACAGTATAATATCCATTTGTTCTGCATACACATAGTAAACTATAATTAATTAACTATCAATAAAATAAACATATACATAGATAGATAAATATATAAACAAGTACATTATTATTATTATTATTATTATTATTATTATTATTATATTAAGTCTGTACTGTTTTGTTGATAGTTTTATATATTTCATTGTACAATATTAATCAATTCATTTCTTATCTAACAATGATTTTTAATTGAATTTAATCTATTTATTCATCTATTTATTTGTTTATGTGTTATGTAGAAGAAGAAAAAAAAGAAGAAAGACAAGAAGAAGAGAAAGCAGAAGAAAAAGAAGAAGAACAATAGGAAGAAAAAGAAAAAGAAGGTAAAAAGCATGCGAAAAATTACATCCGTTTACTAGAATTGCCATTTTAAAGTGCCCCTGTTATGCGTTTTCAAATATGATCTTTCATGCAGTGTGTCATGTAGCTGTAGGTGAACATAAACTATTTGCATAATGTCCGTACCACTGTAGCGGTAGACCGATCATAAAGGCCCGCGCCATCTGACCAATCACAGCAGTGAGGGCTCACGGAAAGGAGGGGTTTAGACAGACTGAATCTTCAAACTGCTTCACACGAGTCGTTTACGAATCATTTAGAAATGGGGTAAAATTAAATCTATTTTTGGAGAAAACTAAAGTGTTTTTTGACCATGTAAACCTGTTTTAAGCGACTCATTAAGCAATATTAGCAACCTTTAAAATGGCATAATAGGGGCACTTTAAAGTATACTGCATATTTTTCTATTTTCTGTCTTTCTTTTTTTTCAAGGACTCCAGCTCGTCTTCCTCCTCAGACAGCTTGACATCTGATAGTGAAGATCAGGACAAGAAGAAGAAGAAGAAGAAAAAGAAGAAGAAGAAAAAGAAGAAGAAAATGAAGAAGGTACAGAGCTAACAGAATTTTACTGTTTGCGAGCGTGCGTGCGTGTGTGTGTGTGTGTGTGTGTGATTTTGATTTTTTTGTTCCTGTTTGTAACTTGTTTGATTCAGGACTCGTCTGACAGCTCCAGCGATGATGAAAAGAAGAAGAAGAAAAAAAAGAAGAAAGACAAGAAAAGAAAGAAGAAAAAGAAGATGAGGAAAAAGAAAATAGTGAGGAGAAATTTCTAATGTCCTCGTAAAACTTAATAGATTGATAGATACATTTTCTGTCTTCTTCTACTTATTATTATTATTATTATCAGAGGTGGAAAGTAATGAATTACATTTACTCGCATTACTGTAATTGAGTAGATTTTTTTGTGTTCTTCTACTTTTTAAGGTAGTTTTTCAAATCTGTAATTTTACGTTTACTTAAGCATGTTTTGTTTAAAGTATTGTACTTCACTACATTTTAAATCATATTCGCTACTGAATAAAAAATAAATGAATGAAAATGAAAAATAATACATCGGGGAAGGAAAAAAATTGCACCCCGGAAACCACTACACTGATTGATTGATGGAGAACAAACACGCTAAATTCACAAGAACGATGGAGACGGACAAAACAGATGCCAGTGATGCAGACACAGCTGAAAG
>JAQQZT010000003.1:27102792-27115711 GCA_030068275.1 Clarias platycephalus | reverse complement strand
CGAACCGACATGGGCCAGGAACTCAATGACTGAGCGATGTGAAACGCCATCTTGTCTCCTTTTATGCTTCCTGTTTTTGCGACCGTACTACTTGCGGGTCCTAGTGCCGGTCGCAGAACGGGTGTGTGTGACATCAAACTCAAGGTGGCTAACTAGCTGTATTTACCACAGATACAAAAATAAAAGATTTATTGGGGTTTTTTTTCCCCAGATTTTTTGCTAATTATTAGCTGAGATTTACTTTCATTGCATAGCTTTACAAATTTAGCGTAGCTATATCTCTGTCACATGACTTTTTTCACTTGACATTTGAGTAAAAATGCTGTAAATACAGAGATTATTGTAAATGCTAACTTCATTACTTAATTACTTCATATTATTCTGATATGAATATAAAATGTATTCACATATTTTAATAAGATTTACTTGTACACCGATCAAATACTACAAACATAACATTTGTCTGTAATGTAGCAGAGCTAGCATGATAACGGAAGGCTGTAAAGTAATTAGCACATGGACATAAATATACTGTATAACTCACGGTTTTGAGAGCATTTAAATTAAAAAGTTGTGCTTAAGATGTATGTTAAAAGTGAAAAGTGGTACATGTGTAGGTTGTAGCGAACAGCGTAACACACTCGTTCTGGTTTTTTCATTCTGTTTTTTTTCCCCCTGAAGTTGGCACTGTTAGTGTCCTCATGTCACTCAATTCTGAAGGAGCTTTACTGATTTTGTTCATTAAAATTAAATCTGATTGAGGCCTTCATTCTCTTTATCAGATAAAACAGGAAGAGGATTTTTTTTTTTAATAAGAGTCCAAAGCTCTAGTCTTGGGTTTGGTGGCTGTAGTTTGCACAGGCGTGTCCATGTGAAGATAACGACGTTGTAAAGGTCAGACTGGAACATGGTGTAATTCAGGAAGGAACGACTCCGAAGTCTGAAATCTGAGATGAAGAATCTCTGAGCCGTCGATGTGAAAAGATTCTGTTTTATAGAAGTCATTTTAAGGAGAGAAACTCAAGTGTTTTGTTGTGAGTGTTTGAATGTGGCCACTAGGTGTCAGTGTTAAACGGCAAGAATAAATTCTCACTTTATTGAAAGATATAGCACGTTGAAGATATACATAAAAATGCTGAATTGTTAAATGTTCTATTAATAAATGTTCTATTTGATTATTTCCTGTTGGTGTATATTTTTGCTTAAAATTATTTTACAAAGTTAATAACTTTGTATTTGTCAATAGCATCTAGTAATAAATTAGATGGTATTTTATTCTTGTTGTTAATAATAATAATTATAATAATAATATTTATATTAATCTTTTAAATTATACAAAACATTTCCCTAGTTTAAGTCTAAATAAAGCAATAGAAATATCAATGATAGATAGATAGATAGAATTGCTACTTTTCATAAACAGAAATAAATAATAATAATAGAACTAATGTTTAATAACTGACTTTGTTTTTTCTGTGTTTTAGGAAATCAACCAGTGTGAAGACAGATTTTTTTTTTCTTTCTTCCTTTTTTTCCAAAATAAAATTATTGCTGTTAAAATCCTCTTCTAATTATGATGTTGTATAATTTTAAAACAATAAAATTGTCCAAAATAATTGCATCCCCTCCTCTTCTTATTTTTCTCTCTTGGTGTACAGTATGTCAGTGTTACAGTGATACTGTGTGTCAATGTGCAGCTCTCGGTTTGTCCACATTGTGGAGACATTTTACCGTTATTCACAGAGACGCAGCGCGCCAAAAAAAATCCCCTCCACACACACACACACACACACACACACACACACACACACACACACACATCTAACCCGTGCACTGAGAACAAATCACACAATTCAAGTATTAATATTTGAATAATTCATTACAGATGAATCATGTTTTAATGACGTAAATGCTTTTGATCATCATGACTGTCCTCTAAACGACCTCGCTGTGTTTCAGCCTGTAGATGGTGATGATCCTCACGTCGTGTTCTGAAGCTCAGACCTGCTGGTTATTGGTGTTTAATTAACCTGAATTAAGTGATTAAGAGTCCTGAGGAGTTAAGTTATGAATCGTTACAGACACAGGGGTCAAAGGTCAAATCTGGTTGATGGTACAGTCCTGTAAACCTTATTTGTCTCTTTTCATCCCCTGAACCTGCATCATGTCTTTCTGTTAATTGTTCATCTTCACACTCGTTTATCCGACTGTCTGATTATCTTCTGCCTCATCCTGTTTATCTACATGTACCTATTTTTCTGTCTCTGTCCCCCACCTGTTTCCTTTTTTCACTTATACTGTATGTTTTTGGCTTTCTGATTTTTTTTCTGTCTTTCTCATTCTGTCCCTCCAAACTTCATGTGGCCTTCAGATTAGCTTAAGAACATTGCGAAGAGAGCTTCATGGAATGGGTTTCCATGGCCAAGCAGCTGCATCTAAGTCTTACATCACCGAGTGCAGTGCAAAGCATCGGATGCAGTGGTGTAAAGCACGACACCACTGGATTCTAGAGCAGCTGAGACGTGTTCTCTGGAGTGATGAATCAAACTTCTCTGTCTGGCAATCCGATGGACGAGTCTGGGTTTGGCGGGTGCCAGGAGAACGGCACTTGTCTGACTGCATTGTGCCAAGTGTAAAGTTTGGTGGAGGGGGTTGTCTTCGGGCTCGGCCCATTAGTGCCAGTGGAAGGAACTCCTAATACTTCAGCATACCAAGATATTTTGGACAATTTTATGCTCACATCTTTGTGGAAACAGTTTGCTGACGGCCCCTCCCTGTTCCACCAGTGCACAAAGCAAGGTCCATAAAGACGTGGATGAGCGAGTTTGGTGAGGAAGAACTTGACTGGCCAGTCCTGACCTCAACCCGATAAAACACCTTTGGAGCGGAGACTGCGAGCTAGACCTTCTCGTCCAACATCAGTGTCTCACAAATGTAATCCTGGAAGAATGGTCAAAAATTCCCATAAACACTCTCCTAAACGTTGGGGAAAGCCTTCCCAGAGGAGTTGAAGCTGTTATACAAACAAAGCCACCTGGGAATACAGCACAGTGCAAAGACATACAGACAGACAGACAGACAGACGGACAGCTCTGCAGAATGTTTATCTGAGAAGAGCCAAAACAGTCAGTGTGCAAAATAAATCATAATCTGCACACCTGGGCTTTAACATCTCTCTTTATTGAGCTGACTACAGTAAAATTGGGCGTGTGCGACACACACACACACACATGCACGCACACACAGTGCACATCCATCTGTCCCTGCAGGAACAGTGTACAGAAAAGCTGAGTTTTAATTCTGCTGATGCAGCTGCGGCTCTTCAAATATACAAACTCCCGATGAAACTTGTATCATTTTAATCTGCAGTGTACACACACACACACACACACACACACACACACACACAGACCATGACATCCCCCTCCCCCCCCATTTTCTCAAACACACACACGGAAACTGGCGACTCCTACCATAAATGTTGCATTAACATCTCCTTACTTGAAACCTCATATCAGTGAATCCCTGTGAATGAGCCGTTACTATGGAAACGATAATGCATTAGAGCAAGCTCGTTGATACAGTACAGCCGTGGCCATACGTTTTGAGAAAGACACAAATATTACTTTTCACAATGTCTGCTGCTTTGTGAAAAGTGCACTCAGTCATGCAATACACGACAGGACTGATGGTAGCGCTCACCTTCAAACATTTCAAAAAGGGCATCAAAGAAGCCACTTCTTTCCAGGAAAAACATCTGGAACAACTGATATTCTGCAAAAGGGACTGGACTGCTGAGGACTGGGGTGAAGTCATTTCCTTTGATGAATCCCCTTTATTATTATTATTATTATTATTATTATTATTATTATTTCTGATTGTTTGGAGCACCTGGAGAACAAGCTTGTCTGGAGAAGAAAAGGTGAGTGCAACCATCAGTCCTGTGTCATTCCCACAGTAAAGCATCCTGAGAACATTCATGTGTGGTGTCGCTTCTCATCCAAGGGAGTGGGCTCACTCACAAAAACACGGCCATGAATAAACAGTGGTACAAAAACATACTAGAAGAGCAACTTCTCCCAACCATCTGAGAACAGTGGTGGTGATGAACTATGACTTTTCCACCATGATGGAACTCCTCGCCCTAAGGCAAATGTCATAACTAAGTGTCTCGGGAAACAAAACATGGACATTTTGGGTCCAAAGCCAGGAAACTCCCCAGACCTTAATCCCATTAAGAACTTGTGATCTAAAAATTCTGACAAACTCCAAGCATTGATTATGTAAGAATGGGCTGCGCCATTAGTCAGGGTGTGGTGCAGAAGATGATTGATGGCTTGTCAGGGTGAACTGCAGAGGTCTTGAAAAAGAAGATCAACACTGCAAAAACTGACTTTCTGCATAAACTTAATGTAATCATCAATAAAAGCCTTTGACACTTATGAAATGCTTGTAATTATACTTCAGTATATCAGAGTAATATCTGACACAAAGAGCTAAAAACACTGAAGCAGCAGAACTTTGTGAAAATAAATACAGTTAAACCTTGGACACACACACACACACACACACACACTAACTGAAACACTGCTCTGTCAGGAAACGTCTTTAACAAGGAACCTCTCTAATGACACGTGCTTTTGCTTTACGCACGCACGCATGCACACACACACACACACACACACGGTCACAGTGTTATAGTAAACAGTACACGCGCACACGGATGTTGACTATATGTGTGATGCACGCGCACTGAGACTGAGCATGGAAGATGATTACCCACAATCCCACAGCGCGAGAGAGAGGGAGAGAGAGGAACCATTGGCTCAAGACCTCGCTCGGTTATTGAGGTAAAATTTATTTTAAAATTTTGCTTGTCTTGCAAAACACTCGCAAACCGAGTTACTGTGTCATTCTCAAAACTTTTGGCCCCAGCTGTAATCAACAGCTTCTGAGCAATCAGGAGACACGACTGATCAGCACTCCGGGCTCACAATGCACTTCTGCTTCCAGCTTAGTGATCATCTTCATCATCATCATCTTCATCACCATCACTACCTTCATCATCTTCATCACCATCATCATCTTCTACTTTATCATTTTCATCATCATCTTCATCACCATCATCATCATCATCTTCTACTTTATCATTTTCATCATCATCTTCATCGTCACCTTAACTTCTCCTCATCATCTCACCGCGTGTGTGTGTGTGTGCGCGCGCTCACGGTTTCTCTCCGTTGCCACGAGATGGCGTCATTTCCTCTCCTCCCTCGACCCCAATCCTTCCTCCGGATGGCGTCACCGGCGTCTCCACGGCAACAGCACCAGTGCAGACAGAAAGAAAGAGAGAGAGAGAGAGAGAGAGAGAGAGAGTGTGTGTGTGTGTGTGTGTGTGTGTGTCTCCGGGCTCCGCGCGCCTCTCAGCAGATCTGACCCGGAGCGCGCGCGGTCGGGACGCACGGGCCATGCACTGTCTCGCGCTCTCACCCGGAGCTCGCGCACGGGATTCCCTCACGTTAGAATGAACAGCAGCAGCAGGAGTGATTACTTAAACGCATCATCATCATCTTCATTATTATTATTATTACTATTATTATAAATATTAAATTGTTGATCCTGCGGCGGACATGCGCGGAGCAAACGGAGGCAATAACACTGAAGAGGACGGCGGGAATGTGTCGGTGATCCTCCGGTAACGGCGGAATGCACAGAGAGGAGGAGCGCGTGGAGAGACGTGGCGCAGACATGCAGCGGTGTGAGGGATCAGTCCGGGTCCTGGGATGAAGAACAGCAGTGTGATGTGACAAAGACTTGGTTCATGCACTGGGAGTCCTCTCCAACAAAGAAACTCTGGACGCACTGATTTATGCATTAATAATAATAATAATAATAATAATAATAATAATAAATAGATCAAAGGAAAAAATCTAATCAAGGAACGATGCTGAACAGCTACAATTTATGGATTGCGTGGCTCGCGCTCTTGTGCATGGAAGGTAAGGAATTGTGTTTCATTCCAAGATCATGCACGCGCGCACACACACACACACACAGACACACAGACACACTCACAAGTTGTTGTTGTTTTTATTGTTTACCCACTATGTTTTTACTTGGTATTTAATCAGCCAGAACATGGTGTCGGCGCTAAAAAAAAATGTCTCACCTGGGTGAAAAAGTGATCATGTAACACAATTTTTCATAAAATTTAATGCTACTTGTCCCTTTTGATCCATGCCTTGTTTTTTTGTAAACATGCATACGCATTTATATTTTTATCAGATAAGAAGAAACACATTTGCAAAATACAATTTCATGCCCTTCTATGTCTGTAGTGTCCGTAACTTTTTTTTAATTCAAATCTTTCAATGATCTTCAGATGAAACTTGGCCGATTTAGATTTCACATGAAAAGACATGAACCAGATGTGTATTATTCAAAAATGCAAAATTGTTAAGATATTGCAACATGAATTTGACATGGTTACGGACACTACAGATTTTTTTTTTGGCAAAATATCTTTCATTTTGCATGGAATGTTTTAACATAAGCATCAATCTTTATAGGTCATATGTTTTTAAAAGCTTACACCAATTTTAGTATCAGTACACATAAAGAAATATGAATAATTTACATTTTAAATGATTATTGTTTGAAACAAGACAGTATTAGATAGAAAATGTGTGTTCAAAGAAGCTACATCTGAAGTTTATGGAAGTAACTAATCTCGCTTCGCTAAAAATTTAAATTTGCTAACTTCAGCCGTTTTGGAGAGATGATTTTATACGTGCCCCAGAAGAGCTGAAGCTTGAAATTTTTAGGGAAGCGAGATTGGTTACTTCCATAAACTTCAGATGTAGCTTCTTTGAACAAACACATTTTCTGTATTATATGTATTAACACACTGTAGAAAACATTTCAGTAACATCAGCACCAATACTGTGTTTTGGTTTGGTGTGTTATGTTTTTTTTTAATAATGTAATTACCATCAATAATTGCTTTGGCAACAATGTAATGTTTTTTTAACATTCACGCCAATAAAGCACAGGTGAACTGAACTTTGAGAGAGAGAGAGAGAGAGAGAGAGAGAGAGAGAGAGGTTACCAAGAGTTTTATTCAGGGCTGCAATCATATCTGAAAGTTCTGCAGGTGTACAGGTGTGTGTTATTGGAAGCAGCAGGCTACAGAATGGGAAGAGCCAGACGGCGTGCGCCGTAGTCCCGTAATCCCCCAGACTCCAGATTAAAGGAGAGCTCTGTAGCCACGTGACCAACTCGCTCTTGTGGAAGTGTGTGCTGTAGCACTTCGTCGTGGTGCAGTCAGTGCATCCAAAAAGACGCAACACCTTCGCACCTGTGACTGAATGCATGATGCAGAAGACTGAAAGGTGTTGCACCTGTCATGTGACACATTTACTGCATGTTGTGTACTAGCGTAATTAAATAGTTAAAAGGTTTAAGATAAAAATAATCTGCTGATCTTTAATGTAATCAGTGATTATTATAATTTCAGGTCGTCAGACATATCTGTCTGTCAGCTGGAGTATGGAAAAAACTTTTCTTGATTTTTTTAAACATATGCACTATATGAAAAAAAGTATTTGACCAAACCTGCAAATTATTTAATTCAGGTGTTTCAATCAGACCCCTTATCCACAGTAAAGGGCAATCTTAATGCTTCAGCATACCAAGACATCTTGGACAATGTTATGCTTCTATGCAACTTTGTGTCCACAGTTTGGTGAAGGCCCTTTTCTATTCCAACATGACTTCGCCCCAGTGAACAAAGCAACGACTTTAAAGACACGGTGTGATGAGTTCAGTGTGGAAGAACTCGACCGGCCCTAACACAGAGCCCTGACCTGAACCCCATTGAGCACCTTTTGGATGAACTGGATCGGAGATTATAAACACTCCAACATCTTGTGGACGGCCTTTCAAGAGGAGTGGAAACTGTTAGAGCTGTAAAAGGGGGACTGACTCCATATTGACGTGTATGTATTTAGATACAATACAATGTCACTGCAGGTTTGGCCAAATACTTTTGTCCATGTAGTGTACAAAGATCTGTAGACAAGTTGAATTTCAAAACAGAGTCCAAATGTGTCCCCATTGCAACATGGAATGCTGATAGCTGATTCCCTTGTCTCTTTCTCTTTAAATGAAATAGTTTTTTTCCCCCCAAGAGAAGCTAAAAAAAGAATCACAGTTTTACTGACACCTTAAGTACAGTAAATATATCGTGAGCTGAAGTTTGCGTCTAGTTTTTCTCCTGGAGCTCTGAGAAGAAACCGGCATGTAATGGAACTCTATTATATTTTCCTGACAAGTAAATGAAAGCATATCTCAACTGTTATCACTCCTACACTACCTCTCCATCCTTAAAGAACATCTAGTTTGGCATTTAAACCATGCCCGAAGTCTTTGAGCTCTGCTTATTTCCCCTTATCTAAACCTGAAACTGCAGGAATCTGGCGTTTTAGCATTATTTTTTATTGACAGCTCCTTCCCTAGAATCCAAGCTGGAACTCCAAGCTGGAACATGACCAAAAACGCCTGAGGATTTGTTGACGGCCCTGTTTGCTGGTCCATCGATTTCTCTCTGGCCTGTGACCTGCGACATTGTACTCCTATACTAATTAATCTGGTGCGGTCAATACCTCAAATTTCCAATCCCAAAGCTACATGATCTATCTGACGTGTTTTTTGTGCTTTAATCTGCTCTGCATTAAATTAATACTGTATGAAGCTTTGCTGCTTTATAGCTTGCAACTTCAGGGTATGATTAGTGAAGTACTGATCTTCAACACAGAAGGTTTACCGAGAAACTTATAAAGAAAAAAAGAAGAAGAATTGCAAAATGTGCAATTCCTCAAATGAACGGTTTTACTCTCAGTAGCTAGATTTCCCATTCATGACATTTTACAGGGGTAAATATTTATGTAACTCATCAGTTAAAATTATTTTAATCCATAAAATTATGCGTGATTCGAGGCGCGACTGATCTGAATGACAGCTGTCGTGCAGGTGTCACACCGCTAGCTGCTAAACTGCTATGCATTACTTTAGCTAACCAGCTACCTGAAATTGCTGTTGCTTAACCAACGACAAGATATGTAGAAGTTGATGCGTGACGTTCAGTCAAATTCAAATGAATGCTAGCAAATTAACGTTAGCCACCATAGCATTTTACCTAAGCTAACACTAGGACTTAAGTAGTTAAGTAGGCATGTTTCAACCAACACCCAGGCTCTGTCCAACCATTTGCCCAATTAAGGATTAATTCAGGGTGTAGGCGGAGTCAGCTCAAACTCTCTTCAGAAAACCTATGGGTGGCGCCACAGTTTAAAGCTGAATAGGTTTGATTTCAAGGTCAAGGTGTTGGAGAAATGAATCTACTGTAAGAAGTTAAGCCAGTTTCTGAGCGAGGACTGAAATGTCCAAAAATCCAATTCTTGATGTGTAAAGAGCACGGTAACACATATGGACGCTGTTTTGGGGGAAAGGCTTAGCATGCTAGCAACAGTAGTGCACAGACAGACACATGTCACATGATCCTGGATATCAGACTGGGTTGAAAATAAGCGACTGTCTTGCGTGAAAACCTGATCTTGATGCTGGAAAGACATCGTGAAAATTCTTTGGTTTTTAGTGCCTCATTGCTTAAAGACAGATGACGATGACGGAGTCGTGCCAGCATGAAAAACTAACATCCGTTGGCTGACCTAGTCGTCGCCTTTGTCTCTCAGTTAGCTAGATAAGTCTTCATGAAGATGACGTGCCGAGCTCAAAGTCATTCCTCTTTAGCTGTCACTCTCGCTCTGCACTGGTGCCATTAATTTTGCATCTGCTGCCATTAACGGGCAGGCGCAGGCCAGGGAGAGGAAAGGAAGGACGACCTAACGAGGACGTGAGCAGAGTGAGACATGAGGACACGAGCGGAGAAAGTCCACTCTAAACTTCGGGAGAAGAACAGGAGCAGAGTCGAAGTTCTTGTAAAGTCAAGTGGGAACTTAAGAGCCAGAGAAGTTGATGGATTGGAGACGTGTGTATGTGTGTGTGTGTGTGTGTGTGTGTGTGTGTTAGCATAGCGTAGAATAGTAATGATCCTTGATAAAGGACTCACATCAAGGAAAATCCGCTGTCTTCGTTTCATTTCATTTCACTTCACAGCGCTATTGCTTTTGCGAAGCGGCAAAAACATTAGCAAACCAGGAGCGAGAGTAACGTCCAGGAAACAGACTGAAACTGGAACATCGCAGGACATTTTAAACACCTAAAGCTCCAAACATCTGCTCTACTCCGAGCTAGCGTTTAGCCACAGCAGTCCCCGTGCCGTCGCCACGCTAAAGCCCTTTTTTGCCCCCCTGGTTTTCATTTTTTTTATCCTGGCGAAAAAGAAAAGCGGAGCAGCGGAGCAGCTGGCCTGTACACGGGACAGATGGGAGTTTCCACCTCGATTATCTTTAGCTAAAAATAACCTCTTAAAAAAAATTAAAAGACCATTAGGAAAGGTCCTACAGGGCATGAGCGGGACGGAAGGATGAGAGGAAGTGGGGGTGGGGCGGGGGGGGTGGGGGTCGCATCTCGCATCGTTTTAGAGAGAAAATTGTAGAGATTGCGATTCAAACTCGCTTCGTTGTTAGCGGATAATAGCATTAACGGCTACGTCTGGCTAAGTTTGTGCTTGAATGCACAAGTGTGGCTTTGAAGTAAAGGATCAGGATGCCACCAGATCGGGATCGAACATGTGAGCTTGTAAACGGTTAATGAAGGTGTGTGTGTGTGTGTGTGTGTGTATTAGACAACAAAGATTCATGTTTCCCCTAATACCAAGGTTGAGAATTTTATGCAGGTGCGAGACTATGATATTCTGATATCATAATGTATAATTATTGATTTAATCAGATTTAGGCCACGCCCACTTTCCAAGTACAGAGATGATATTTGGAGCGAAAACACCTTAATGTCTCAGTTATAAGCTAAATGTAGGTTACATAAATGTCACGAAGGGACGTTTCTCTCTCTCTCTCTCTCTCTCTCTCTCTCACACACACACACACACACACACGGGCGCGCTAAGCAAGTTCTTCATAAAGCAGTGACTGCGGCGCTCTAAAAATACACCAGGTAATAATTTCACACCGCTGCTAATGTCGTTTTCTTCATCGCTCACAGCTCAGAAACCATCGGCTTCACACCGGCCCGAGAAACGAGAGCTGAACAAATTACTCTCTCTCTCGCACATGCACACACACACACACACACACACACACACACGCTCTCCTTTCATTTCTTCCTTGTTTCCTTGACAGAAAATCCATCACTCTGCGTAAACAGGGCGAACACGCTCATCTTGTTGACACTGTCTTCACAATTGTCACCAAAGTAACAGTCATAAAAAGGTTAAAGGTCAAGATGAGGGGCGTGACCAGTGCTGAGTGATGACATCATTAATAGAACATTAGAATATCTCCTATATATATATATATATATATATATACAGTATAATGAATCATTTGGTTTGTGATCTGTTTCTCCATTATAAATTACATACAGTATAAAGCAAGTTTAAATACATTAAATAATAATAATAATAATAATAATAATAATAATAATAAAGTTGATTTGTAATTAGAGGACGTTAAAAATAAATTTGCGATAATCAACATGAAATTATGCATAATAGATATTAATGCAAGAAATCTTTAAAGCATTTCCAGAACTTCATTAATTGCTTAAATATTAGAAGATAAATGGTATACATTTTAATAAGAAAAAAAAAATAATACATTATCTTTCCTTTGTTGTGTGTTTTTTAATCTATTTTTTATTATAGTATTTATATATATATACACAGTGTATGGATCTGTCCAATGATGGAAAATTCAAAGCACTTTTGCTAAAGCGCAAAATTTAATGCATAAATAAATGTAAACGTATTATAAATAATAAATGGATATTTTTTGCACAATTTTTAAAAACAATTTTAATTTTAATTTTAGTTTATTAAAAAAAACACACTTATATTCCTTTTTTTATTTGATCTCCTATCCCTCTTTTTTGTTACCTCTGATGTAATACTGTACATAAAAATTGGAAATACCACTGTGTGTGTGTGTGTGTGTGTGTGTGTGTGTGTCATGTGGGTAAAAGAGGAGTTTTGCAGAAGGATGTGTCAGTGAATCTCCTTCATCAGGCGGCCATATGTAATTCATGAGCCACAAGAAGACCGTCTGTCTTCTCAGATCTCAAATCTGTTCATCACTACAGAGAGAGAGAGAGAGACACACGGGGTCGTGCTACTGCAGGAAAACAATCAACTCCAATGTGCAGCTTGCTTGCAAAAATATTGGCACCTTCAAATATCACTAAAAGGAGATGCTACCTGATGTATCAGTGTTAACTCTGTATGTGTGTGTGTGTGTGTGTGTGTGTGTGTGTACTGTATGTGTTTTTGTGCAGGGTAATGTAGGATAGAGTGTGTATAAGGCCACAGACCCCATCTGTACCCTGCAAATTGCCCTATTATCCCTTTCTATTGCTCTCTCACTCAGGCATATTGAGACCCACACCTCCACACACACACACACACACACACACACACACATACAGAGTGTGTTATATGTGTGTTGTTCAGCCATGTGTTACAGTCTGTTCTATTAGTCCGTAATACTCCACTGAAAGGACGACTGAAGGACTGTTGGAGTGTGTGTGTGTGTGTGTGTGTGTGTGTGTGGATACGTGTTCATGTTTAAGGGCATGTGTAATTAACATTATGTGCTTCATTCATCATTTATCACTGATCTATGCAGAAATCCATATTATGAGTGTGTGTGTGTGTGTGTGTGTGTGTGTGTGTGTGTGTGTGTGTGTGTGCATTGCAAATGCCATCAGCGCAGTAACAGTGCATCAT
>JAQQZT010000003.1:27047307-27058260 GCA_030068275.1 Clarias platycephalus | reverse complement strand
AATAAAATATCGTTCAGAACTTTAAGCAGTGCTGTTTCTGTTGAATGATTTTTTCTAAAACCTGATTGGAACACTTCGAAGATATTGTTATTAAGCAAAAAATCCTGTAGTTGGTAAAACACAATTTTATCTAAAATTTTTGACATAAAAGAGAAGTTTGAAACTGGCCTAAAATTAATCAACACTGATGGATCTAAATTCGGCTTTTTTAAAAGTGGATGTACAATGGCATGATTCATGTCATCTGGAACCATTGCCATTTCAACACAACTGTTCATAATCTTAAGAACAGTGGGCCCAATCACATCAAAGATTTGTATAAAAAAGCGAGGAGGAAGAATGTCATAAGGAGATCCAGAGGGTTTTATCCTCCTTATCTTTCTCTCCTTCTCTCTGGTGCAGGAGTTTTGAAGGCTGTGAGTTTTGTTGGTTCTTCTAAGGTGATGAGATTAACCGAAATGAGCAGTAAAGCAGAAATCATTTCTAGGTCTTGATTCTCTGACGTTTTTATTCTTAGATTTCAGGAGTTCAAAATATCTCTTTTTCAGTTCTTCTATTTTTCTGTATTATGTTTTAAAACCAATATTAAACTTCATGCATCTATAATTTTTAATGACCTGCTGTCTCTCTCTCTCCTGAGATATCTTACCACCATAAACCTGCTGAGATTACATAATGGGTTCTTAATAGTCCATAAAACCAGATTACAGAGGATTATCGTTGTTGGTGGCCCTGCCCCTCTTTTGCCTGTGCTCCGCCCCCTGCTTGTGTGCATATGTGTGTGTATATATAATGGACACATTAATGCCAGATGGGAGAAGACTAAGCTGCTTAGAATCACAGTAAGCATGCAGTTACGTTGAGAAGCGTCATGCTAACGAGTCCGACTCCACCCACGTCCGCTCACGCCCGAGACACGGTACCGCGGGGAGCGTCACCCCAGGCAGCAGTTAGTCGTGTCAATTAGTACAAAAGGCATAGACGCACGGTTCCTGAAATGGTTCCTGAAATGTCAGCAGGTGATCCGGGAACAGACGAGGCGACATTTTAAAAATATTTATCTCTGCAGACCTTTTTTTTTTTGTATCGCTTAACTTAGGAGTTACAGTTATGGAGATTTCCATCTGAAGAGATTCTGATACTTGGATCAGTTGGAGTGATCCGGCTTAGAAAGAACACATGCTGGATTTACTCCGTAATCCTTATTTTTGCACTGTTTATTATTTTGCACGCCGGTTTGTTAATTAATAGATTAGTCTAGTTAATAATCTGGGACTTACAGTATAGGTGTCGCTCCACTTAACGCTAATTACTCATCGCAGACAATTAGGTGTAACAATATCATTAGTTGTGATGAACCTTTAATGAATATTCAGATACAAATGCAATATTAATGCGTTTCTTTCTTTCTATTGAAGTTACACCTTCACTTCTGACACTGGAGTCTCCTTCCATGAGCTGTTACTATAGAAACAGATTTTAAACAAGTGCTTTAAGAAATCAAATCCATACCACTTTGGATTTTTATGAAAAAATTTGCAGTGACGCACATTGACGCTCACGTCTTCAACGTCACATTTTACGCAAATTCGGATTCACAGTTAGACTGGATTCATGCTACACCTGTGAACGCTTCGCATCTGGACCCTCCCACCCTGCCCTCCCTAACCAGACATGCTATTCATCCTCCCATCTCTCTCTCTCTCTCTCTCTCTCTCTCTTTCATGTTTTCAACATGATCTCTCGCCCCAAACCGTGACTCCACACAGGAGGGCTGTATTCATGCCGTAATTACCCGACTCGTGCTCTCCCTGCGCTATTCTATTTCCATCCCCGAAGCTCAAAGGATCGCTTGACGTTTCTTCTCGGCTACGACTTCGGATCTAAAGGCCATTTTATCTTTTTTCTTCTCTTTCTTTTTTGGAATTCAAAGTCATGAGAAGGAGCAGGTCTAAAAATAAAAGCTGCAATGTGACGCTGCTTCGCTATTTCTGACACGTGTAGAAACGTCAATTCATGCCGAGCGTTCAGTCGCTGATTTAGAGCAGGAAGGAAAGTGGAAAAGTTCATATCAAGACTCCCCCCGTCCCCCCTCCCCCCCTCGAAACTGTAATTTCTGTAACGTTTGTGTTGTTAAACTGGACAAGATAAATAATGAATGAAGTCATTTTCTAATTTACAGAGCTGATATTCTTTAAATATGACGTCACACAGGTTAGTTTTGCGTTATGGCCAGTGGGAGAAACCTATAAAGTTTTCAATTTCAGCTAATATGGGTTGATAAATACCTGATCTTCCTGATCCTTAACAGAATTGACAAAGTTTTAATATTAAACAATGTTTTAAAGCACTTTAGAGAACACTATTCACACTCGTTACTCCTTATTGTAGAAAATTCTGTATAAATGTACTGTATTCTGCAGGTGATGTTATTTTTAGGAGTAGCTGGTTAATCCTGGTGTCACAAGATTTAATCCTCATTTAAATATTCTAAAAATAGGAGTTCAGTGGAGTTCTCCGAGGTGCTGCTCATGAACAAATTTCTACTGACCATATCTCAGGAACTGGACGTGATACAGTAATAACACTTATGCATCAATATGGAGCTTATTGAACCAGGAATCTGAAAATATACAAAACGCGACTTAATAGCTGATTTGATATGACAGGTCACAAATATGTTTATATATAATATATTATACACACACTGTTATTATAGTACTTTCAATAATATGATTCTAAGTTTAATTCTTAGAATTAAATACATGTAGTGAGTCTCCAGTATTAAAGGTAAATTGGTCACTTAAAGGTCCCATACTGTATATTAGTATTTCTCTAAAATGTTTACAAAGAGCTCCCCCAAGTGTGTGTGTGTTTTAATGCCCTAGCTATTTCACTCCTCCTCTGAATTCACTGTTTCAGTGTCTATGTAAATGAGCTACTCCTGAGACACGCCCCTCCAGACAACAGCAGAGCTGAGCAGCGTATAGAAAGCAAAACGGATAGAAAGTAGAAACGTCTAAACATGACTAAATAGTGAATTTCGCAAAATAGGAGCCCTTTAATTTGTGTGTTTAATTTCTGACTCCATGCTTTATCGTCCCTGGCCTTCGCTTTATCTTTTCAACAATTTTACATTGATTTAAGCCGTATTAAAGCCGAGTTAAACTCCACAGAGACAGCTTTGTGCCTTGCCTTATATTTTAAATAGAAAATACATTACAATGTGTCATTATTGTAAAATAAAAATAATAAACCCAAACTGTAATAATGATGTCATTTATTTATTTATCAATTGTATGTTGGATTAGTACGTATTTAATAAAATTCACTATTTTTAAAGATTCAACATAAATAATGCAGCATCCATCATGGACACGGCAATGAAATCATATTCGTCATATTTTTTTCCATCTGTTATCTGTTCCTGTAAGAAAAAAAAAAACTTTCAGTGATTTCCCTCTCTCAGCCTTCAGAGGTAATCTATTCAAGGAAGCAAATACTGAATACTGAAAATGATCATAATCCACTCAGAACGTCGTATCGTACCCAAGTCCAGGTCGTAAATATGTATGAGACGTAGCGGTCGGATATTAAAGTCAGCTCTGTGACGAGGAGCGCCTCAGCAGGGGCAGAAAGTGCTGAATCGATCACAATTACACTTTATTATGAGGGTCGGGATCACGGCGAAGGGCGAAAGAAAATTTAATTTCAGCTGGGAAAATGGACTTCTTCATTTCAAACACAGGTGTGAATCTCGGGATTAAGGTAGAACCATGTTCGTGAAAATCATCTTAATACTAGTATTTGTGTCACATGACCACCATGACATCAGTCACAACAGCGGATGGAAGAAATACAGTTAACTGACATTATTGTAGGCAGCTGTGTATTTTCATTGATTATTACATTGGAGCTGATGACCCTCCGGATTACCTGATGCTTTGTCACACAGTTATATGGGCGGGGCCATGGCAGACATATGTTCTGATGTCACATGCAAAAGGTCGATAGAGGGAAGTGATATACAGTAGTGTCATAGAATATAAACTGAGCAGCCTGTCTTTTTCCGAACGGCTTTTTTGGCTTTAATTTGAATATAATATTACTTTATTTAAACAAAAATATGATTTAAGGAAGAAAAAATATATGATTAATAGAAAAATATAATGCGTTATATTTAAACAGTACGAATAATATCTAAATGTCACTATTGAATGTACAAACTGTGCTGTTAAGGGACAATAATGGACGATTTAGTGGTTTGACGTTAGTATGTAGATTTTATTTTAATATATGAAAAATACATCTCTATAATTTCTCTCACACCAATTGGACAACAGTTACAGTAAATTATTTTATTCATTTCACTCATTTTTGTCCACTCAGTTACTTTAGTTGTTCAGGGATGTCCTGAGTTCTCAGTTGCCGTACAGCGGTTATAAACAGTCAGTCTTTCACCTGTTTATTTTATCCAGCCTCTAGAAGTACAAAAAAACAACAAACAAACAAGAACTGTGAGAAAAGTGCAAACATCTGTGTCCTTTAAGAAAACATTAAATTAAATATTATTTGAACGTAGACTGGTCGTAGTACCCGTCCCTGTGGATGACTTGCTATAGAAACGCTATAGAAATGATAACGTATTAACGAGTGCATTAATATAATCCTGCACTACTGTCATAGCTGCTGTAATAGAGAATTAATCAACACCTTCTGCATGAATGACACGACACTGTGTGAAAAGGATGTGCAGCTTCTGGATTTCAAGGTGTTTGTGTGATTGTGTGTGTGTGGAGATAAACGATTGGCGGTCGTGATGGAGGCGAAACCGAGCTGCGCGGTTAACGGCGCTAAGTATCCGTGTCTCGATCGTCCTCCTCTTCACCTCCTCCGGGATTCTCTCTCTGTCCTCGATCAATCGCTCTTTTATCCTCCGTGTCGTCGCTCATCAGCTGACATCGATCTGCTCGCTGCGGAGAAGCGCAGGACTGCTTCTCGGGTCTCTAAGGAACTGTTCTCCCTGTCATGTTCTTTATAGCTGTGTTACGCTATACGCACTAAAATTCACAGCTAAAGGTGGTTGTCTCTAGAAAACAGCTATTCCACTGTACAGATAGGTGTGTATACACCTGTTCAACTGCTCGTTAACGCCAATATCTAATCAGCCAATCGCATGGCAGCAACTCATTGCATTTAGATGTGTAGACCTGGTCAAGACAATCTACTGAAGTTCAAACCGAGGATCAGAATGAGGAAGAAAGGGGATTTAAGTGACTCCGAGCGTGACCTGGTTGTTGGTGCCAGACGGGACAGAGTATTTCACAAACTGCTGATCTACTGGGATTTACATGAAGGCATAGATCCATCCTGCCTTGTATTATCGGTTCAGACTGGTGTTGGGGGTGTACTGGTGTGGAGAAGGTCAAAGTTCTTGGCACACTTTGGGCCCCTTGGTACCAATTGAGCATGATTTAAATGCCACAGCCTACCTGAGTTAAGAATAACACTCCAGGTCACAAAGCTAAAATCATCTCAGACTGGTTTCTTGAACATGACAGTGAGGTCACTGTACTCACACGACCTTGACTTCTTTCTGCAGGTTCTCCCCATGCTGTTCCCGGTGTCCCGTAATCCCACAACACACCTCATGTACTGTAGAGATGGATCTTGTACGGTGCAGGGTGAATGTTCTCCTTGGGCTTGGTGGGGATCAGGGGTAGCTCAGTGGTTAAGGCATTAGACTACGGTCCGGAAGGTCCCAGGTTCAAACCCTTAGACCACCAAGTTGGGCCCTTGAGCAAGTCCCTTAACTCTCAACTGCTCAGAAGTGTAATGAGATAAAAATGTAAATCGCTCTGGATAAGGGCGTCTGCCAAATGTCTAAATGTAAATGTTTTCCCCCAGGTTTCCTTCTACAGTCCAAAGGCATGCACTGATTCCTGTTTCTAACTTTTCCGTGGTGTATGTCTGGGTGTGCCCTGACCTCCCTGGAAGAGTCTCCAGGCCGCCTGTGACCCCCCACAGGAGCAGCGGTATGCTCGTCTACTGGTTGATGACATAAATAGCTCCGAGACGGAGGCGCATCCTAGCCTCATTAATCATACCCTTGACTCGGTTAGGCACAAGCCAGCGACCTTTGACCTTTCCGTAGTGAAAGTGGCTTCCTGGGGCATTTTGTTTGAGAGTGTCACAAATCTCCACTGACTTTTCTGGCACTCATTTAAAAGGACATTGTGTACTAGTGTAAGCAGTGTAGGTACGCTGCTTTTTCACTTTCAGTCTCGCTTTGTATCAGGTTGCCAAAATGACCAGTGAACAGACATGATGCACGGGAGATTTAGAAACATTAGCGTGATCCATATACATGGTGTCCATGTGATTAGCTGTAAAAGATGACTGAAATAAAATGAAGTGCCGTTAGATAAACGCTGATCTCGGTGTTGGTGCTGCTTGTATTAGGAGATCCAGAAGGTCTAGCATCACGCCATGTCTTGGCTTAAAATTCACCAAGCTGTGAGGGAGGTTCTGTATCAGTGGGGGGATGATTAGGGGGGTTGGGTGGAGAAGCCCTGGGCAAGAGCTTATTTTACACCCCGACAATACGGCTTCTCAGCCAAGCGTGGCACGGCTAGACGCCAGATCCACCTGGAGAATGAGACCAGACTGCCAAGAGCAAGGATTTGAGAGAACACGCTCGGGCATATCAAAGAAACCTAGCATCACGTTTCTGAAGATCTCCTATAAATATCTTAACAGCATGAACAAGGATGGCAGGTCTTTAGCAGAATGCAAAATAAGTGCAGCGCCCGAGGGAGGAAAGAACACAGTGCTGCAACGTGATTGGACAGTTATGGGATTTGATTCGGAACGCGTCATGGGGGCGTTTACTTTAGACAAGAACAGAAACGTGGAGACACGTTTATTATGTTCGAGAACTCTTGACAGCCAACGAGAAGTATTTCACAGTTTCATTATTTCAACTTATTACAAACTAAAGACACAAAAAAGTAGGGGCAGGTTAACATTTAGCCACGCCCACAAATCTCCATTAAAGGCAAAAAGACAGACAGGAAGCAACTAAATGGTTAAAGAGCGCCCTCTAGGCTCAGGTACTGGTATGTATACACTAATACGAGAAGTTTTCTGTTAGGAGACGTTTAGTAACATTAATGCTTTTGGAAGGAGTCTCCAGTTTCTGAGGAAAAGCTTAATAATAATAATAATAATAATAATAATAATAATAATAAGTGTGTGTGTGTGTGTGTGATGTAAGCGTTCCTCAGGAGCTGATAAGTGAGAAAATAAAAATAGTGTGTGGAATTTGGCTCAGAGTTTTCTACCCTGGTGTATAGATCACACGCTGCCTCACTTTATTCCTGTCCTCTCTCGTACGTTCCAGCAGGTCGAAATGAGCACAGGGGCAGATCCGTACTCTATCTCTCTCTCTCTCTCTCTCTCTCTTTATTCCTTGTTCTTTCTCTGAGTAGGAGAACCAGAACTGTGATTTGGGACACAGCCTGCAGTACAATGACCTTTGATTCTCTCTCTCTCTCTCTCTCTCTCTCTCTTTTCCTCTCCGTTCCAAATTCAGTTCCATGTAAATGTTCTTTCTTCCTTTAGTTTCCTTTCATCTTTCTTGTTACTCCTAAATATGTTATTTTCATGACGATACTAGTTTATCATTTTCCCTTTGGTACAATTATTAAATTGAGGCAACAAACACTAAAAATAATCATTAAAATGTTAATTCTCCCTCGTTAATGAAGTCCAATCTCCACTTACGTACCACTTTTCATATATATTTTTTTTTGTAAAGATCCCACGAGTGTCTCCAGCTAAGGGCTTTCTCAAGGACAGTTGCTCATATTTTTGTACGCTTTGCCAATTTGTAGAAATAATGAATTTGGCACAGATGGCTCAAGCACTGAGAGTGGAGGGCAAATAGAAGAAGAAGAAGAAGAAGAAGAAGAAGAAGAAAAAAGGGACAAAACAAAAGGAAGCAGGAACAAAAGCAGAACCTGGACTGAATCACAAGCAATCCGCAAGCAGCGCTGGAGACCAGAGACGTCCTGCTCCGTGATTGGTCGGACGCTGATCATGTGATCGTGCTTGTCGCTAATTTGTTCCAGCTACCTGCTAACAAGCTGAATTACAGTAAATATACACACCCAGATATGATTACTCTCCCTGAATAACATGCGTCCTGTCAGAGCAGGTAACCCGATTTCAGAGCTAATGCGTTTATCCGGGACGCAACCAGGCCGCGTTGACGTTTCGTTGATTAGGTTTTTTTCCAGATCACGCCATCCTCGCTATGCCGTTCTGCTCTCCTGTGAGGCGTCTCTACCAAACATGTCTCCAAACATCATGTTGGTTTATTTAAAAAAAAAGAAGAAGACATATTTATGATGCAAATTTGTACATGCCTTCTTCCAGGTTTTTAAAAAGCTTCCTAGACCAGACCAACTGGTTTAAACCTTAAACCGCTTCTAAATTTAGAACCAGTAAGGAAAGAAAGAGTGTTAAGAATCTTTAAAGGTTCCTCTGTAGTGCTTCTGATGGAGCCCTTAGACACTTTAATGATTTCATGTCAGAAGTAATTTCAAGTACAGCGGTACCTCAGCATAAGTTTAATCTGATCCGAAGGCAAGTTTTTACTCATTGTCCCATAGGAAATAATGTGATTGCAGATATTTAGGTAATATTACCAATATTACCAATTTCCAACACTATAATCATATTTTTTTATATAAAAATAATCAAAACATTTAAAAAAGACATGTAAATGAAGTACAATATGAAATAAATAGACATTAAACCTCACTTAACTTTAATTTAATTTAAAAAAAAAAACTCACTTCGCTTGTCTTTTCACAAACAAGTTTTGAAACCTCGGACATATAATATACACACAACTTAGCCTGCGTTCAGCTTGGCTCGGTTCGTTCGCTTGTATTCCGAAAATACTTTGTATGTCAAGGCAAAACTTCAGTTCTTACTGAGGCGGGTGTTCGTCTGCCGAGGTACTACTGTACAACTTTTTTTTTTTTTACCTAAAGCATATTAAAATATTACCTGACTTGTTCTACTGTAGATGTCATGATAAAATTGATTAGCAATTTACCTTGTACACTGCAAAAATGTTAGCATCTTAGCAAGTGAAATATTCTGGAATCTAGCCAAACCTACCTAAAATTGAATAAAAATACGATTACAACAAATGAAATATTAGATTATTAACCTTATTTCTAGTCAAATGTTACTAAAACTGCAAGCAAAACATGTCTTCATCTACTGGTAGATAATGTCGCTAGTTATTTTGCTAGACACGTTTGCTAGGAATTTATTTCGTGAAAGCAGCAAAATTCCCTGCCAATACAACAAATCATTTGTCACTTGCAGTTTTAGTAACATTTGACTAGAAACTCTAGTTAATACTCTTATATTTGGTTTGTTGTAAACTTATTTTAAGTGTAACTTATAGATACGTACAGATGTGGCCGTTAAGAATGCGCATGTTTTCCCACGAGATCCCGCAGTTTAGCTAGATTGAAGAATACTTGACTTGCTGAGTGGTTATTTTTGCAGTGTGTAGGTTCTTCAAGCAGTTCATGAGATAAATAAAGGTTACCATAAATGGGCTTCTACTGTCTATACTGTAGGAACCTGAAAGACGTTTAAAAGGTTGCTCTCTTGATATTTCTTTTTCTGCTTGGCTTCACTACATGATCGTGGGTTCATGTGTTTAACGGGAAGCATTTCTGTAATGTTTCAGAAGGGATTTAAAAAAGGAAAAGGATCTGTGGTTTGACTTAGATTAGAAACGGATTGGAAAGCTGAGATAAATAAATCCACAGATGGAATCAAATCAAAGCCAAGTGATGGATGAAGAAAACTGAGCAAAGGGATGGATGGATGTAAGGATGAGGCCAGACCGTGTGTAACGCTAGCCAGATTCCTCTGTTCATGTGTTTAACTGTGTGTGTGTGTGTGTGTGTGTGTTCTTTCGCAGTGTGTGTGCGCTCGCTCGAGGTGACGGTCAGCCAGAGCAGCGTACAGGTGGCCCGTGGCCAAGCGGCCATCTTGCCCTGCACCTTCACCACCAGCGCCGCCCTGAACAACCTCTACATCATCTGGATGGTGACGCCGCTGGCCAACGCCAACCAGCCCGAGCAGGTAACAAACTACGCATCGAGTGCATGAGTGATGAGTAAAGAAAAATTATATTATACACACTGTTATCCAAAACATTAATAACATTCCATTGTTCATTTATAATGTGTTGGGTTATTTCCTTCTGTCAGTTTGGACTTGTTGTCATGTTCCTGGATGTGGCAACATTCAATGTTTTTTTTTTAATTCTGGAATTATTTTTCTTCAGGATTTGGGAGATGGGGAACTCAGTGTAGCGGGGGAAAACTCACCTCGCGGCTTTAGAGACATGTGGATGCTCATGGAGTTTTGAGACAAAAGCGTGTGTGATTTTATGTGATTTATAAACTTATATTTGACTCAGTCTTGTGAAAACCCACCTAAAATCATTTTGTTTTATAATTACGACTCTCAATATTAACACATGTGATTAATTAAATTAATCAAATTAATCATATGACAAAGTTTGAACCGAATGGCTTCCCATAATTGCAGCGCGGTTACGCGGCTGTGCGGGTTAACGACAACGTTTAAGGCATATAATAAGGCGTCTGAGGAAACATTATTACCAGGTGTTTCATTATAAAACTATGGAGGACTAAACATGACAATTATAAATAAATAAATGTGTGAATAAATAAGTAAATATAGAAATAAATAAATATATAAATAAATAAATGTGTGAATAAATAAGTAAATATAGAAATAAATAAATACATAGATAAATAAATGTGTGAATAAATAAGTAAATATAGAAATAAATAAATACATAAATGTGTGAATAAATAAGTAAATATA
>JAQQZT010000003.1:27008288-27019704 GCA_030068275.1 Clarias platycephalus | reverse complement strand
CGCTTCATCCGCGCTCACCGGACGCTACGAACGGCAGAAAAACGCTCGATTTTAACGCCCGTGTGAACAAGGCCTTAAACATCAAAATTGTGTTTGTTGTTTGCAAAAAGTAATGACGATTCAGAACATGTGAATGAGTATGTATATGAAATACTGTATGTACATGAAAAACCAGTATTTCCAGTTACAGTTTTAGTGCATAATCTTAGGTCAGATTAAGATACCTTTTTGTTTTTTGTATAAAAAATGTATACACTGATGCGTTTCCACAACTTGCTAATGCTACAGCTACTGTATGTCAAAGCACAATGACGCAATGGTAAACAAATGCCTACGCATTCATATTCATCTTCTGTGATAAGCCCGAGAAAAGATTTGCATAATTAGTGACTCATGTCCTACAGTTTATTTAATAAAGAGAGCGTGGATTGTTGGAGGATTTAGTGCCTTAGCATTATGCTGGAAAAAAATGCAGTACTGTGATCAATTCGGCCAAAAGTCTCCCACGTCCTGTCTCTCGCTTTCACACACAAACGCACACACACAGACACACACACACACACACACACACACACACACACACACACACACACACACACACACACACACAAAATAGAAAGCAGCCAGCTGTGAACGAAGAGCCGAATTGATCTTTCAAAGGCAAATCTCAGTACGGATCAAACTCTCAGCGTGAGCCTCGGAGCGGCCCGTCGCTTTAAAGCCGAGCGCGGGAGTCGCTGGGATTTCATAGCACGGCGTTAGCGCTAGCTGTCTTTACAAACAAAATAATTGGTCCCTGAGAAATACAAGGTCGAATTGGATCGTTAATAAAGCACAGGCTGAACATCTACAATGGAAAAAAAACGATTTGTTAATTATCTGTCAAACATGAGGTCGGGCAAAAGAAAAGCTTCAAAAGAAATGCATCTTTCCTTTCAAAATAAAAGCCTCGGATCCCTGGATACTCTGGGAATACAACTGCAAACGGGATGAGAGGATAGGGAAAAGAATGGAAATCATTTTATTTGGAAATAGCTTTCTGGAAACCAGTAAGGCCGTGGTTAAGATCGCAAAAACCTGCTGAAGGCACTGTTTTAAAGTCTCCACATCCATACGGCTAATTAACAAGACAGGAGTAAAAACTTTCCCTGTGTACATACAGTAAGAGCGTAACATTCGGACATTAGACCGTTAAGATATTCCAGAACTGTGAGTTGATTCAGTTCAGATTCAGTCGGTTTCTACACCAATCAGACATCAGTGGTAAGATCAGCTTGAGTTAGATTTTTAGTTTTGCTGCTCTGGACCTGAATAAAATCAGAGAAGTCTGTGTTTTATTAAAGATCAATTTATTTCAAAGTAAAGATAAAGATCAAAGTATCAATTTGTTACTTAAATGCAGGTTCAGTTTGAGGATTCAGTGTAATAATTAACCGTCATGTTCAAATGTTTTTATGGGATGTTTGCTTTAAACGACAAAATTAAATGATGTGAATGTACAGTAGATAATAACTGTGTTTCACACACATGGTTTTACAAATCGGCAATTTTACAATATTATAAAATGTATCACAAAGTAGAAGAGTAAAAGTTTCTTTCCAATTTCTTCCTCTTTTATTGTTTCCTATTTCCAAAAAAACATTTAAAACTGATAGATTTAATAGGAGGCATTTCTTATTAGTTAAATAGAATACAATAAAAAACAATATACAGTTACACAATCAATTAATCAACCGAGAAACTTAAACAAAAAAAAAGAAAAAATATAAATACAAATAAAATATTAAAAAATGAGCATAATATTTGTGCATTATAAAGTATAGGTCCAGAAATAACTTAAAATTTGCATAAATATTTGCAATAACTGATTTTAGAAAAAAATAAAACTAAATAAATTATATATAAATTACATCTTTGCTTGTTTTTTTTATATAATCACTTTATCTTTGTGATTTTTTTAAAACAATGTATTTATTTTCAAATAATATATAAATAATAAACATTTCCCCCTTGAAATAAAATAAATAAATAAGCTTGTTGTGTTTCCAGAAATCCACAAAGCATCTCTGTTCTAAAGATGCTGAAAAACTTTAAGCTACAGCTCTGACACTGGAGACTCCTTCTTCCTTCCTTCCTCCTATAACAGGAAGTTGCAGAAAACTTCAGCACGTCAGCACTTCCTTTATTTCGTTCATGACTATTCGTGCGTCCGCTGTACAAACTCCTGTGAATGAGAAGTTGCTACAGAAATGATCAACGATATTATAAAAAAAATTACTCACCACCTTCTGACCAATGAGAGTCCGGAACTCATTATGATTCGTTCTAATTTTAACCTTTTATTCTCGTCAGGAACGTGAATCAGGCAGCTTGAACTCTTAAAATCCTCATTTACATGTGAACGCGAGTCCTCCGAGCATCTGATTCGAGCCTTGAAGTGACGGATTCCTGGCTGTCATCAGTTCCTCTGATTCACGCGAGCAATTAAAGAAATAAAGAATTTCAATTTGCGCTCTTTCTTCGTCTCCGGCTCTTGTTCAGTTTCTTCAGTCGGAGCACGCGTTCCCATTACTATGTAAATCCCGCATCTGCGCAGTGCTGACGGATGTCTGTCTGTGATGAAGGAATAATTTAGTGTCAAATCCTGCGAAGGATGTCGGATTTAATTTATGGTGATTGACTCAGTAAAAACGTGAATACCGGCTGCGGAATCTGTGAGCTCGAGAACGTCAATCATTCCACAGAAAGACTTTCTTTCCTCCTCAGGAGACCTGCTTATTTCTTATATTTTTTCTTTAAGTTGCTGTTTGATTGCATCACGATAAAGTTTGCTGGAAGCCCTGATGTGGTGTAATGAGCTCAAATATGAATGTTACTGAAGTCTGAAATCAAACTCCACTTTGGATGGAAAAACGGGAGAAACTTGTTTCCTGAATGTTCGTCACAACATAAATTTTTTTTTTTTGTTATAAATAACCAATTCTACACAAATTTAAGCTCCCATATTTTACTTTATATTTAATTCTGTATGTGTGTGTGTGTTTGAATTCAATTCAATTCAATAAAATTTTATTTGCATAGCACTTTCAATTGTCATTGTCGCAAAGCAGCTTTACACAATAAAAAGAAATGTGAGAAAATGTCTGTGAATCAGAATGATCAGATCGTCCCTGATGAACGAGCCGAGGGTGACGGTGCTGAAGGAAAAACTCCCTGAGATGGTAATAGGAAGAAACCTTTAGAGGAACCGGACTGAACAGGGAACCCATCCTCATCTGGGTGATAACGGATAGCAGGGATTGATCTGCACTCATACTGTGTGTTAGGAGGCTGGAAGTTCAGTAGAACAGGAGATGTGGAGAAGTTCATATGGAGTCCAGTTCGTTAGCGGCAGCTCAGGTAGACTGTAGGAAACTCCAGCCCTGAACTATCGAGCGACTTCAGTGAGCAGCTGTCTGCATCAGCCGAGGACAGGCCCGTCTTCATGGTAAAGTGGAACCGTCTCCGGTCACCACACGCATCCCAAACAGACCACGCGGGGCGTCCATGTGACGAGATCTCCAACCAGAAGCAGGACACCAGGACGAGTCAGACAGGTCCAGGGTGCAGAGGGGGTCTGGATCACTGGCAGCTCAGGAGAGACATGTATAGCTCGACAGAGAGACTGAGACAGGGAGAGAGGAAGAGAGAAGGAGACAGTTAGGTCTGGTCACAGTTACACAATGTATAAAGTGAATGTATATTAACTGCAGAGTGCAAGCAGAGACTCCGACAGGACTAACTATGACATCAACTAAAAGGGAGGAGCCAGGAGGAAACAGACATAAGGGCTCCCCGAGATGTAAAGCAACCAATCACTTCACTGTCAACAAACCTGAGTGATCAATGAGAGTGAGGAAGACAGCATCTAAACATACCAGTTCACCGTAATACTCTACGTCCATGAGTCCCCCAGATCTGCTCCTTTACCTAAGGCTAATCCATTTTTCTATATTTACAGAAATGCTTGGCTAAATAAATAGGTTTTTAGTCTGGACTTAAACACTGACACTGTGTCTGAGTCCTGAACATTAATTGGAAGACTATTCCATAACTTTGGGACTTTGTAAAAATAACAACCAAAAAAAAAAAAGGCTCCGTCCCCTGCTGTAGTTTTTATAATATGCTGTACTGACAAGCAGCCTGTCTAGCAGTTCGCTCAGATACTACGGCGTGAGACCATTTAATGCTTTATATGTCAAAAGTAGTTTTTTAAAAATCGATGTGAGATTTCACTGGGAGCCAAATGCAGTGTGATGTGCTCGTATCTTCTGGTTCTAGTGAGGACTCTCGCTGCTGCATTCTGGACTAACTGAAGCTTGAACATCCAGACAGTAAGGCTGTGCCTCAGTTGGTGCAGTTTTTAAATCATTGGTTGAAACTTTCCTTTTATTTTTCTTTAACTTTAAACAAGTTAGTTAGCACAACTTGCTATAAAGGCGTGTACCTTAAACCTCACCATTTAAGTCCATTGTGAATATACTGTAAGTGTTGGACACCAGGGTACCATGTGTGGGTAAAGTAAGAATGATTCCAGTGGTGCCTGAGTGACTGTGGCAGTGTTGGCATGGTCAAGGTTAGCGGCCTATACATTAGGCTTTCAAGGGGCCCAAAAATCTCTAGCATCACCTCTGGTTGGAGAACCCAGAGGTTTTATACTAAGATCCACACCGGGCTGATGGCAGAGACGAACAAAGTTGACAAATCCCAGGTAAATCATTCCTCAAGTAAAAGTAGAAGTCCTCCATTTACATTTGTACTTGAGTAAAAGTACCAAAGCACTCACCTTTAAATTTTATCAAAAGTTTCACAATTACTTTCATTAGTTCCATATGGCCTTTAAGTCACAATAAAATCTCTCTCTCCCTTGATATTTCTGATTTACATACAGTACTGTACTACACACCTCTGTGGTTATGTAGCTTGACACCATGCAGAAATGTAGTGAAGTAGAAAGTACAAGATAGTGTGTAGTGGAGTAAAAGTAAATAAAATCTACTAATAAACCTACTGAAGATAAATACAGATACATGAAAACTGTACTTAAGTTAAATAATGAACTAAATGTATTTATTTATCCTCCTCCCTCTTAAGGAACCATTAGGTTCTAGACCCCGAAAAACAGACTATTTCCCAATCAAAAAAAAAGTCCCCATTAAAACATTTTTAGGAAGATAATGACAATCAACTATCCAATTAATCCATTTCTATGTGTATCCCAATAATTTTAGTGAATACCAATGATCATTAAACTCCTGACAGGTTCCAGATATTTAGAAGAAAATAACAAGCATTCATATGGAATGTGTTTCTCACACTTAACCAATGACTACACTAATTCTTCTTCAGGTTCTTTAAGGGTATTTTGGATATGTAAGAATTTTTATCTTCCAAAAATAAGCTGGTATGAGTCTTTTTGGAAAACATTTTTGGTGCTTTGTAAATCGTAACCCCTTCGTAACCCAGTTTTCTGTCAGGTTCCAAATAAAACTCTTTGAAAAAGCTAAAAAGCACTTGGTTCTAAGAGTGTGCCCAGTTCTGAGAAGCAAAAGGTTATACTCCTGACAGGTTCTAAGATCTGAATTAGAAAATAATGAACAAAACTCGCACGGTCTTAATGAAAAGAGCTCTTTATGGGTTCTTTAGAGGTTCGTCATTGTTCAGAAACTGTTCTGCTTAAGAACCTTTTAATAAAAACACATCTGGAGGGGTTCCACAGAACCCTTGTTGATTTGCAGAATCCTGGATCAGAATGTTTTATTGTCAGGTTCCAAGAAGAACCCTGAGAAACACAATGAGCTCTCAAAGAACCAGCAAAGAACCTGTATTGTTAATACTGTAACTGTAAGTATTGAGAAGCAACCTTTTTTGACAGATGTCCAGGTAATACTGTACACATAGACCTAAAAAAATCAGGGTTGTTCATGGGTTCTTTAATGGTTTATTAATTAATTAAGGAGTTTAAAAGGTTAATCCTTATAGTGTTCAGAGAGGTGAACCCTTGGAGAACCCATAAGGCCCCCCCCACCCCCAGGATTTGGCTGACACCCTGATTATTTAAAACTGGGTTGGACTTTACCTTTATTTTCCCACTAAAATAAACAAAAAATTATTTTCAAGCTCACCGCTATTTCTTAAAAAAAAAAAAAAAAAAAAAAAATTATTAAAATGTTAACAACCCAATGCTCTCAAGAAGCTGAGTTACAAAACGACTCCAACATAACAGATTGACTTTAATATTGTAATATTGTAATTAATATTGTATGAATTAAATAAAAAATAAGAAATAAGGCAAACATTTCACTGCATGAAGGAATTCTGTCAGCAAACTCAAACTTTAGTTAACGTTAAACTTCTTGACTTTAGCACTCGGGTCGGTGATTCAAAAGAGAGAAGGAAAAATATTAGGATCTATAGAATAAAATATTCAAATTTTGCACTAAAAGGCTGCATGTGATGGTCAGATTGCGATTATCCTTCTTTATATTCGGACTCTAAGTGCAGCAGAGAGAATGTAATTACTAAAACCCTGACCTGGACGGAAACTCGGTCAGTCAGACGTGTTAAGTTGATCTGTGTTTAGCGTGCTGTTCCACTTTTAGACTTTTTTTCCCGTTCTGAAGGAAGTTCTACAAGCTCTTGCCACTTCACACATTGTGTAACTGTGAGAATTTACTTGTGTAACTTCTTTTTCTTTCCTGTAAAACCTGACCTGTTTTACAGCGCTGGCCCTCTGGCGCTTGTGTTATTATTATTATTTTTTACTATTATTATTTCCATCTCAGTTTCCTCCACAGCGTCGATCTATTTGCGTCTCCTTTGTGTTTACTAGGTCACTTCACCGGTAAAGGCTCGGGCTTGTTGTCCCGTCTTGGGATCTCACACTCGACGATAAAATATATACAGCGTGGTGCAAAAGGCACGCTCAGAGACGGCTGTTTATAGATCGCTCATGATGGGAATAACACCAAAAAAACCCTCCTCGTCTATTTTCCTTTCCTCGGTGATCCCAGAACGGCAGGAGCATCGGGTCCCGTAAAGAGACAAACGAGCTGCCGGTGCGAGTGCCTTCCTGCTGCCTAATTCCTTTAATTCCCCTTTGAGTAACTCACTCCAGGCTATATATCATCATTTCAGAAGAGAAAGAGAAAACCTTGTAAATCTTGGCAGATGTATTAAGAAATAAAATAAATACAGTATCCTAATGTTATAAAGATTTCTATGGAGACATTTTTCTTGTGCAGTTCTTAAAATTCAAACCGTAGATTTTATGTTTTACCTTATTAAATCAAAGAAAATGTGTTGTACGATCTCTCTCTCTCTCCTTCTCTTTTTTTAATGTTTTTTTTTTATATATGCAATATCCTTTTAACGAGGGCCGTTCAAGTCAAACTGAGACTGGTGATTAAACTCCTGAAGAACAAAAACAGGCGATTGACATTAACAGAAGACTTTAGGGACAGTACGGCGATGAGACTCTTAGCCGCAGTAAAACATTTGAATGATACAAACATAACCATTATTTGTTTACCTGTTTTTTTTTTTATAAACATATATAGAGCTCACGAGTGTGCAGTATAAACTGGCCTTTTTTTCAGCACAAAAATAGGCAATATGATGAACTGAAATTTAGATAATTTTAACCACCTTCCCCAAACACGACTGGGCAAAAATTTTGAAACTGGGTCACAAAGGCAAAGAAATTGCACAAATACACACAATCACATGTTTCTATAGTTGTTTTTGGTTGTTTCTATGACCAAAATAATAATGCAACCCATGTTCCGGTATTGGTCAAATTTACACGTTATAAAATTAATGAAAACTTTGACTCGACAAACCCGAAAACCCCAAGTACACAGTTTGAAATCTGAAGGCTCCTCGTTAACACACACCAGAGAGGCTTCTACTGTATATAAGCACATATATATTTTTAATCGTCATTGTCCTATGCCGCCATGTATCTGTGCCCCTTGTGTTTTAAGGGTTTAAAAAAGAAGGATGTACTATAGGTTTGTGAATGACGATCCCGTGAACATTCACTGAGTGGAACGCCTGATCCTTAAAAATGTATGTCTGAAGAGATGCATCTGTGTGTATGTGTGAACTGTACATACAGTACACTCATTTACCAACACCACTTGTACATGGAACTCTACTGGGAGTTATTGCCACATCCACCTGACCTCCCGTAAAGACATTTCCACATGTTTGGGCTGTAAAGGAGTTCCTGGGAGGCCGCCGTTTCAGACTAGTGATGGGAAGTTTGGATCATTTTAGTGACTCGGTTCTTGTTCATCAAAATGAACAAATCTTTTTTGAGTCATTTAGTTAATTTCGTTCTTTTGATCAGAAATAAAATAAAATATAAAATTTTCAATAAACAGACCACCAACACGTCTACATACACAAATACTCACCTCTCATATCTTCTGGTGCGGCTCGTTCATTCTTTTGTCACGTGACTCTCATAGATGCTATGCGGTGAATTACCCAGGAAACAGAATTGAGCGGCTCTTCTCATAAGTCTTCTAGTCCGAGTCGTTTATTCTTTTGAATCTACTGCACTGCATAGAGTCTCTGGGAGTCACGTGATAAAGGAGCGAACGACTCGGACTAGAAGACTCAAAGGTAACTATTTATTTCTGTTTCCTGAACATAAGCTACGGAGATGCTTTGCGCAGTAGAAAATGAACGAATCACTCTCTGAGACGACTCTCAGAATTTAACAAGTCACGTTAAAGATTTGTTTAAAGATAACGAATCGTTCATGAACCACCCATCACTATTTCATATGTTAAGCAGACAGTCCAATCATGGACTTTCTACCTGTGCTGTGTTATTCCGGCGCAATCAGAAGTCCCGCTTTGACTTGAACGCTCCTCGTATTTTAATTGCTTTTATATGTTTCGTCATGCGACGCATTTCCTTGTAGTTCTGCACTATTTAAATAAGCTTGACTTTACCTGTGTTTAAAATGTTTCCTAATATTTACGCTCCACGCACAGAAACGTAATCAGTAGAACACGTCACGTATTGTTGCTCCGGACAGGAAGTGTGTCTAAGAGCTAATAATAATTCACCGTTTTGTGCTTGTCATGTGTTTGTGCATTGGCAATGTGTTTCACATTTTTCTCCATCTGCTCACTTCTGATTTATTCTGCTCGTGTGTGAATGAAACCCACCGTCTTTCCACTTCTGATGAGGCGTCGCAGAAAGGCAAAAAGAGGGAGAGAGAGAGAGAAAGAGAGAGAGAGAGAGAATATTATGTCTGGTTTCGTCTCTACATGTCTGCTGGAGACAGAAGTGATTGAGAGCAATCGTGTCTAGTCGATACGGCCCACTGATATCATCTCCTGATCAGTTTCAAAGAGCAGAATTCCTTCACAATTTTCTCTAGCGTGCGTCCGTGTGATTGCGTTTTCGACGTGGCTGAAGTCATACTCTAAAAGCTGTGTGATGTTATGCTGAGGATATAGTACTGTAAAACTTCTACTGTAAAAATTCAAAGCGAAAATAAAAGTGTTAGAAATAGACTGTGTGTAAATGTGAAACAAAAACATTGTTTCAGGAATGTATTTTAACATTTACTCAAATTTTCACACAAAACTGCAAAATAAGTAATTAAATAAATAAACCAATGGAAGCAATATTGTAATTTCATTTAATAATACTCTATTATGTTTTAATTCACTTTTAATCATGTTTAGACTTTCAGATGGGTCTCCAGTTGCTGGGGCATAAACAAATCAAATAGCTTTTCCCCCTAATGTGACCTCATTTAAGAAGAACTCTGCTGTTCTCTAGAGGGGGCGTGGCTCAGCAAGAGCTCATTTACATACATGTAGACACTGAAAAAGCACATTTGAAGGAAAAATTAAACAAATTAAAAAAAAGCATTTTCTGAGCGATATTTCAGCTTGAACATTAACACACAAACATGTTGGGCGACCTGTTTTCCCTTTTTAGAAATATTAAATATGGGACCTTTAATTAATAAAATAATTATCTCCAATAAACACCAGCGAGTAATTTTCAGTAAAAACAGTAATTTTCTGCAATAAATACAGGTGTATAAAAGACACAAGTTCATGAAAAAAGGAATGAAACACTTTGTGTTGCACTGTGATGTATACATATAATAAAACTGTAAAGTGAGCGTGGCTGTACATTGAACATATGTGTAAAAAAATAATTTGTGGGGACGTACAGTATAGAACACCAAGATTTTTGGAAGGTTTTTGGAAATCTTGTCTGTTTGTCTGTTTCTGCAAAATCATACTTTATTGTGTTGTGAACCAATATTAAAAAACACAACTGACAGACTAAACAGATTATTATTATTATTATTATTATTATTATTATTATTATTATTATTATATCATCTTTTCTTCTCACCTTTTTTTTCTTCAAAGGTCATCCACCAGCAGTAAAGTCAAGGGCTTCATTAAAACTCCATCGGATCAGAGAGAAGGAGCTCCGCTGTGCAGTGGAGGTCTGCAGATTGTTCACATACTCAGTGCCGCTTCTTCGTCCGTGCCAGCTGTGAAGGCAATTATCCTTCCATGACTTCGGTACACTCGTCCGTGGGTGTTATCAATTTTGCATCAGTAGGCGCGTAGCCTTTGAGACACAGAGTAATCATTTGTTCGGGGATTTTCGCCCTCAGCGGCAGCGGTGTGATTACTTTTGTCTGGCTGCGCCTTTATACGCAGAGGACGAGGCGTTATCCTGATTGGCTAGACTGGGGATAGACACGGCTTTTCATATGAACAATGTCTCGGGAATCCCTGTGACGAGCGACGCACAGATCTGACAGTCTCGATCACAGGTTTATGATGATGCACTCGATTCTATAGTAACAGCTCGTAAATAAACATTATTGGTGATGTAATGATGTTTTACATAAAGTCACTGTTTATGAAGAAGTCTCCAGTGTCGGTGCTTTGTAACACTCAGAGGTAACTTTAACACTCAGAGGTTTTCTAATTATGAAGAATATGGTGTTCTTTCATAAATACGAATTGCAACGTGGAATTATGAGGTAAAGTGCTTATTGTGGATTGTTGTAGGAAGTAGTTTCATTTGGTGCAGTATCTGTGACTCTGCTTCATCACTCCACCCCAATCTGTGATTATTTTGAGTTTTATTCCTCAATCAAATGCTATCATTAAAAAAAAAAAATAAAATATTCAGTGATGTGGGGTGGCAATACTTTACTGTATGTCGAATGTACATGTAACATCATATTACGAGCATAATTAGTTCCGGAAGTGCAAGATGGACAGTCCAAGATGGCGCCGGTGAGGTCGGCTGCCGTCACGACTGCTCCGACCACCTTTTCTTTGTTTTTGCTTTTTAAGTTAGTTTTTAGCGC
>JAQQZT010000003.1:26949578-26973902 GCA_030068275.1 Clarias platycephalus | reverse complement strand
CAAAACTGACCTCTGCTGCAGAGGAGACGTTCATTTAGAGTCACCAGCCTCAGAAATCACCAATTAACAACCAGCACTTCAGATTAGAGCCGTTATGAAGCTTTATGGAGCAGAAGTAGCAGATATACATCTCAATATCAACTGTTCAAAGGAGATTACTGTGAGTTTTGGATAAACGCCTTCAATATTGCTTTACAGTGTAGCAAGAAATAAAAATTAGAAATGACCATGGAATTAGAATGGGGTGTACAAATTTTTTGACAGGTAGTACGGTATATGTAATGAAGACTTTGAAGAAATGTAATAAAAGATATGAAGTGCATTTTTGGAAAAAAGTGCGAGGTATTGCTTCAATATATTCATACATATGAGTCTATTGAAAATATTTCAACACAGGACTGAGAAAGAGGTCTTTCATATCACACAATGAAAATCACTTGGAGCTCAATATCAGATAAATCAATAGGGTTGTGGTGCACTATGGGAGGGGGAGGAGGACCCGTGTCCTATCCAGGGAAAGGAAGTGAAGATGGATTGCTTGTAATGGAGGTTCAAGAGGGGTTTAAACTGAAACCCAACACTGTCGAACACAAGTATTTCTTAGATATCACATTTATGAGAATTAGATTGACCTTGACCACTGACCCCTAAAATGGGGTCAGTTCATCCTTCTGGTCAAGAGAACATTTGTGCCAATCTTGAATGAATTGTCTCATGGCATTTCTGAGATATCGCTTCACTAGGATTGGATGGAATAATGTGAGGTCACAGTGACCTTGACCTTTGAGAAATTGTGTTCAGTTTGTCCTTGAGTCAAAGTGAATGTTTGTGCCAAATTTAAAGAAGTCCCCTCAAGGTGTTAGATGGCCATGATGTCACCTTTTGCCACCTTTGATTACCAAAATCTAATCAGTCAATCTTTGAGCCCAGGTGGACATTGATGCCAATTCCTGTGATATTGTGTTGACAAGAATGTTCATGCCATTTGACCAACAAAATGCAGGCAGTTCATCCTTGAGTCCAAGGTGGACAGTTGTGGAAAATTTAATGAAATTCCCTCAAATGGATTCTGGAGACATCAAGAATGGGATGGACACAAGGTTACAGTGACCTTGACCTTGGACCCTTGAACTCAAAAATCTAAGCATTTTGGCCAAGTGTAAATTTATGACAATTTTGAAGAAATTCCCTCAAGGCATTCATGAGATATCACAATCACAAGAATGGGATTTACGAACGGACAACCCAAAAACATAATGCCTCTGGCTACGGCTTTTTCTTGGCACAGGGGGATAAAAATGAAGAGGAGGAGGAGTTAGTTTGTGTGTCTGACGGCCTACATGCCGTAATGCTCACAATCAGGTTTGCCCTTTTGTCATCATTTTCTTTAGCAAATTTTTAGCCCCTTGCCTTTTAAGGAGTTTTATGGGTGTGGTTACATGCTAATCTGTGAGTACAAGGAAATCCAGTGCTAGCAAATCATTTGTAAATCTGTAAAATTTGTAAATGTATAGTTTGGTTTAACCATAATTTTTACACATGACTTTACTGAAAAAAAGACAACTCTGCTACTTTTTTCCTGTTTGCGTTTGAAGAACGTGGCCTCGAATAATTTTCATCCGAACTCGACTTAGAAAAGCGGTTTGAAAGCGATTCGATTCTGAATTTAATCACCTGCAGACAGTAAATCAGTCAAGCTACTGTATGTTTTTGGTTTGCAGAATGTATTTGACTTAATTTTAAACTAAAAAGAAACACAGAGCTGCAGTGTGTCCGAAACCAAACAGAACAAAAATCTTAGGATTCATCCTAAAAGTTAGGACGAATGTGATTTATAACAGGATTTAAACTGGTGATTTATTTAGTTAGTTAATAGTCAGATAAGGTTCATATGCAACTATAGATAAATAATCATAAACCTTCAGAGCACTTTAACATAAAAAAAAAAAATCTAGATACATGCTAATGCTAAGTGAAACCTTAAATGTAAGTAGTGGTGCTAATCAGGGGACACAAAACAGGTTCGCGGCAGGGTCATGTGACATGGAGGGGACACTAATTAATCCCTTGTTCGCCGTGCTCGTGTGATTTCTTTGCTTTTTTATTCTGTTCACACAGTGAGAAACCAATCTAAAGCAAATATCAAATGAACCAGAAGAACTAATTAGACTCTGGCTCTTATTTAATGACTGTGGTTCAGACGCGAGCGGTGACTCCCGTTGAGAAGCCTTGCTTTTTGTTTTTCCCCCCGTCACTCCGCGCTCTGATTTTGACCTGCACTACTCTGTCAGCTTTGCTTGTTTGGATTTGTGTTGCTTCACTTGAATAAACTGCAATTGCATCAACCTGCCTGCCCCGGTGTTCCCGCAGCAACATCACTATAGCTGTCACTGGATCGAATAATAAAGGTGTTCTTCCTTAGGAAACAGAAGACCGAATATGAGTTTGTACTGTAAATGTTTTCCAAGTGCAAAGAGAAGGTCATGAGAAATGAGCTGCTGCTTCAGAATGATTACTCAGGCCGGATTTAAATAGGGTAAATGATGCGTGATTTGACTTTAACGCAAGACTTGAAACTTCACAGAAAACCATTAGAAGGGGTCTAAACGATTTGTTTCTCAGATGCGGTTCAGCTGCTGCACTCAGCCCTCAGTGTTCACCCGCTTAAACCTGCACTGTACTGTAGGCAGAGGCTTCTGTATTCATGCTCCTATACACTTTCTCCGCATTGTCTTTCTGGTTCCTGATAGTCAGTAAATGATCGCTAGGACTACACCTTGCTTCATGACTGGATGGACACAGCCCATAGAAACCCTGTCCGTCCTAGTGCCTTCACTTTGTGGCGTTTATTATTGCCACTTTTTTTAGATTATTTTTAAAAATTTGAGATATTCTGTCCCATGACGTGTCCTACTTTGTGATTTGCTCAGAGGATTTGCATTGGTGTATTTGTATTTAGATTTTGTAAATTAAATTGTAAATTGTTAGTAGGAAGTCGGCTGGGTTTCCTCCAGGTCATCCAGTTTCTTCCTAAAGTCCAACGACATAAAGAAAAGGCTAAATTTGAATTTAAAATTCCCTGTAGTGTTTTTTTTTTTGTGTGTGTGTCTGCGTAGTGTGTCTGCTTGTGCCCTGCTACCGATTGGCACTCGGTCCACTGTGTACCCTGCCTCCTGCCCCGAGTCCCCTGGGATAGGCTCCAGGTCTCCCATGACCCTGTAAAGGCTCTAAATAATGAGTGAGAATGAGTTCACTTTGGATTTAGTTAGAGGGATTTTGTTTTTTTATTTTGGACCATGTCGACTCCCGTTCTGGCCTAAACTTTGGTTGTAATGGTAAGACCTTCTTTCTAGTGTTTACAGCAGTTCACATATCTGTTACTATTGTTACTGTAGGTGTGATATGTAGTTTTGTGTTCATGATTAACTTGTCAATGTATTTAAAGTTTGTTTTCTTGTGCATGACATCATTTTACAGATTTGAGACAGTATTCATGATAAACCTGCTACTGCTGTGTTAGCCCAGATGATATTTGTGGTTGGTTCATTTGTTACTTTATCGATCGTATACTACGGTAGATTGTATATTTTTGGCAGGTCTTTAGCTCAACCGTGAACGTTTAACTTCGAGATTATGGATCCACCATCTCCGTATCGAGTTAAATGTACACATATCCATCATCGAGCTGTAAACTGAACATTAAACACTGAACATGTCGTGTCGCCGGCTTTACAGGATCTGTGCAGATATAATACGCAGCATGTTGTAAACGAGAGGTTGGATGATCCTATCAGATTTTGCGCACGTTTATCATTAATCATGCGTATAGCGCGGCCGGGAGCCGAGTTAAAAGCTAAGCAGGCGTGATAATCGATTTGCGCAGTCAAGCAAAGCTAAACTGGCTTAAGAGCTTCCAGTAGAGGATCTAATATAAAAATAAATAAATTCTGCCAATAGCGTGAGCAAATATACTTTACTGAATTCTTAAACCTCGCTCAGCACGAGGCGATGATTCGGACTCCTTATTAGGGAAGGAGTCTCCAGTGTCAGAGCTTTTCTGACAAAACAGTAACATTACAGAACGCATGTCCTATCATCATCATCATCTTTCAGAACATAGGAACAGAACTATGGTGGCCATCTTGGACAACTTTTCATCGCCACGTCTCAAAATACTGTAGGTATCAGAAACTGTAGCATGAAGCAAGACGTAACACTACTAATACTAAAACAAAAGAAAACCAAAAAAACTGTTATTTCTTAATGTAATTATGGCTCCCGTTTCAGCCTAGCTGCTTTTGTTCCACTTGAACAGTAAATAATGAGAGATTCTGATTCACTTTTCTTTCTCACTTACATCTTTGTCTCTCCCAGCAGACATCTTGAAAGCTGGATGAATAAGTCACTGTATGCTCCTGAAAGGCTCCGTGTTACTGTTTAGAGACATTCAGGACCTTCACACTGTTTAAACACGACTCCATCTCTCTCTCTCTCTCTCTCTCTCTCTCTCTCTGTCTCACGCTGGTGTCGAGAACTGAAGAAATCCCCGTGTGGATCCTGGAGGCATTTCCAGGCTGTATGCAATTCATTAGATTCTCTTTTAGGATATTTATACTCTCCTGTTGTTTCTGTAGCACAGATTTTTATACACAAAGTGTTTAGAACCGTGGTGTGTTCTCCGTCACAGGAACCGTGCTTGAGTCTTCTGCGTGAGCTGAACTCTAGTGGGAAAGTAATTCAACTTTGAATGGACGCACCTGAAGGAATATTCAAGGTTCACACATTTACATTTACAGGATTCGGCAGACGCCCTTATACAGAGTGACTTGGATTTTTCTCTCAATATACATCTGAGCAGTTGCGAGTTAAGGGCCTTGTTTAAGGGCCCAACAGGGACAGCAGGATTTGAGCCTGGGACCTTCCTGATCAGCAGTCCATCCACTTAACCACTGAGCTTCCCCCTGCCACATATTGGGCATATTGAACCCTTAAAGAACTCTTGAAGAACCATTATATTTTTTGTAAGAGTTGTAGTGTCTGGGTCCCCTCTTGGCGCTCTCTGAAGGGTTCTTTAAGGGTTCATTCGGTGTACTACGCCTTGATAAAGAGTTCTACTTGGGATCTTATCTTTCTCTCTTAGGAAATCACCACATTTAGTGGTTCTGACAAAATGCTATATTAATAAATGAGAAATGTTCTCCTTTTTTAATTTCCTGCATGTTCTTGTGATCATACTTTCTTCGTCTCTTGTTAACATTTCTACTGACAGCATCACATCTACGAGGCTTTTTTCCCCCTGATTATTAAAATCTGTTCTGATTAACAGTAATCCTTTTCTCCGCGAGCGGGTCCGCATTGTTGCGCTCCTCAAAGCAGTGCCATTGTTTCATATTTCCCGCGATCCATCAGACTGTCTCCGTTCTCTTTTACGCTAACGCAGAGAGACAGCTCCATCCCACACGCAGCACGACATGTTTTATGGATGAGCAAAGCACCGGCCGTTATTTTTTTTCTTCTTTTAACGTCGCTCTGACACAGACAGAGCTGAAAGCAAGCTCATCTTTAATGAGACTTTTAACTTTTATAACTGACATCATCATCATCATCATCAACATGTCTTGGAAAATAGAGATGGCAGCTGGTCAAGTGCAAAAATAAAAAGTGCAAGAAAGTGCAAAATGGTAAAATTCCCTGTGTTTAGCAATCTTTGAACAAAGATTAAGCAAACCATCCCAAAAAAGTACTGACACAGGAGACTCCTTCCACAAATAAAGCTTATTAAACTATCACTACAGTACGTCAAGTAGCTAGCTGACGTCCTGTACTAGGTCATGTACTATGGAAGGTTTTTAGCTAGTTTTTATAGAGATTTCAGGCACTTCCTAAAAGGCTGAAATGTGTATTTGGTTGTCTGTAATGGTTTGTCTTGTTAATAATAATTCTGATTTGATGCTGATGCTAGTCTTCCACCCTTTGGGTTCTGATGCGCAGCAGAAGACCTAATGGAAACATGTATGTTCTGATGGAAACCATTAGTGGTCTTTTTAGTCCACATTTCTGCTCTAGATTTTCTGGATGCTTAGTTGATGCTAAGGTTTCTGAGCTGCAGTAACACCTCAATATAAGAAAAAATGTCATTCTACAATATCTCAAAAGGTTTGTTGGAAATTGTAGACTTTCTGCTATTCATTCTGGCATCCCTGCGTGAAACCACTACCCTGCCATTACAGTGACAGAAGAGGATGGAGCTGAGGGCTCATGGTAACCTTTCTGACGGATAGAAAGAGCTTAAAGAAAGAGGACAACAGTAAAGAAACAAGTACACGCCATGGAATTGTTTTCATGCTTGCTCAGAGATCCGTTATTTTTAGTCTTTGCTCAAAGATCATAATCCGACACCTGGCTGTTGACCATCAGTTTGCTCTTTTTGTTAAAATCTTTCCTCCAGAACACATCGAAGCTCATGAAATTATACACCAAACCAGAGGACAGAATTAAAGACCAGATCTACAGAGCTTTAACCCGTTGTTATTAAGTCTATCAGGAAATAAATCAACACCTCGAATCCAGGGTTCAAACCGCCTGACCCGGAGTTTCACACCGTCCGATTCGATTGACCGAGTCAACTTTGTCCTTTTCTTTCTAACGTGATTTGGATTGTCTCGAGTTTAAAAAAATGTCTTTCTTTAAATAAAAATCCAGACATTCAATTTCAATCAATCAAATTGTCTGTTTTTAATGTTGTCTAAGTCTGTTCACAAATTACTGAAGAGATTAAAAACCTTAGAATCAAGCGACACTGAGTGTTCATCCGACAAACGCTGATTTCTTGACGCATTTTTAAAACTCTTCGTGCAAATGGGTCGCTGATTCCCGAGACGTCCGAGATGTTTGAAAGTGAGAGAGTTTAGGTGTAGCTTTAGCTTTATCATGCATAAATATTCAGGTCATCTTTGTGCAAATGGGATCAGCCGCATGAGCGCTGGGAGCCGGAGGGGTATTTTTCTAGGCTGGTGAGCAGAAGGTAGCGAGTGACTGGCACCAGCGAGCCCTTAGTGGTTTAGCTTGCTAAAAAAAAAGAAATTATGAAATATATAAAAAGTTGCATGGTAATTAATGGTAATTTTTATTTTATCAGTAAACATATTACAGTTTCTGGTCAACTGATCAGCTGTAACATTCATAACACTAACATTATAACCATCTAAAGGTTCCTTTGGAGACTTTGGAGAACTTAAATATGAAGAACCTTTAAACTTACCTTAGATTGAAAAAGCTACTTGGATGAGTAGTGAAAAGTTTCTACTGAACAAGAAATTTACTAGACTTAACTGACATGACTAAACTTCACCCGGATCACTCTGGATCTTCACAGATATTATAATCAGCTAACCTTTGCGTTCTCCAGGTGTACAGTAAGCCACGGGTACTCATGATCCTGTCACCAGTTTACTGGTATATAAGTGATAATCAATCTTAATGTTATACAGTAGCTGGTCAGTTTATGGTTAATGGTAATTACGATATGTTAAGAACATACTTATTTCAATAATATAGTTCTTTTACCTGGTTAGTTTAAGCAAATACATAGTTTATATAAAAGCGGTCTCTATTCTCTATTTTTTAAAGGCATTTGTTTGTTGTTCTTCGTGTATTTTTAGTTATTTGTTTTTACACCTTTGTTTCCCTTGTAGTCGCGTCTTGGCTCTGACACTGGTTAGTTACACTGTTGCGTCGTTGATTTTGTGTCATGTCTTTGAATTAATTGTTGTGTCAATTTCTTCTCAATGCCGTTGTTATTTTCTGTTCCATACTGTACGTATTTCAATGAGCATGTGGAAACCCTAATTAAATGGCTAAAATGAACGGAAACGCATTTCCTGCATTACAGCCACATTTCAGCCTCATGAATCAGTTATAGAAGGAATTTACTGGTGTATCTGGTGTCACTAAATGAGGATGGTTCCCCTTGAGGCTGGTTCCTCTCAAGGTTTTTTCCTCATCTCATCTCAGAGAGTTGTTTTTCCTCCATACCATTTCCTCCACATTGGCCATTAGGGGCAAACTGATAAAGGTTTATATTAGCTGTATATATATATATATATATATGTCTTTTTAAAAATTATTATTTATATCCTCAACCCAAAATATTTAGGAGCCAAATTTGAACCATTTTCATGACATTATCAGGTCAACCCGCAAAGCAATGCTGATGTGGAAACTGGAGCTGTGCAGACAAGAAGCTTAGCTAACTTTGCTAGCATTACCTTATAACTGAATACTGACTGAGTCCGACTAGGGCAACAGAGTGAGAAAAAGTCAGAAGTTTTCTTGTCAGTTGTCAATGTACCTTGACTAGCCCATTGAGAAATGTCATGGTTGTTACAGGTCAGGACCACTGACCATCTTTTCAGCCCTGATCTGAAGCCCTGTACATACAGTACGTTTGAATTTAATCATTTGTTTTCAATATTGCACTGAAATTGCTACATGTTCAGTAACAAGTAAGCGAAAAACAATTTCTAAATTATGTAACAGCTACACTTGTATTATATTCCAAAATGGACAAGTGCATTTCTGTCCCTTATTCATTAAAAAGGTTGATTAATCATTCCTTAAAGGTGGATTTAAAGGTTTTTTTTAATTTATAAATAAGAATGCTTTCATCCCCTGATCTACTCAGTCCTGATCCAATTTCACACCTGGTGCAATAATAAGAATATTTTTGAAATCTAATTTAATAGTATCGTCATGTCCAAATAGGGTTGTTCGGAACGTTCTGGGAGTGTAAATGAAGTGTGAACATGTGAGATGTGAGCGAGCTGTGAGATGTGTAGCCCTAATTAGCCTGCTTTTGACAGACATGGTGTGCTGGCACATCTCAGCCTGCTCTGGAAGACGACATGGCACCATGAGCCAGAGGACAAGAGTAGACCATAGAGAGGCTTCAAAGCCTGGCCAAAGAGCTGTTGTCGTCCTGCCAGACTAAATGCCATGCACAAGCAGAGGAGCTGAGGGAAATCACCAGGCTGGACCATGGCTCCCAAACAGCAGGGGGAAGGGGGAGGGGGGGATTTCATTTCTACTCCAAATACAAGCTCATGATTTTTGGTCTACTTCTTTTCTCGTGTATGCTGTAGACTTTTGGAAATGATTGAAACTTATTATACAAGGCCTGGATCAGGGGAGTCTGGTACAAATGTGTTGGTGAGACTAATCCCATCTGTTTTTTAATGATAAAGAGATGGAGTTTTATTTTTGCCAATTATTTGTTAACTTCTTAAACTGGATTACTTTGGATTTTTGTAGACCCAAATATACAAGAGCAGCAGATAAACGAACTGAGGAAGGGTTATTTTCCTTCTACCCCAGAGTGTACACTTATGCATCTTCTAAGTGCCAGTTGTGTGTCAGGGGATTACACGGATGCTATCCCAGGAACCTTAGGGAAAAACTTAGGGTACAATTTGGATGGGGTGCCAACCCAGTGCAGGGCAAGACCACACAAGGGGCGATTTGGAAATGCCAGACGTCATAGACCCTATGTCTTTGGACTGTGGGAGGAAACCAGACTTTGATGAGGAAACGCACAGAAAAGCACGGAGAGAACATGCAAACTCCACTGTCACAGAATGGAGATGTGATTTGAACCCCAAACCCCGGAGATATGAAATGGCATCACTAACCACTGACATGAAATGCATTTTTAACGCATTAGCACATACTGTAACAAGACATTTGTTGGTCATTTGGTGAATAGCTTCCTGCTCTTGTGTTTTATTCTCTGCTGGTGAGCTTCCATCAACTATTATAATAATCAGGTCTACTACTTTATTCTGTCATCTACTTGTTTTCCTGATCTGCTTGAATGCTTTACTTTCCTCCAGATGACGATCCGCGCACTACATTCTACACCTGCGGGTGACTTTAAAGCTCTCAGGCAGGATCAGGCTGTGTCTTTGGTCTGTCACTGGGTTTTGGTCATAATATCCACCGAGCGAGGCCTGTAGGTGAGCTCTTAGAGGACGAGATGATGGTGTGACTTCCTGTCAGAGATTGAAAGAACCATTTTTATGGATTCAAACCTACTCGAGGTTTGTGTGGTCAGTGGGAGTGAGAACGAGTGTTTCGCACCCTCTGGTCTAGCCCGGAGAATTCATTCACGGCTTAATGTCTGAGAATTACATCGTAATTTCTCTCCGTGGGGATTAGATTTGTTGAATAGAAGGCAGTGGGTGTATCGTAGCTGCGTCTGTGTGTGGCCAAGAGAGAGTGAGGCGCAGCGAGAGTTCTTTCTTTGACAAATAATAAAGTGGAAGCCGGCTGTTTGAGGACACAGAGGCAGCAATGGCACTAAGAGCTCTGTTGATATATATATTTTTTGTAAAGTGAAACTACAGAGCTGAACACATTCAGGGTTGTTCAGTTGGTCCTGTAGCCAAACAACACAGTCGCTCTCTATCGGGAAAGTGGTTTTGAGGCTGCAAAGCCTTTAATTATCCAGTGATTGCTCGATGAGCTCCTGAAGAACACTGGAACTACTGAATGTCACACAATATCCATCTACAAGGAATCCTTTCTCATTCGGTTTAACACAGAACACCTCAAGGTTCCGCAAAGGCGGACTCGAGCAAACCAAATTGTACAATTTAATTTTGTAGTAGAACTTAAAACCTTTAAGTGAATCAATTCTCTTTCATCTGTTCATTAAAGAGAGTCTTCTCATAAAGGGTTCCAAACTGGACAGTTTTTAAAAGTAAAGAATAATTATTAATTCATTCTCTGTAGCACTTTTCATGTGCCGGGAAGCCTGGAGTCTATCCCAGGGTTACTCAGGCCATGAGACGGGGGACGACCTGGATGGGGTTCCGGTCCATCACAGAGCACAAACTAGACAATTAGCCTAATCTGCATGTCTTTGGACTGTGGGAGGAAACCGGAGTACCCGGAGGAAACACACCAAGCACGGGGAGAACATGCAAACTCCACACATAAATACAGAGGTTGGACTATAACCCATGGTCTAAAAATAAATAAATAAATAAATAGTTTGGAAATTATTATTATGTTTTTTTGGCGGGTGTGGATTTACCGCAATGTCCATTTGTAGTAGTAATTGGTTTATTTATTTTTCTTACAATTTTTACATAACTTATTTATATGTAATACCATGGTTTTTAATCCATGATTCATACAATTTTTAATAAAAACTTTTACCCTTGAATTTTTCTTCCACATGGTGCTTAAGTTTATCGCTTAAGTGGTTTGAGTTTGGGACGTTAAAAACAAAAAAGTAAAACACATTAAAGAAATAAAATAGATGTGATGTAAAAAAGACATTACATGTAATGTACATGTAAAAATATACTTCATGAAGTTGCTTATACAAAGTGATTCAGTTCTTAATTACAAATCTGCCTCCCGTTTAGGGTTTTGCAATTTATTCTTATCCCACTCTAAATGCCCCCAGGAGCAGACGGGGCAGACGGGGCAGCAGACTGATACTTATTCATGATCAGGTTTGAAGTATGTGCTGTTTGTAATTATGAAACGTTATAGTTTGGTGAAGGAGACACTGGGATTTGGGGATCAGGCAAATCTTTATCTGAGGACAAATCTCACCTCTTTACATTTAGGCATTTGGCAGACTCTTTCATCATCTACGAAAGAGAGAGAGAGAGAGCGAGAGAGAGAGTTTAATAAATATGGATGGAGTAAAGATGGATATGAGCGTTCTCTTCTTTCCTTTAACTGTCACTGTGGAGTTTTAATGCAGGCAGAGGCACAAAGCGCTTGTCATTTATTCCTTCACTGTCGAGTCTGTCACCTTCCATTTACATTCAAATGGCTCGAAATCTTCTGCATTTCACTTTCAATATCTCCTCCAACGGCTTTTCATGCATTTTTCGAAGCTCAGATGAATTTTCCCCGGAGGCTGTTTGAATTTTTATGACATTTTATGTCCCCTTTTTTATTTTTTTGTTAAAGAGCATTCCTAGTGCTCTCAAATTCTGGATTCTGATTGATCAGAAGATTGATTAATTAACATGCTCAATCTAAGTGTATAATCCTGGTATTTTATTTAAGGGGATTCATGGAAGGAGTCTCCAGTGTCATGATAAAACATTTTTACAGAGGTGCTGTTATAGGAAACACACTTTTCCACATCACTGATTATTTTCCTGTAAGAGCACAGCACAGCGTGTTTTATTCCTTACAGACTGTGCAGAAGAGTGTATCCGGGTGGTTCTCTGTCAGCAGTCACTGATCTGCTTTTGTGATTATACAAAGGACAGCCTTGGAGAAATGAGAAGAATAAAGGAGTTTTCAATGCCGCTACGCTCCTTTTGTTTTTGTAGAGAAAACACTGAACACTGGTGCAATTTCTCTCTCAGCTCTCTGACTCACTTTCACCACAGCTGGGCTACAAAACAAAGACACTGCACAATACATTCTTTTTCTCACATGATTTCTTTTTCACATAAATTTTTTTATGTGTAGTTGTAACACAATTAATTTATTTCTAATAATAAACCTGTTTTTACATGATTTATTTATTGTACTTGCATTTTTATACATGGTGATTATATTATTAATTTTTACAAGAAAATTATTTAAATGTATAAAGATTACAAATTGTTTTTCAAGTTAAGAGTTTTACAGGATTATTTAGTTCTTTTTTTTTTTTATTGTATTTGTTTTACACATGATTATTTTAAGAACTTTTTTTTTGTTTTTACAACAATATATATATTATTATTTTTTTTAAAAACATGATTTATTTGAATTTTGAACACAAGTTATTCATGGTATTTTTAAATAATGCTTTATATGATTTTTAATTTTTTTTATTGCACATTTAAAAAGAAAATTAAGTATAAGGTAGTATTTATAAACAATTCATGTATTTTATTATTTATTAATTATCATACTTTATCATTTTATTTATTTTTTACATTTATTTTTACAACATACAATAAAATTTTTATTAGAAATTTTACACAATTCATTTCTTTTAAAATGTTAATGTTTGCACACACTTTATTGTAACTGTAATTTTTATTTACACTATTTATTTACTGTAACATTTTAACTATTTTCTTTACTGTAATTATTCCAGATGGTTGATTTTACAATAGATGCTTCTTCTTCTTATTTTTTTATTCATAATTATTTTCACATTCACACTATTAGATGATTTCTAGGTAAAATGTTGATTCTCATTTCTGTTCCCTATTTATTTATTTATTTATTTATTTATTTATCACTTATCAATAAAACATATGTGATTACTACTAGGGATTTATTTAAAATTTTCCTTAATATTTGATATGGATATGGCACAATCATTAATAACGAATTTATGTCAGCATGATCTTTATAAGTGTCCTTGTTTACTTAGTAAGTGCTCTTGTTTACTTAGTTCTCACATGATCTTTTTAACCTTGATTGTTTTTCCATTTCATGGCCTGGGGTCGATGTTTACATCGTAGTGTGAAAAGAAATGAAAGCCGAAAAAACAATAGATGTGGAAGGAGCACGCTGTATCCCTTAAACTCCTTTAATTTAATTTAAAATAATGAAGCATTCAGATTAGCCTGATGTCTTAAATAAACGTTAATGAGACGTTTACGGAGTGTGTGTTTGGTAATAAAGTGTGCGGCCGTTAATCAGGCCTTAAGCGTGCGGCGCGGCTCGGTGCTAGCAGAACCCTGGGTGATTCAGTGCTCTCAAAGTTCTTTGTTCAATACACGGCTGAGACAAATCGTGCGTCTGGACGATCAATCTTCCCAACCCGTCATTAGTTACACCCGCTCTTTGAAACGTATCGCTTTGGGGACATTAGATTTTAAAAATGCGCCTGCTTTCTTATCGGACTGATGTGATTTCAGCTCCTGTGACTGCTGATAAATATGAACGTATTCCCATTTGGGCTGGAGTCTGCTGCTTTACTGAGATTTATAGATCTGTTCCTGTTTTTTATTAGATAAAAGAGATGCTAGAAAGGGAATTATGGGTAACATATATATATTCCGAGGTGGACGGTTGCTGAACTTAAAGGCATTAAGGAAATTACCTTAATGGTTTGTAATACAACATGGGAATGGAGCAGGGGAGTATGGATACGGGGTTTTATTTCAAATGACACAGTTTCATGCCGTTTTTATACACACTGAGTCACTGTTTTCCAAAGTAAGTATAAAATTACTAACCGTAGTCACAACAAAATATTAGACAACTAAAAGAAAAAGTAAGTAAATGTGAGTAAATGGACTTGCCCGGGACTTCTGCTACCTTTGCTCTTCCCTGCCAATGGATCATATGTGTCACATGGTATCAGTTCAGTCACAAATAGCTACATGATGTTTTCTAAAAACATATAAGTTTCTGAAGACATAACGTGAACCACTAAAGAAACAGGCACCACTTTCCTGTTTCTGATGCAAAGTAGCTGGTGACTTTCAGACTTCTGTACTTTTCTTCTCAATTTGTAGACCTTTCCTCTTCTCAGACCTTGAGGTGTTACAGTAAATCTCTCCCCTGACAGTAATCTGGGGGATTACACAGTGAATAAACTCTTCCCATTTCAGGTCTGAGAAGTGTTATAATAACAGCAGCAGCATGGTTGTTACAGGGCGTGAGCAGAACCTCAGAATGGTTCCTGTGGGACGCTTTGAGCTGAAGCAGAGGTTCTGCAGCGTTCATCATTCAGCCTGGTTTACAGTAATACACCATATTGCATTCCAGGAAGAGTTCTCATTCTAATGTGTGCGGTTCAGTTTGATTCCTGCTGCGTGCGATTAGATTTCAGGCTACGTATCTTTTGATCTTCCAGCCGAGAAGCTTTGCCAAATATGAACTGTGAGGTCGGATGAGTTTGTATGTGAAGGTCTTTTATGATCTTTTCACATATGCGGTGTGGAGCGTGTTCTCCAACTCGGTGTGGTGAGCACACAGCAATTACTGTCTGTGCATGGTGGCCTGAAATCAACTCTGAATCGACTCTAATGCAGGAAGTGAATCAAAGAATCAAAGGAATCGAATCTGCTTGGATTCGGACTTGATAATGAGGCGGTACTGTTCATGAATGTGACTAATGAGGCTGTACCGTTTAATGTTAGTCTCTGGTGACAATGCAATTATAAAAAATGCGTTCTGCGTTGGTATAATCTAATTGTCCTGATTCTGATTTACACCCTGGCTACAGTTTGGTAATCAGGAGTTTACCTGTCATTACAGCGTGGTTAGTCTCTGGAGCGTTTCGACCCAGCTCTAATTGCTGCATAAATGAACAAATTGAACATAATAGTCCCCCTGTCCACCGAAACGAAACTGCTCAATCTAACGTTGATTAGCGCTCCAGATGAAAAACTCAGTACTCCAGAAGTGTGACATACGACTCATGTAAGAGGTAAAGGTTTACGTGATGCGGGGAAAGAGACGTTACACCAAAAAAAGCAATTTTGTTAATTTTTTATTGCATTTGGATGACCTGTAGGTGGCACAGTGGCTTAGTGGTTATCCCTGTCGCCTGGTACCTCCAGGGTCCGGGTTCAATTCCTGCTTTTGGTCTGTGTGCATGGAGTTTGCATGTTCCCTCTGTGCTTGGTGGCTCTCCTCCGGGTACTTCGGTTTCCTTCCATAGTCCAAAGACCCGCAGATTAGGATAACTAGCGTTCCCAAATTGCCTGTAGTGTGTGAATGAGTGTGAGTGGGTGTATGTGTGTGTCCCTGCAATGGACTGAAACCCCGTCCAGGGTGTACCCTGCCCCATTCCCGAAGTCTTCTGGAATAGGCTCCAGGCCTCCTGTGACTCTGTATCCACCCAAGAGCCAAGAGCTCCATGCTCTGTCTGGCTGAAGGTACTGTAGCCAAGACATCTGGGCCATTACTGGAAGAGACCCTTCCTCGATATTCTTCTCCAAGTGGCAAAGTCCAACCAGTCGAAAACCACTCTGTCTTGCCTCCAACCAGTCGGAAACCACTCTATCTTACCTCCTACACACGATCGCCTGGAATCATCATCTTGCTTTGTTAGCTCCATCAACCCAGTTCCAGGAGAACAATTCTTCACACTTCGCAAACCAATCCAGCACTTCACCCGATTAACCAGGCCAACTCTGATTCCACTCAGGAAGCTGTTCTTTAGAAGGAGGTTTTGGAGATCTCCTCTCCTCCATGGTACTCCATTCAGTGATCCGGGATGCTGTAAAAGCTGACAGTCTTAGAGGTTTTTTTTTTTCTTTGTGTCTGAAAGTGGTCCTTAGAGCTCATCATGACTGGATCTCGATTGCAACGTGATGCTTTTAAGCACTGTGATGTGCTGCGCTTCTTCTCTGGTGAGTCTGTGAACATGGAGTGAAATACAGAACAATGTTCAGGACTTGGATCTGCTACGTGAGACGTGCACCAGGAACATTCTTTTTATCTTTTCTATGAAGTTTATGAAGAAGAACACAGTTGTTGTACTTTTTTTACTTACATGAAACGTATCCCAAATTACAGAACGACTCGTGTAGAGAGAAACAGATCTGTTTAGAATGATATAGTAGTTACAGTTGCATTGTGGTGTTTGTCTTGTTTTTGTTTGCCAGTCCGCGGCATTTACGAAGCAGAAGCGATGAGTTAAATTAAGGGCCTACGCTGTTGGCTTTCAGCGTTTATTACTACTCATGGGTTCCATTTTTCTCATGCATTGTTATCAGTGTGTCAGCTCTGCTTGTGTTTCGCAGTAGCAGCATGCGAGTGTGTGTTTAATTAGAAAAGATGCTAAAGGTTATCTTTTAAAATGAGACCCTCAGTGTGGTGAAAAAAATGATGGCACTTTTACTTTCAGCCCTGCTGTAGGTCTCTGTGCGTCTCTGTGAGAGCTTTCTGTCTGATGAACAATGACTTCCTCTTCAATCACAGAGGCTGCTGCTCCGCTCCAGTGTCTCCCGTTGCATGCTGGGAAATATTTAGCAAGGGAGGCCTCGCTTCCTGATGAAGATTATCAGACGCAATGGCTCCCAAGCTGCCGTGCGTTTAGTGTAGACCTGTTAGACCTGTTCATCTGTCAGAAAACATGCTGGTTATTAAAAACGGAGCATCAGGCCGACTCTGTATCACTTTATCACGTTGCATCAGTACATTCAGAATATCAGTACATTACAATCCAGAAAGCAAAAGGCAGAGTGATGTAACCGCTAAAGATGAGATGATTAGCCAGGTTATTACTAGAATTTAAATAAATTCCAGTCAGATTTATAATTTTTTTAATAACAACAACTCTAACGCCAAGCCCAGAAATCATTTGGGCAAGTATTTGCATTGGTTGTATAGGGTAATGTTGTTTAAGGAGATGTTTATTTAACATTTGTGGAATAGCCAGTGTGTTTCTTTTTGTGTATAAGTATAAATTAAATAAAACCTAAATAAAAAAGAAACATTTAAAAAAAAAATCAATTAAAATAATTACAAATACAGTGGAACCTCGGATTGCGAGTAACCCTGTTTATGATCATTCCGCAAGACAAGCAAAAAATGTAAATACATTTTGAATAATAAAATTTAACTCATTGAGTCTTGATATATGAGTACCGAGTATCATCGAATGTGTCACTCGTATAGTCAACATCCATGCATGTGTGTACTGGTTACTATAACACTGTGACCACGTGTGTGTGCGCGTAAAGCACCTTTTATTTTGTGTTTGTGTGTGTGTGTGTGTAAGTCGTCCTTTCACGAACACCTGTTTATTATTACAAACGTGTGCACGTGTGTAAAGCAAAAGCAAGTGTCATTAAAGAGGTCCCTTGTTAAAGATCCAGTTTCTCTCTCTGTAAGAAAGCAGTGATTCTGTTAGTGCGCCTGCACGCGAGTGTGCCCCCTCCCTCCTCCTCTCGCCTTCACACACACACACACACACACACACTAGTAATGGGAAGTGTGGATCATTTTAGTGACTTTTTTGAATCTCGTTCATCAAAATGAATGAATCTTTTTTCATCATTTAGTTTATTAGGTTTTTTTGATCAGAAATAAAATAAAATGTTACATTTTCAATAAACAGACCCATAACATGTCTACATACACACATTTTGGCTCTAGTTCCAGTAATGAAAATATTACAATGCAGCTACGGACATATTATGATAAATGGAATGAGCAGCTCAGCTCTGATATCTTCTGGTCCAAGTCGTTCGTTCTTTTGTCATGTGACTCTCATAGACGCTATACAGTGCATTACACAAGAAACAGAATTTGATATGTGTTAATATGATCAATCATGAGTGTTTTTTCTGTATGAAGTATAAAGTGAGAATAATTGTCAGCTTTAAATTTTCATTTCAGAATTAAAATGAATAAATCACATAAAAATACATACAAAACTATTTAATGCATTTGATATGCTTAATTAGGCAAATAGTTTCTTTGCTATGAACTTTTCTTTGTTAACTTTACTTAACTTTATTTTTAAAGTATCTGGATTTTAAAAAATATATATATATATATATATATATATTTCTGTAAAGCTGTTTAAAATGCTCTTCAAATAAAACTGAATTGAATTGAAATTTAAAGTTGGTCGATATTTTTACATTCATGTCAGTAATAAATATATAGTTTAAAGGAAAAAGAATACATTAAAAAAACCTTTGAAATCCCAAATGTTTTAATATTTATAGTGTTAGCATGGAGCCACCAGGCCCAGCGCTAGTTACACTCAGGGTTTTTGTGTTAGAATGACGTTTTTCCTCTCCTTCCCTGCTGAGAGTTTCTTGTTAGCGATGTTGGCACGGCAGCCTGACACGCTCCCTCTTCTCCCTCTCCGCTCCTCTCCCCCCGTTCCCTCCAATGAGATTCCTCTTTTATACTCGGCCCCTGATGAGTCAGGACTGGTTTATCATGTGCAGGTTGTTATTAGGAAAAATAATCAGGGGACTGCTGGTGTCACAGACTTGGCATGTTCGGAAGAGCTTTTAACGTTATAGATTTCTATCTAATCACGACAGATCTTGAAGGCTAATATAGACCAAAGTATACTTTGCTTTATATACAGTACTGTGCAAAAGTCTTAGGCACCATATTATATACCAATTTTGTTATATGTTTATCATGTCTGCATAATTATATACAAAATCATTCAGTATTTCCATATACTGTATGACTTAAAAATTAATAAATAAATAACATTACAGGAGAATATATGCATGGCTGTAAAGAAAAAATCTATAGTAAAAGACGGACCAGCTTTCAGAAGACAGGTTTTTTTTCCAGAAACAAAAAACCTAATGTACGCTCCTGGGATTTGCATAAAAATAGAAAGGAGTGACAAAGTTACAGAAGAACTTATATTCTCCAGCATGCTCAGTAAAACCTAACGACTGTTTTCTTCTTAAGCTGCACAAATCTGCATTTGTACCAAGCAATTTGAAGTGGTTAATTCGACTCCAGCACACAGGTTGCCGCGGATGAAATTTCACCTAAAAAACATCTCCAAGATTTAATTTAGACACAGATAAGCTTTGACGCAAACGGAGCTCTAATTACACGACAATTAGCGAAGACGTAGGTCAGGAGTTGCGAAGGAGCCGCTGTTCTGGATACGCTGAGCTTTCAGAAGCTAAACTAACACCAGCGCGACCTTGAAATTCTGTACGTCATTGTTTACAAAATGGATCGAGATCTAATTAGAGGAAGAACTTCGACTCCTGGAGAAATGTGTTTTTTCCTGATAAAATAAAATAATAATAAAAAGAGAGCCTTTAATCTCACGCAAACGACTACATGCTGCCTTTGGCAAAAGAGACTTACAAAAAAGAAAAAAGAACAAAAACAAAAAAATCGTTCACAAGAACAAGTCACCATGTAGCAGGATGTATGGGGGAAAAAAATATCTGATTTAATAAGAGTTTGCTGGAAGCCAAACACACAAAGAAAGACGCGAGGACTTGATTTGATTTAAAAGTGGAGCGCTAATGAATACGGCTTTCGCTTATTGTTTATGTTCAGTGGGAGACATGAGCATGTAAAGAACCTTTATTATCAATACTGGAATAAAATATCGGGCCAATGCCAGGCTTAGTATCTTGTAAAATAAATACTCTTATACGATCATATGCTACCAGATTATACCCAGAGAACTAGCACTAGTTTATATACGAGGGTGAGTCAAAAATAATCCGCACTCCGGTTATATGAAAACGTCTGTTGGCCGCACTGTCTTATAAGCACTTTCTCTTTAAGTCTCCTGTCTCCCAAGTTCGCGGCAGTGCAGGTGTGAATGTGTTACATCAGTTCATTTGTAAGAATGAAAGAAGGCAATCAGATTTTGTGGTCTGAGGGTGTACTGTACCTCAACAAAATTTAGAAGCGATACTCTAAGAAAGCGTAAAGTTTCCTAAAGATAATAATTATTGGTGACAAGACACGGATCCATCACTATGAGCCGGCAGAGTTAAATCCGTGACCGAGAACAAGTTCGATAGTCAAATTCATCAACGAGTACAGTTTTCTGGGATTCTCAAGGGCCAGAAGTATTGGAACATTATCAGGAAACAGTTTTAAAAACAGCAGCGCTCGTTACAGTGATATGCTTATTGAAGAGCTTAAGACTAACGATCAAGGATTAAACGATCCAAAGTTAAAAAATCCTGATATCCAGGATGCACGTCCTCACACTTCTGCCCAAACTGTCGACTTGGCTAATCCTCCCTACACTCCTGATCTCATGCCATCAGACTTTTATCTGTTTGATCCCCTGAAAGCAGCCCCACAAGGACGAAGATTCACTTCTGATGAAGAAGTGAGGACAGCAGTGCATTTGTGGTTCACAGCTCAGCCTAAAACATTTTTAATTAGGAATAATGAAAGCTTGTTGACAGATAGACAAAGTAAGCAAGCGTGATTACGATCTACAGCATCGTCCTACAGTACAAATGAAAAAAAAAAAAAAAACATAAACATCGGCACTAAACAGAAGCTAACATCTGCAACTGAGTTAAGTGACGCATTTAATTGGATAAATATCAAATTGGTGATACGGATCTGTGCAGTTATTTAATTGCATAAGGCTGCAGTTCATCACAGGTAAATCAACAAGCCGGTAGTTTATGTATAGTAGTGCTTGTCAATAATTATATACAGTGAAACCTTGGATTATGAGCGTAATGAGCGGGTTCGTATTCCAAAACAAATTTCCCATAAGAAATGATGGAAACTCAAATGATTCGTTCCACAGCCCCAAAAATAAATACACAAAAATAATTAACACAAAATATAAAGTAAAAATAAAAAAATGTATTTAAAAAGTTAAAATTTAAAGCCTGACAGATAAGTGTTTCCATTTATGCGCGCAGCCGCATAACACACACACACACACACACACAGTAACGGAAAGACTGTTTTGTCGGAAAAATTAGCAAGGAACATCAGTAATGAAACTTGTGTGAACGCATACTAACGAGATCACTGCTGTAAAGTAAAACAAACAAACAAACAAATGAACCTGCACTTTACATTTGAAAAGAATCGCAACAGAGTGTGTGTGTGTGTGTGTGTGAAGTCAAGAGGGGGTTGGGGGGGGGGTGTAAAGGCAAGAGTGTGTGTGTGTGTGTGTGTGTGTGTGTGTGTGTGTGTGTGTGAAGGGGCAGAGTGTCAAATCACGCGTGCGCACACACATGACAGAGAGGGAGAAAACCTTAACCTCTCTAATGATACTTTCTTTTGCTTTACATGCGCGCACACACGTGTGTTATAATAAACAGTACATGCGCGCTGTACAAACACGAATACAAACACAAAATAAAATATGTTTTACGCACACACGTGGTCACAGTGTTATAGTAAACCATACACGTGTGCACGGATGTTGATTATACCAGTGAGAGACGAGCACTAAGACCCAGCAGGGGAGACGATTATCGCGCGCAAGAGAGAGAAAAACCATTGGCTCAGTTGTGCTGACGTGACGCTCAAGAAGCGCATGCGTGATACATGATACTCGGTGCTCGTAAACCAAGACAATGCTCATTTTCCAAGTTAAAATTTATTAAAAATCTTTGCTCGTCTTGCGGAACACTCGCAAACCGCGTTACTCGTAATCCGAGGTTTCACTGTACTTTTTATTTTTATCATTTTGTGAAGAAAAGTAATTTTTTGCAAGAATCCCCTAAAGGAGTGCAATTATTTGGCATTAACCTGGATAAATATGATTGTATACAAAACTGATATATTTAATAGTTAAATATTGAATGTAGCTCAAGCAGTTCATTTTCAAATCAACTCACTAATGCTGTAAAGAATGATGGGTGTGTTTTTCATTCTAAAAAACATACATAATGATACCTTGGATGCGTCACTGCTAAACTTAGAAAGTATATCAGTCTCAGAAATAAAACAAGTCCATAACAGCATTGTTCGACGGAATGTATCATTAATCGAATTAGCGTCAGACTAGCTGCACACTTTATCAAACTTTACGAGTCTCAGTTTGGCCCGGAGTGAAAGTCAATTTGAAATTACTATGCAGACATCATCAATTCATAAATAAGTGTCTATGCTGCTGATGATAATGTATCACGCAGCCAGAGGGTTGGCATGCTAAACAAATAAATCTAGTTTTATACATATTAAAAAAACGTCCGCAATTCGTCACATCATCAAACGTTTTCTTAAGTGAACACCAGAGCACATTAGTGGAGATGGTGGATCCCATTCACAGTGTGTGTGTGTGTGTGTGTGTGTGTTTGAGAGGCGGAAGTCCAGCACACTCGTTACCATGAGCAAGACATCTTTGTGTTACTGCATCTAGCTTGTTTTTAGTTCACACATGAAATAATGAAGTTAACACTGGAGACTCATTCACAAATGTCCACTTGTGGAAAACATCAAATCAACAATTACACACATTTTTACATATGTTACAGGAGAAATTCTAACAAAAGTCAAGATATTAAAAAACATTCTACAAAACAATAAGCGTAATTTTTTTTTATATATAGGTTCAGTGTTCTTTAAACAAATATTAAAAGTCTCGGCTTGTGTCTGGTGCACCATGAACGTGTGTTGCATCACTTTACGTGTGGAATCTCTCGTTGCTCTTCCGTAAGAAACGACCTTTAAGACAGCACTCTGACATTCAGGCCGTGGAGTCCTGCTGCTTGTGTGGAGGAACGCTTTAAATAAATAACATTATTCATGCAGATGCTGTGTGTCGACCTTCCGTAGCGCAGCACACGCTAGGACGTGCTCTCAGCCAGTGGGACTCCGTTTATGGAAAAGCCTGATCGCTTCCACTGAGCGCCGTCACTGAGTGTAATATCACCTGGCTCCTGGAGCGGGTTTCAGCTGAGGCCAGGACGAATCAGCGTGCGGAATAAACACTCCATGAATATTTTATAAAGTTACGCTACTTATTCGAACATGCCTAAATCAATATTCCTATATCAAATATCTGATTCACAGGGACTTATGTTTGGGATATAAGAAAAAGTTAAGTTAAAAATCCTATGGAAGGAGTCTCCAGTTTCAGTTTTAATGGTACTAGCTTCTTATCAAAAACATAATAGACAGCCAATATTCGATAGTAATTTAATGTTAGCTAGCTTTTTAGAAAGAACATCATAGATAGATAGCCAATATTTGATTTGATTTAATGTTAGCTGGCTTATTAGCAAAACATAACTAGCTTATGTGTTATGTAATAATTTAATATTAGACATAGCTACCCAGATAGCACACACGTCTCGGAGACGTCTATGCGACGTCATCTTTTTCATCTGGCAGATGTCTGGCAGAGGGCGTTTGCTCATCTGGCAGATGTCGCCGAGACGTCCGTGCCAGATGTTAGAACGACGCTTAGCCTACGTATTTAAAACGTCAATGAATTAAAACGTCCCTGATCCACTCTTGAGACGATGTTAATCAGATGTTCATACATCTGCCAAATGTCTGATTCATGTCGGATAGACGTCATTTTATTTAAAAAAAAAAAAAAACTCCCATTATGTTAATTAAAATCCCTCGGTTAATTATAATTAACCTGGTCAACAGAATTCTGTGAAGGAAGGAAGCATAAGACAAACGGGATAAAATGGAGATTTTTATTTTATATTTAATAAAAACACTTTTACACCAGCAGCAACTTACAAATGAGGTCTCAATTTGAAAAGATGTACAAAACATAAAACCACAAATAAGTATTAATAAAAAATAACACCAACAGAAACGTTTTGTACTTTATAACTGTACGTTATGATTTTTAAATATGACCGTTAGATCCGGTTGGTCAGGAAACTCCTGAAGTCAGATGCAGACAGGACACGCTCAGTCACAAACTGC
>JAQQZT010000003.1:26931478-26941825 GCA_030068275.1 Clarias platycephalus | reverse complement strand
AGACACTATATCTTGTTTTAGGTTGTGTGTTTAATCAGCACTAAATGTGCCGCTAGGTATGAGAAGATTCTTATGAAAACATTTTTTAAAAGATCATGATTAAAATAAGACTCAGATGAAATTGTGTTTCTTGAAGTCAAGCCAGCAGGTTTAATTTGTTCAGCGCTTCCTGTTGTAGTAAAGTAAAAGATAAACCAAACTACAGTAATTAAATATTCATCTTTTTAATCACTTTGGAAAAAGATGATCCACTATGTAAAAATAAATGATTTATACTTACAGTATGAAACAATAGAAAGTGGCAATTTGTGCAGTAAAAACATCACGATCACGATCCCTGTGATGAACAACAAATCCTTTATTGCCTTTGGATGTAAAGAACATATGTACATCCTTGTCACATCTTACGTTGTGTCTCGTTTTGAATCTTGCATAGAAATACTTTCTCCATCTCTGGCAGACATTAACTAGGGTGTTTCTCCAGCTGGCATCCATTGCATCCAGGTAGAATGTTTAATGATGATGCTGATGATCATACACTTTCCACATCAGGGCAGGAAGAGTTCCTAAATAGAGGAATAAAGGGATGTTCTTGGATGTTCTGCAACAAGTTTGTGTTTGCATGTGAGTAGCCGAACACTGCGTTCACCTATGCATTCCTACAGTAAATGTCCTCATCCTTCTCTCCCATGTTTTGTTGCTGCCTCAACAAGGAACAGTTGTTAGGTCTAAAATTAAGCAAGGGGGGTCGGCCCAGCATTTCTGCATTGGTGCAAAACAGTTTCACATACTGTAGATGCACCGGACAATCATAATAACACAAGTACTCTTTATGATGTATCAGTAATATTAGCTTTCCTTTTGTTTGATCAAGTTTAACATACAGTTTTATTCTTACATATAGTAGTCTTCGTTGGGGATTAGGTTTGACTGTTTCTTTAAAACGATGTAAAAAAAAGAATTAGACCCCATAAACAAATGTTAGCACGTTTATAAGGCAGGTTTCTGCTGTACTAAGATGAAAAGGATACAAAAAGCAGATCTTGGTTTTAATAAGCATGCCTAGCTGGTGCAGAAGTAGAGGATTATCGCTAAGCTTTTGAACATGCTGCGTGTAAACATTCGTAAATAAGATGTCATTTTGGATTTGGTTGGGTTTGTATGTAAAGAAAATTGGAACATTTTAGAAAGGTGCTAATTGACTGCATATTCGGTAAAAAAAGAGCAAGAATTGTGTTAATAGTACAAAACAGAACAGACAGATGTTGTGATAATTGTGTTTTATTTTTGTTTATTTTATGTTTTTGTGACTACAGGTTGTTTCAAAATATACTGTATGAGTGATTGTTAAAAGAAACAACAAGAGCAACAAAATCTCATATATATATTAAAATCATAGAGCTCATCTTTCTAAGCAAAAATGATTTGTGCTGTAATATTTTACATTAATTTGGTATGATTACGTGCAAATTTCTTTGTTTCAGAAATAAAAATGTTTAGTAAATAAAAAAGCTTGTTTACATACTGTATATATTTACAAAAATAAAATTAATCTTAGGGAAGAAACGTTTATATATAGGTTTGGACACTTCTCTGTCTAAACCTCAACAGCAAACAGTTTCTATGTGTGGGTTTAATACAGTAACTAACAGTAGCAATTAACTTTAGAGAACATGACAAAGGTAACTGAACGCCATGCGAACATGAACATGTACAGTATGGTCTCTTTTATAACTAGCAACAACCGTCTCCTCCCACGGCTGAAAGAATTAAAATAATCGTTTTTCATTATTTATTATTATTATCATTATTATTATTATTATTATTATTATTTTTACAATTGCTCAAATCCTTTGTTCCAACCTGTATTCACATTTTTAAAGACCACAATTATTACAACATCTGTCTGTTCTGACTCAAACCAATTAACACAATTCATGTTGTTTTCAAAAATGATGCAGTAAATTTTCATGTTAAAACCAGGATATACTTGTTTTTTTTCCTTTCACTTTTTACATTTTTAATTCTCACCAGTACTCTGTAGCCAAAAGTGAGGAGAATAAACCATGGAGATGGTGGACAGTCCTGAGTAAACAAGATTTACACTTAGATATTAAAGTTTACTCCGGTTTAGAATATCAGCTCTGTTAACTTCCAGGTTTGGGGGTTAAATCCCATATAGCGTTAAGTGGTATGCTATGTAGGGTATACCTTGTTCCACACACCAAGTAGAAGCTAGTTAGCTTTGCAGCACACGTTTTCTATAAACAGAACAACATCTGAACTGAACAACAGTTCAGAGGTGAATGCAACAAATATAAATAATAAAAACCAGCGCTATGTTTAACAGTGAAAGTAAGAATATTTCCACACACACAGTGTGATGAGAACTCACGGGATTTGAACTAAACAACTTTGTGTCTATAAGAAAACCACTTGTTAGTGAAACTCATCAGAAAAGAAAAAGGCTTCAGTTTGAGAACTAGGGATCATAAAGATGAGACTTTGAAGCGATGGAAAAAGGTCATGTGACCTGATGAGTCCTATTCCAGAGTGATGGGCGTGTCAGGGTAAGAAGAGAAGCGCATGAAGCGATCATGTATAGTGTCCACTGTACAGCCTCTGGAGACAGTGTTATGATCTGGGGTTGATCAGGTGATCAGGTCGAGACCCAGTAACGTTATGGGGCAATAAAATGAAGTCAGCTGACCACCTGAATGTACTGAATCAGCAGAGTATCACATCTATGGAGATACATTTCTAAAGAATTTAGTAATCAAAAACTAAAACAGCAACAAAAGTCTAATAAATAAAAGATATACATATATTTTAAATAAGTATTTTACAGATGAAAATTCACAAACATTTAATGATCTTAAACATGTTGGTAATTTAGTTTTTTGATTTATAATTGTTTTATTTTAAGTAAAATATTAACATTTTAATTTAACTGGCACAAAAATAAAAATAAATAAATAGATATTTTTTATTACATAAATTTTTTTGTTAACATTGGAAGTGAAATCAATGGAAGGTTTATATTTGAAGATTTGTTATTTGAAGTATTTATACCAATTTAATTCCAAGTAATTTTTGTACAAAACATGCTGGATATAACTGCCAATAAATGTCCAAGTCAAACTCTTGGAAATACATGAAACGACGTTATTCAAAATCACTTTCAGCCTTTTAGAACGAGCTTCTCAAACTCCTTTTCATCATCGACGCATCTGACGCATCCATTCACGCCTAGATCTCCGTCATCCATCACTATCTGTTGATTTTATAACCTGGTGCACAAACATGACCCGTCTTTGTCTCCACATGGGGGTTTAATGAGGCAGAATAATCACGCCTGTATCTCTGACACCGATCTCTGCTCTACATCAGCTTGTCATTCACATTCCTGCTCAGTCGGCCGGCTTTGGAACGCTGCTGCTTATATGATTTGAATTTTTATTTGTTTGGTTTCGCAGCTTCCAAAAGCCATTCTGGAAGCGGAGCTGTCGCGAACAGATTGTTGGTTTGCATGATTCCTTCTAATCGTTAGTAAAACAGAGATCCAGAGCCAGAGTTCCTGTTCTCTGTCTGCCAGGAGAGCGTTCTGGCACGGTGAAGACTTTGAAGAACCTTTAATTGGTTTAAGTGGCTCCTTAAATAACACACAGAATTAATTGATGTGTCCACTTAAGGGTTACAGAACGTTCAGTCTGTCGACCTGGTCCTTTTTCCTTTCCTCAGTAAACACTGATAAAAAAGGTTCTGATTTAGATCAGACTCATTCATGCAGTCCTGTATAGAATCAGACTGGATCAGATGGGCCACTCCTGTTCTCTGTAACACACACTGCTCAGGAAAGGTGTATTTTGTTTAGTATGCTTGTGTTTCTTAGCTCAGACTCATAACTAAAGATCGATGTTTGTATTGGACTCGATTAGTCCATTTCTTGTGTTTTTCAGATCAGACTCTAAGATAAGATTAATTTCAAGTCAGACAAGAAAGAATATTGTTACTGTTAATACTGTTATTTTCAGACTGTAAAGTTTAGATCAGTTTATTTGTTAATTTGTTCAGATCCGGTCCATTACTATCTTTCTTTTTTGGATTATACAGGAAGGGGCAATATTAAAAAAAAAAAAAATTCAGATTAGATTAGTTTCAATAACTTGCTTCCTTTTTAGATCAGATAAGATTTAGTTGCAAATGAGACTAGATTGAGTTGTTTGTTTCTTTAAGATCAGACTGGTACAGGTAAGTATGTAAGCAAGTCTTTTTCAGATAAGATTATTAAGGATATTATTATTTTTCAATTATTTTTAAATTACTTTTTTCATTTTCAGTGTAGTTAGTTTTCTTTTTAGATCAGATTTGCAAAAGTGGTTTTTTTTTTTTTTTCCTTAAATCAGAAACTAATACAGATTAATTCCGTTGCTTGTTTAGTATCAGGCCAGTTAATATGGGTCTCTTTAGATCAGACTGTGTAAAACTGGATATTAGATTATTATTTCTTTTATTATGGACTCATTAGTGAATTGATATCTTGCATTTGTTCGTCAGACTGCCGAATACAGTTCTGTTTAGATCTGACTGGTAATCTGCAGAGCTTCACTCAACCACGATCAGAAGCTGGCTTTAACCTCTCTTTAGTTGTGTGGGACTCTAAAGACGTGTCATTGGTTTTTCCATTGTTTTGCAAAATGTGTTTATTCTAAAGCTTTCAGGTAGTTAATTAGCAAAATAATTATCTTAAAAATTAAAATGTTTAAAAAAGCTAAAGGGTGTACGTAGTTAGAGTTATGATTGCATGGGAGCTTGGCCGTGTTGCCCCGCACCTCCAGGGTGTTGAATCTTGTGTTTTTCCTCAGGGCGCTATCGTTACCTCTCACTTGACATATCTGAATTGCCCATAGTACATAATTAGGTGTGTGTGTGTGTGTGTGTGTGTGTGTGTGTGTGTGTGTGTGTGTGATGGGTTGGTACTTCCAGTGTGCACCCCACCATGTGCCCATGAGTTCCCATGATGGCACTGAAGTGTATTAAGATTGTTTATGTAAATCATGTCTATTGTGTTATTTATAGTGTGAGTGGAATCAAGTTTTCCCCAGCTTGAATTTGAACAACACATTTTCTTTTTCCCAGCACATTATCATCCTGATATCAAACAACCAATAGACCGGATTTCAGCTGGTGTTTGATGAATTACAGGAGCATCACGAGTGCTGTTTTTGCCTTTATTGATTTCCTGAATCGATCCTGTATCATGAACGATTAGTGTGTGACATCATTGAACACACAGTCAGGTAACAGTAATAGCGTGGCTGTGTCGAAAATGACCTGTAGGATTAGCCGTCTAGCGGTCAGGAGTGTGATGTAAATGCGGACATGATGACGAGTCAATAATGGATAAGGATGCGATTTTTTGCGATTGCTTGTAAGAGTGGACCAAGAGCATCTGACTGAGACTGGACATGTTCGTTAACGTTTATATAATCATGATCCATACACTACCGGTTTTCTCTTTTATATTTAAAACTTTTTACTGAGCTCTAAAGGAGAAATAAGTGAACATATAAAAAAATGAGTAGGAAAAAAACATGGCACATCATTGAAAGTGAGTGATTGTTACTCTAAAGAATGTCTCTCTCTTTTCTTTTTTTCTTTCCCCAATGAGACATTGCCCCCGCTGCCTCTCGGGTCTTTTCTCGGTTTTGAAAAAAGCTTGATGCTCGCCTACAATCAGACAGAAATAAAAGTAGAAACGTGAAGGAGAAAAGACCTGGAGAGAACAGAACCTGATTGCAGAACCCCCCCCCCACCCCCCCCCCCCCAAAAAAAAAAAAAATAAAATTTTAAAGAAGGAAATATAAAAGACACCAAAAGAACTTTTCACTCATCAAAGCCTGCGGGTAAAAATACTTTTGAGATTAAATACTTTTGAGTGACCTGTGTAATTATAACTAAGTCACAAATATTCCGTAATTATATTAATTGTATTTTATTGCCAGCCCCTGACAGACGGATATTATTTTGCCATTAATTACTCCACAGTGAGGAAGTGAGATTAACGACTCGCGAAAACACAAAGCCTTTAGACTTCTTTAGTCACTAATTAAAATATGCATCTATAATTAGGATTGAAAACCATCCCTAATGAATAGCCTTAAGCGAAATCCACAACGTATGAAATGTTCCCCGGACAACGTTTTGTAAGTGCACGTGTTCGAAGAACTATTACAGGGCTGCGTTCGATACACTTTTAATACCTTAATGCGAACACTCAATACCGAAGGTCCCAAGGTGTGGGGTTTTTTTTCTACTGAAAAAAGAGAAATCTAACATGTTCTGGTGGTCATAGAAACTCTACAGCAGGTCGTCACACCATCGGCATGTTGATTATTTCCATTGAACAGCGCAACAAGCCGGGTTTTAATGAGCCATCCGCCCAGTACGAACGCTTATTAAGACAAGTAGAAGCTGGAGAAATGGCAAAGCTCAAAACAAAAGGTGTAGAAGGTGAAATTCAGGAGAGTTCCTCTTGGGGAAAGAAGAATCAGTGCTGTGACCCCTAAAGCTGAAACTCTACCGGAGCGACAGCATTGATCTCCTGCAAAAAAGAGCAAAATACTACAGGGAGAGATTTAGTGTCAGTCAGAGGAGAAGTCTGGGAAGAATGAGAAATTAAGCTATTGTCCAACTTCATCACACAGCAGCAGAGCCTTGAAAAGGACTTTACTCTTCAGCAACTGGTCCATTTCACAGGAAAAGAATAGAAATGGCTGTGGGTTTGTGGCTAGAGACTGTATCGAGCTCCTCACTTCGACGGTCACATTTTCCCAAATTTTTCGAATGGATTTAATGATGTTTCGGGTGTTGGTTTAATGATTATCACAGTGGCCTCCAGGTTGGGGGTTCAAATCTCGCCTGGAGTTTTCATGTTCTTTATGTGCTTGGTGAGTTTCCCTCAGTTTCCTCCCACTGTCCAAATACTGTACTTAATTGCCCATAGAGTGATGGTGTGTGTAAGTGTGTCATTCCAGTGGTCAGCACCTCATCCAGCTTGTAACCTGGGATAGAATCTAAGCCCTGTGCAACCCCATGCAGGATCTGCAGGACGGCTGATGTTGTTATACAGTCGAACAGTTGTGGCATTGCCGCCCAAAACACATCAGACCAATGTTGTTTTTGAAGGTTAGGATGACGTACCTGCATGTCTATATAAAATAATGTTGACTGAATAACCATGATGCAATGCTGCAAATCAAACCTTAAAAACAACAGAATATCAGCATCTAATTATAGCATTTATGGCTGAGTTCAATTCCCAGCCAGCGACCAAAACCCCACTGGATGGAGGGCCGGTCACAAGCCTGGATAAAATGGGAGCATCAGGTGTCAAGATGCCAAGGTGTGTGCAGATACGATCGTTCACTTTGGTGATATCTTGACAGGAGCATCTTGATGGGAGACCACCAGCATTCATAACAGTTATGACATTTAACATCCGTTCACAGGACAACCAAAGTGCTTAACGTCCAATGATCATCTGAACGCTACACTGCTAACATTCCCGGAATGTTTTGGGAACAAACTGTTCTCGAGGTTCCTTCAGGAACATGTGTGTTCATATTGAAATCATGTGACATGTACATTGCAGACCTAGCAAAGGCATTCTCATAATTATACGGTGCAATACCTGTTGTTAAGAAACGTTAAAAGAAAAGTAAGAAAGTAAAAAAGAAATATGTTGTTAAATGGATTGTCTGAAACCTACTGTAGCGCTGTGCGTCACAATAAATTGAACAATCGGACTTGCTGTATGTTGACACGTGCAGCCGGTGAAAGTACATGTGATACTTTTTCTGCATCTACTGTATCTTGTAAGGAAGTCACATTTGCGGCAAGATGCGACATTAAATTTTTAATTTTCCCCATTTTATGTAAATTATTATGCAAATCATTTAATTTTACAAAATAAATTGTCAAATTTAGATCTCCAGGAGAGACACACACACATACACACACAGGCTGATCTGAAAGGCCACTCCCACAAGAGAAAATCTTGTTGCTTGTTTGTTAATTTAAGATAATGTTATGTAACAATGAATATAATGTTTATTTATGAAATAATCCAATTCATTAGATATATTTCCCTGTATTTATTTATTTATTTATTTATGATAGTACTGTTCCTGATCATTTTTCTCTACTTTTTTCCCGTTACTTTCGGCTCATCTGCATGCAGGTAGCGAGCACTTGAGAGATATAGAGCACTTGTGTTAAAATATTCCTGAGTGTTTTGCATGACACTAAACTACTCAGGTTCTGCTTCATGTTTTAGAGAATTTTTCAGTTTCTTTTTTTTTTTTTTTGAGAGAGAGAGAGAGAGAGAGAAGAAGAAAACAACACAGGGTTGAGATGTTGTGTGTGAAAGCACTATTTTTCTTCAGCGTAAGATGGAGGAGCTGATAGGAAGAGGATGTTCTGACTTGTAGCCGCAGTGTGATAAGTGAAGAAGCTCTGGTGCTTTTTTTTTTTTTGGAAAGATGTAAAAAAAAAAAAAAAAAAGGTTATTATTTTTATACATATATTCCTGAGATGCAGAGAAGGCTTGAAATTGGTGATATGAGTATTTTTCCCTCTACACTTACAGAGTTAAGAGTTGATTTGAATCCAGTGCAGGATTTCCCTTATGTACTGTACAGTATTTCAAGCCAGAGATGATAATTTGTGGTCTAAATAATCAAGCTATCTTTGTTTTAAAGAACTATTTTGTATTTTGGAATACAAAATATTGGATAGGAATGCTCATTAGATTGTTTACGATGTCCAGATTTGTCTTTTTAGGTACCTCCATTTCTAACCTACCACTGCGGTTTAGTTTAGGTGTTTTTTCCCCCATTCTTTTTTTCTTTTTTTTTTTAAATAAAGACGTACTCCACAGGAAAGTAGAAACACAGTGAACCAAATAGCGGGCTAGAAAAGCTTTGGGGCGAACACCATCATTTATCATCATCTATGACAGCTAGCAGCTATCAAGTGGTGTTGCACTGGATCCTTTACGTAGCCTGCTTCACACACACACACACACACACACACACACACACACACACACACACACACACATAGACAAAAACCCAGCAGTGTCTCAATTACCTGCAGAGACTAAAGAACAAAGCCAGTCTTTAGCATCCTGAGCCAGATTGTTGTTATGGTCACTGCAGCATCTCGGAATGCATAAAGAACCCATCGGAGAACATCTTCACAGTCTCCCTTCAATCCATAAAGCATTGATGGCCTCCCACTCATATCATGGATTATTTACTCTCTTACTTTCCAGCAGGAAGTACAAGAGCACAAGAGCATCAGGGCTACAGCCTCCTTGCAGAGTTAGTCAGGTTGCTCAACACCCACTTCTGCATTCACACTGACTGACAGGGTAGAGAGTGACATGATCCCACACACACCAACATCATGGTCAATTACACTCCCTTGAATTCCCAGTTGAGATTTGACCTTGTGATCGTGATCGCCATCCTGATAATCCCCCTTTACTTTAACCTGACATGAACTGCCCTGCGTACACGCTGTATTGTGTTTTCCTGCACCTTACGTACACTCCTTTTTTTTTTTCACTCTATAAATTCTTGAAGTTCTAAGTTCAGCCTGGTTTTTATGTTGCATCTTTCACAATATAAGAATGATATTTTAATATAAGAATATTTGGTTAATGTGATGTTATAGAGATGTCATAATGCATACTTTTTGTGCTTAACTACAATGAACTCTTTAAGCTAGAGGGGTGTGTACAGTAGGAACTGGGATCCTGTGGGACACAAAAACAGACACCATTTTCACCTTCACTCTTATTCTAAAACAGGAGGTGTGGTGAGTACCGCATAGTACTGCTTAATACTGACTGGTACTTGTACTGCTTTAACTGGTCGGGTTTACATGATGAAATTGTTAATTTGATCATGTGTAAATTGTATTTTAGGAAGAAATAAACTGAAATACAACCTAAACAATAAGACATGGAATTAAAAATAGACATCAATTGTAGGAATCTGTGGTTGTCCGATATCTGTTGGACAATTTGTAGAGTTGGGAAACATTTCTATGTGAATGGATGGGTTTGTTGATGAGTGTCTGTGGGATTGGGCAAAATTGGGAAGCATTGATCAGAATTCCATCAGGAATAAGGTTTTGCTATGGATTGCTCAGAATTCCATCACAAGTAAGCAGGATTGATCAGAAGTCCTTAAAATTGGACTGGATTGGTCAGAATTCCTTCACAAATAGGGTTGATTGGACAGAGTTTCTTTACAAATTGGTGAATTGGTCATTGCT
>JAQQZT010000003.1:26885284-26899372 GCA_030068275.1 Clarias platycephalus | reverse complement strand
ACACACACACACACACACACACACACACACACACACACACACACACACACACACACACACACACACACACACGCATGCACGCTGGAGTTTTAACACACTTCCAGTAAATGAGCATTTTTGGGGACCTCACCTACTGTACTTGTGAGATCACACCAGCATTATGAGGACCAGATTTTCATTAATTCATAAAATGATGTTGGCTGATGAATTCTGCTACACATGCTCTTGAGGAAAAAGAAAAACAAAGCATGTCAGTTCCTGTAGTTCACTGCTGTAGCACAAAACTGTCAGGATTTGCACCAGGCCAACGCCTTTAACGGTGTTAAATAAGTTCCAGTTTTTTAAAAACCTATTTGAATTTTCTTGCTTCAATCTCTATTTCAGAAACTCTAGTTCTGCATGATTCATCACGCTCGGAGTAAATCATGGTGTGTGTCTGTGTGTGATCTCTCAATATGACTGCGTTATTAAATCAGGTACACTGAAAAAAAAAAAATATTATAATAGCAATAAGAAAAAAAGCAGTTTCGGGAAAGGACGCCCTTAGAAGAAAAAAGCGACTGGGATTTAAAATGATGCATATAATTTGCAACTGCTGGCTGTAATCATGAAATGAATAGATCTGTGGATGCACACACGGATGCACACTTGGATGTATGGGCTGAAAATGTCCAGAATGATCTTACACATCTCTCTCTCTCTCTCTCTCTCTCTCTCTCTCTCTCTCTCGCCTTTCCTCATTGGAATACTTATTTAAAGGATGTTAAATTATCTGGTTATTGATTTATTTACGGGGGCGTGGTGAGCACTGTGGCCTCACACCTTCAAGGTTGAGGGTTGAGTTCTGCCTTTGGGTATCTGTGTGTATGGGGTTCATGCTTAGTGGGTTTCCTCCGGGTACCCTGGTTCCCTCCAACAGTTCAAATACATCTAGATTAGGGTTATTGGCATTCCCAAATTCTTTGGAGTGTGTGTGTGTGCGTGTGTGTGCTCTTTGACGGACTGGCTCCCCATCTAGGGTGTATCCCACCTTTTGCCCCGAGTCACAGTCATAGGAGTTATTCTCAAATGTTCATGTCAAACATTATATTTAAAGAAAATAATCAAAGCAACCTCAGGATTTTGTAGTGACTAATGTAAAATATTTTTACAGGGATAACTCCTCTTTTAAGGTGGCATGGTGACTTAGCGGTTAGCACTTTCGCTCTGCACCTCCAGGGTCCTGCCGTTGGATCTGTTTGCATGTTCAGTCCAAAAACATGCAGATTAGGTTAACTGGCCTTCCCAAATTATCCATAGTGTGTGAATGGGTGTGGAAGTGTCCGTACTGTATGTACAGTAAGTGTGTGGCTCTGCAATGGATTGGCACCCCATCCAGGGTGTACTCCGCTTTGTCTCCTGGGAAAGGCTCCAGGCACCCCCTTGTATACAGGATGAAGTGATCTAGGTGATGGGTAAGTGAGTAAGAATTCCTCTTCACAGCCATGGTGAGCAGAAAAGCAGCTCTGAATGCACGAAACAGGCAAATTAGCTACAACGGGCGAAGAGGGATCCGAAGCTATATCAGTCACAGGTTCACCAAAAAAAGAAAAAAAAACAGCTGAAGATACGAATGAGATCAGACAAACATTCTACACCTCATGACCAATCAGAATACAGGTTTCTATTTAATTTTCCACACCACTGTGTCATGCTAGTTTAACATTTAGACCGCGCCTGTCAAGATGAATCTCTCATCAGAGAGTGTGCGTGTGTGTGTGTGTGTGTGTGTGTGTGTGTGTGTGTGTGTGTGTGTGTGTGTTGAGAGAGTAATGAATATAGATGGAGAAAATACGGACAGACTTATTGTCGTCTAGCTTATTGTCTCTATTTGTCAGACAGGAGTTCATAGAATTTGAGCGTGCCACATGCCTCGTGTCACCTTCCATTCGGGTTTCACCTTGCCTGTCTAATGTTTTTTTCTTCAGCCTGTCGAGTGGCTTGAAATTGGGGTTGTCTCAAAAAAGGGGGGGAAAAAAGGCCTTAAATTGATGCACTTGTTAAAAGCAAGTTTTCGCCTTGACACTCCGAAAGAAATTGAATTCAGTAGACTATAAATATCCCAGAACTCCACCATTATTAGGTCGAAAGACCAGCCAAGTGTAATATTTTAAATGAAAGCAAACTTCCCTTACTGTATCACAAGGGACAAATGTTAAGATCAAGACTGGGGTTGTGTTCGGTGTTTTCTATTAGGACTTTATTCACATAATATCAAATAACTACATCATCTTTTACAAGGTTTTCACATGATTCTTGATAAATCTTTGGTGATGGAATATATAAGCCTTTTTTATACCATTCCAAGTAGAAAAGAGAAAAGAGTGGATTCATGTATCATGTATCAAGATTCTGTGTAGTAATTCGTCTATCAAAGCATTTACTCTAAAATCTTTACAATTTTTATTTATTTACATATATATCCACACACACACACACACACACACACACATACAAAAAACTTAATCCGTTCCGGAGGCGAGTTCTCAAGGTAAAGTGTCGTAATGTGAAACGCATTTTCGCGTAGGAAATAATGTAAATGCAGATAATCCGTTCCAGCCATCCAAAAAAATATAAAAAAAATTTCAACATATGTGCAAGCTGGATGTACGTGCAACGTAGACACAAGTCGGCATTTGGTTCGGCTCACTGTTGTATGCCGAAAATGCTTTGCATCCATGCATTGCATACATTGCATGCATACATTTCAGTTCTTAAGGTGGAACATTCGTATGCTGAGGTACCACTATGTGTGTGTGTGTGTGTGTGTGTATATATATATATATATATATAAAGTATGTTTGCACTTGAGATGGTAAAATGCTGCTGTTCATTTACACCCTAAACAATTCAGACATTCAGGCAGCACAGCATGCTGTTTGGTGCGAGCAAATTACGTGTTTAGAATTGTAGTAAGATATAAAAATTAATGAATAAATTAATAAATAAATAATTCCAGCATGTAAAGATTCAAAAGGAAACTTTGCTCTCATTCTCATTTGGAGAAAATAATGTCTGGATCACATGTGCAGTAATATAGTAAAGAGTTCTAATGCACTTTCACAGATTAATTTATTAAGACAGTAATCACACTTTAAACATCGTGATGAAATTATGTGGAGTTGTGCTGTACAGTCCCTTTTTAAGATTAGTTAAATATTGATTTATTATTACACCATAAATTATAACAGAGGCATTACATTTGGCAGGAAGTCCCCTAGCACTAAAAGAACAGTCGGAAAATGCAAATCTCTGCCAATCGTTTGCAGAATGCCGTCCACAGGCACCAAACTAAAATAAAAGTAAATAAATGAATAGATTCTATAAAAAAAATCACAAAAAACAAACAAACAAACATGAAAAGTACTTTGGTTTAACCCATTACAACCTTCTTTCAGTACTTTTTCTTTGTGACGTTTTATTGGTATTTTTTTAAAATACCTGGTCACCGATTGTAGACAATATTAAAAATGAATGGTTTTAGATATAATTACAGATTTTTTTTTTTTTTAATTATACAAATGTCCTAAACAGTGGTTCTGAATGAGCCAACTTCTGTTTCTCTGGAAGAAATCTGCCATCAGATCATCACTAAAATGGTCCATGACAGTTAGTTAAGCTGGTTTTATCGGTCAGGTATGAGTTCTTGTGCTTGGACGTGAACCTGGTAACAAAATGTCTCAGTCTTGCTGGAGTTTGTACTTCTTTGGAATCCACTTAGGTTTGAATGTTGGTTGTGCTACAGTACATATGGTCTTGTTCTTGATGGAGAGTTTGTCCAAAGTTCTATTAAACAACCACAGACTGTATAAAACGAACTGCACAACCCGTCCATGACATCACCTATAGGTTTTTTGAAGAGTGGTTTTAAAGCTCAACTGTGGGAGCTCTGGTTGTCGCCCTCTTAGCAGGAGCTGACTCCGCCTACACCCCAGTAAGTCCATAAACTGGCAACTGGGTGGCGCAAACAGCACCTGCAATACAGCTGTCACTCAAATCACTTTATTTATGGTTATGGAGACCAAAACCATTCAGGCTGTAAACTTCTGCACTTTTTGAAACGTCTGTGTTGGAGTCTTGAAAACACTGTAGTCATTCGCGGAATGTTAAAATAGCGCTGAGCAGTTATAAAAGATTGCATAGTTTTTCATGGTTTTGCTTTAATTAGGCCTTGACTCAGACCCTTAAAACTCTTCTTCACACAATTTCTGCTTGGACTTTACAGTAGCAGTCGTGAATCTAGCTGTATTTAATGATCTTCAGGTATGATGACATTTCTCCCCATACTACAAGTGAATTTTGAAGGGGGGCTATTACATGGAATTCACTATTTAGCCATGTTTAGGTGTTCAAGTGGGTGTCAAATGTGTGTTCAAATAAAAACCATGAGAACGTTCATGCCTCCTTTTTCTCCTTTGTCTATGTTTGTACCGGCCAGGGCTTAAACAAGCCAATTAGATTTTTTTATCTATAATGTGACCTCCCCAAAAAAGAGCCCCTCCCCAAGCTTATTGCTCATCTCTGCTGTTCTCTAAAAGGGGGTGTGGCCCAGCAGTAGCTTATTTACATAAACACAAAAATAGCACATGGATATAAGGGTATTAAAAAAAATCTTTATCATTCAACTGGTGCATTAGAACACACACACACACATACTGGGCGAGCTCTGAGACCCGTGTTAAGTTGTTAAAGAAATAGGGGCCTTTAAACCGATTCAGCTATCCAGTCAGGACCGAACTGTGAGTAGATCAGAGGTGACGTGTGTGGATTGTTCACAATGTACCAAAAAAAACCCGAGGTCAAGATTGTTTACGTCTGGAACAAGAATGGTGCTTGTTTTAAAAGCACCAGTAGGAGGACGACAAACTTAAAAGACAGCTATAAAATCCCGGAGTAACCAGGGTCAAGAATAAACAAACAAATATCTCCTTATTAACTCGAGCTCACTTTGAAGGACGTTCGTGTTCATGAGCCTGGCTCATGCTTATGGATGACGATCTCTTGTTAGCGCTTCTAAAGAAATCAAATGTTGTTAAGTTCGTGTACAGTGTGATGAGTAGAGATCTTAAAAAAAAAGCACTGAAATCACACAAGTTTGTTGTTGTTGTTGTTGTTGTTGTTGACCCTGATTGTTCCCTGTGTTGGAGAATATAAATGTGTCTCTCAAATGTTCAGTTCTGGCTGTGTTTTCTGAAAAAGCCCTAATGAACTTTCGCAGCACTCACATCCTGCCTTGCTCATGCTGCAGGCCTGAGGGAGAGGAAAACATTCTTATTTTCTTTCCCTAAACTCGCAGGCTGCTCTATCGATTCCTCCAAAGTACGTAGATAAAGGAAAGAGAGAAAAGTTGGAAGAGAAAGGAGTTACCTGTAATGAAATTACGTTACAGATTTACAGGAGCTGAAGAACGGTCACCGGTAATGGACCGACCTGCATTAAGTACATAGGCAGGGTATCGACTGGTTTTAAATTGTTATTGATTCTGAGGTTCAGATTCTGGTCACAACAAAAAAAAAAAAAAGAGAGAAAAAAAAAAGTTTTATTTTTGGGGATCTCAAAGTAAAAAAAGAAAAAGCATAAAATACAGGTTGCTCTAAGGCGTCTTTCCCCACATGCTGAGTACTTCTTACAAGATTCAGTGATTCCAAAAGTGGAGTTAAAATGTGTTCCTTTATAGTTACTTGAGAAATGATTATCATTTTTGGATTTTGGCATTTATTCCATCTAAAATTCGAGGGGCTCTTCTTATTCTGATTGTACAGAATATCAGAACACAGTACTGAGAGTTAAAAACTTCCTTTATTCCTCTATATAATCTCCTGCTACACTAATGCACTTATCCAAGTGTTTCACTAGAGCTTGGACACCATCAAGGTAGAAAGTTCTCTCAGTTCGCTGGAGCCATAATCGGACTGTCTGCTTCACGCCGGCCTCCCAGGAACTTTTTTAATGGACCAAACATGTGGAAGTGTCTTGGAGCGAGGTCAGGACTGTACTGGGGACGTGGCAATAACTCTTCGCCGAGTTCCTGTAAGGTGAAGTGGTGTTGGTGAATGAGTGTGTGTACAGTTTATACACACAGATGCGTCTCTTCCACAAGTTAGACAAGTTATCCGGTGATGATTTTCAAGGATCAGGCGTTCCACTCGCTGAATGTTCACAGGAACGACTGCAATGAGCTCCGAGCCACCTTGGCCTGGATCGTCATTCACAGACGTACGGCCTTCGTTTCTACATTTCATCAGTTTGACTTAAACACCCCTCATATTATGCCATTGTATTGCACATGTACACACCATGACTTTTATATCCTGTTATTTTTTTGCTGTACTTCTAATCTGCTCTTAGTTCCCTGTGTCCTCATTCCCCCGCTCCCTAGGTGCAGCTCTGAAATTCGGGGTCACTTAATTCAGTTCTCTAGCATGCCTCAATTTTAAGATAACAGAACAAATAATCTCTTAAGCATTGCTGGGTGAAGTTCAACTAAAGAACAGTGAGGAGACTCCTCTCTTTTTGTCGCATCCCTTGTCATTCTCTGCATGAATCTTACATTGTATTTGATCAGAAAGTCTTTGTGCCAGAAAGCTCCGGCTTTACATTCGCCATCTCTGGTTATTTAGCAGAAGCCTGCTGCGTATAGAGGAGCTGAAGTCCTGGGGTGAAAAACGTGAACGTAAATCTGCTTTGGTTCTGATTATCAGGAAACCCGTCTTGTTATTTTTCTCTCAGCAGGTCTATTATAAGACTATCAGCATACATCGTGCTTATAAGGTGTTATATAAGGATGTCTAACGTAGCCTGTATTGGGTGATTCCACATGAGTAATGACCCCAATCTGCCCCTCCGCTATCAAAGCCACATGACGGATTGATGCTTCAGTTGAACTTCTTTCTCTCAAAGAGGCTCTTATAATAAAACGTACCTTCGGGAATCTTCCGGTAAAAAGCTTCAGCAACGGCTTCCTTTTCTCGGTTTCAAGCCTTCCATAAGGAACATGATCTGGTCATTCATCAAATATGAAAGTGTTCAGCAGGAATCGAGCACTTTAGATTCGAGCTGCATCAGGTTTCAAGTCGATGCGTTCTGGTAAAGTGAACGCCGTTTGTGATGAGCTGCTCGGTGGGTGAAACTTAAACAGGCTTAAAGTGATAATAAGTGAGAGATTGACAAGTGATAGGAAAATCGTGTCTGTGTTATTCAGGGACATTTGATGGCATCAAGGTGGCAATGATAAACATTTGGTAAACATTTGGTAATAAGCTTATATTTAATACTGTATATGCAGCATGTGCCATGCGGTTGTGATAACCACAACAAGAACAACAACAACAAGTTCCTCTTAAACCACAGCATATTGCAAACGATACTCATTTACATTAGTTGGCAGCTGCCCCTATCCAGAGCGACTTACATTCATCTCATTGTACAGTTTTAGGCAAAGGGCCTTGACTTTTGCCTTTTCTTTTTGATCCCCTTTTTCTTTATGTGAGCTGATTCATGTTCATTTGCTTCTGTTTATGTTTCCTTTACGGGGGGCGGTCAGAAAAAAATGAATTGTTGCTAAGAGAAAATACTGTAATGAAAATGAACATGAAGGCGACACACTTCACACATGGATGACATGATGTGGAGAACATCTTTGAAGAATCCTTCTTTTCGGCTCTTGAGGAAATGTTCCACCTCGCTAATCACCTGGTCGTCATCAAACACCCGCCATGAAGTGGTTTCTTCATGTGATGGAAGAGGAAGAATTCACTGGGTGCGAGGTCGGGGGGGCGGGATAGAGTGGATGAGGCAGAGTTTCGTACCACAAGTCGCCTGCAAGTTTCACTGCCGGCTCATTGTCATGAAAAAGGCGCACTTTCATTTTTTTCAACCCATTTTTGTTTTAAGCGGCATCTATACTGTGGGTTTTTAAACAAGAATTAATGTTCATGAATGTATTCATTTACGGAGACATAATTTGGGCAAACATTTTCAGTTTTTATATATGACAATACGCCAGTGACATATACAGTCACTACGCTATACAGTACTACTGACTAGCGTCTAGCTATTCTGCTAATTCATGCTATTAGCAATGATATATACAGTAATATAAACATTTTTTTTAATCACTAAACAATTAAATAAACATTGAATAGATAGGGCATGAGTGCATCATGTTTTAAATCGGTGTATTACGTATGTACTGTAGAGGTTCTTAGAGTGACGAATAAAATGGAATAGAAACGTAAAATATCCTGTTTTGTTGTACAGTACATAAAAAAAAAAAAAAAAAGAAATAATTCTTACAGTCTATTGGTGCAAGTTTGACTATGCTGTTAGCACTTTGGAGAATGTTCTGCAAGAAAAAAAATTATTACCATAATACATTAGCTAGCATTTAGATTCAGGACCTGCACTGGACTCGAACATTGATCTCAAAGCCGATATCCAGCCTATTTTGAGAAATTTGTCTTATACTGTGGGGGAAGGGGGGGTGTTCTCATTATCCGCCTTGAAAAATGCTAGGAAATGACAGAAAATTGCTTGGATAGCACTTTAGATATAAGTACCTCTTTTCCAATGTATAATCATTCCATTCGGGTTAAAAAAAAAAAATGATCCAGTTGGTGCTGCATTAGGATTTCAGCAATGCTTCCTCCTAGCTAAAGTGGTTTAGCTTTGAACCTTCTATATTTTTGTTTCCTACTCTCTAGTGGCTGCAAGTCGATTTCAGACTCTAAATCATTTGCTGCTGTTTGTTTCCCCTTAGTTAAGAGTACTCTTTATTTAGTGAGGCTTGCAATTTACATGGCTAATAATTAAGAGAATTAAAGGGTTCTTCATCAGCTAGCCGATTCAAGTGGTTTTTACCTTCCTTTCAAGCGATGTCTGACTGCTCTTATGGACCTTATATTACAGAAATCAGGATTTATTATTTTTTTTTTCTGATTTGTTGCACTGATTTGCATTCTGATTAGCATAAATGAATACGAACAGACTGGTTAAGTCATAAAACTACAAAACCATGTCTCTTTAAAAGCTGTTCAAGCTAGAAATATGAGCACTGGATTAGTATTCAGAGAAAAAAAAAATCATTCTTCTGAGCTTAGCTCCATTTCCCATGGCCTGCTAGTCTTGAATTTATTCTGACTCTTTCTCTCTTTCTCTTTTTTTTTTTTTTTCCACAGGTAAGAGTGCAGATCATAACCTAAGAGTGAACGTGGTCCGTAGAGACCGTGAGGCTCATGCAGGCTTCTGATGAGATGCAGTAAGATCAATCTGGATTTTTATTTTTGATCCAGTCTTTGGTGTTGTATACATTTATGTAAGTGAAGGTTTGCATGTTGCTTGTTAGCTTACATTTTGCTTAGATGCTGCATTTAGTAAAAAAAAAAAAAAAAAAAAAAACTGGTCATGAAAATTTCATGAACGGTGGTGCAGATTGATTTAGCTCTTTATCTCTAACTAAAGAGCACGGTTTTAGGCCTCCAGCCTGTCCTGTTCGCTCCTCTGATCAAACAGATTGAAAGTTTCAAGTTTTAATCTTAAACTACAGATCACTGACTAGCTGGACAACATCCCTTCCTTATCTCAATGCAATACACCATAAAATAACAATGAGAAACATTATGTCCAGTACTGAGCAGGTTCCCTTTGTGTCATCTGGTCATCTCTGGTCCCTCAGGGCATGATTTCGCAGGGCCTATAGGGGGGGGCTGTGATGTTTCACACCAGGACGTTGGCAGCGGATCCTTGGGGTTCTGTAGGTTGTGGACAGGACTCGTTTGACTGGTACATCCCATGGGTGCTCAATCAGATTGGGATCTTGGGACTTTGAAGGCCGAGTCTGCAGCTTTGAGCTTTTTGCCTGCTGGCATTTTTTGAGGGATTGGACTGGACAGGCTGGCCTTGGGTCACCAGTTCATTGGTATATAATTGATATTCAGTGTTAATGTTATAGTCGACATTATGCTCGAGTCCAATGCTTGCTCTACATGCCTTGTAGGGATCATTTCATTAATGTTAATTCTTTTTCTTTTGTATTTGACCTGCTATCACTGCAATCCTGTGCACAACTGCTATTTTTCCCAGGAATAATAAAAATGCCACACCTTCCAACAAATTAGCTTTGAATTTAAATAAAATGTAAATATGTTTAATGTTTTAAATATTCATTTTAACTTCCACTTTAATATTCAATATTAAATCAGTCCTATCATTTTTGTAAAACATTACAGCTTTGGTGATTTCTGAGAATAATTACAGCATATTAAGGTTACCATCCTCAGAGTGTTCCAAAATACCTTTATGTACCTACGTAGAGTCTCGCTACTGGGACGGACAGAGACAGGAGAGTCTTCTGTCAAAGGAAGCTCCTTCAGGCTTTGATTTTGACCCGATATGTCCCAGATATCCATCATCCTTGTATGAATCTAGGACAGCAACTTGGCACAAAGCTCCTAGACTTGTATAGCTGATATACTTGGATATATGACAGACATTGTAGAGCACTTGTGAAGGAATTGCAGCTTCAAGACAACGCAATAACTTTACGGTTGAGTGGGAAAAAAAAAAAAAAAAAAAAAAGATGGAGGAAATGTGTTATGAGCATGACAGCATGACAGAATGATATGCACAGCTGACAGCAAAATAACACAGCAGTTACAAATCTGTTATATTTCATAAAGTAAACCTCTTGGATCCATGATGCACCTGGTGTATTGTATCTTCAACAACCAGGACAGGAAATCATACAGGTTCCTGCTTAAAGAGCTTGGTGCTCTAACCCTAGACTTTATACTAATCATGTAATAATTGTACAAAGAAACCAAAAAAAAAAAATGCTTGTCTCATTTGTGATTAGCTGAAATTTGGATTAAAGAAAAACAAATATTTTACATGGGATATTGAATTTCATGTTTAGTTTGCTGTTTGAGAGGAGTGACTAAACCGCCATTAAAATCGGCATATCATCAGAATTCCCACCCGTAGTGAACCTCGCAAATACGTCAATATAAAAGGAGCAAGGAGAAGTTAATTGATGATGAAGATGAAGGTAGCTGATGGACACATCGTCGTTTCCCAGCAGGCTCAACCACACAGCTGCACATCTTGTCCTCTCATCTTCCCCCTCATTACTGCTGGACTCCTGATACACCAATTACTTTGAATCCTATTAGCATGCAAATGTAGTCACCAAATGCAGAATAGCATATTAAACATTTCCTGCCACCTAATTAATTTTAGTCTTCAAAAGCTAAAGCGGATGTACAAATCAACGATGAATATTAATATCGTGTCTCCTTGGAAAAACTGATGCAGACTCTGACTCTGCCAAGATGGAGCAGCTCTGGACTAAATCTCTGCAGAGAATTATTTTATCCAAAGAAAATATACACAGTGGTTCATGACAAGAAAAAAAAAAATATATATATAAAAAGCCCAATAAAAATTAGGCATGAAATAACTAGGTACAAGGACAACTAGACATGACAAGAATGTCACAGGGTAAGAATTGGGTAGTACAGAATCTGCACATGATAAGAAGCATGAAAATAACTTTTCTGGACAAAGAACTAAGCACAACAATATCTAGGCATGCTAAGCATCATGCATGGCAAGAACTCAAGAAGAAAATCTGTACACAACAAAAACTAGGCATAGGAATGCAAAGAACTAAAATGCATACAACAAAGCTCAAGCAATGACAAGAACTTGACATGGCAAAAATTAGATACGGCAAGAACTATACGCAACAAGAACAGGTTATGGCAAGAACTGCCAAAAATATACTACGCACCACAGGAACTATCCAAGACAAGAACCAGGCTTGACAAGAACTTGACGAGCTAAGAATTGTGGAGAAAATTACTAAACACAACACAAGCTAGACCTGATGAGAACTAGGCAGGGTGAAAACATAAAGAGGAATAAATGTGGCAGAACAAGAACTGGATGAGGCCAGAACTTGTCAGAAAAAAATCCCCAGGTACCACAAGGAATTTGTGAGGCAAGAACCTGACAACAATATAAATAGGGACACCATGAACTAGGCAAGACAAGAACTTGGCAGGATTGGCACTAGGCATGACAAGAACCCGAGAGGACAAACATTTGACATGAACTAGGAAATAAAACTTGTCAGAAGAAGGACTTGCCAGGATACAATCTGGTATGATAAGAACTTGACAGAATAAAGACTAGGCAGGACAAGAGCTTGCCGGGATGAGGACTATGAAGGACAAGTACTTGATGGGATAAGGACTAAGGACGTTGGGACCTTGATGGGATAAGGACACAGGAAGACAAGAACTTGATAGGATAAGCACTAGCAAAGACAAGAACCTGAGAAGACAAAAAAATTGGTGGAATCTGATCTAGTCATTAAAACCCACCAGGACAAGGGCTTGACAGGACAAGCACTCGACATAATGAGGATTAGATTCGATTTGAGACTTTATTGTCATTGTGCAAAGTACATGTACAAAGCCAGTGAAATATAGTACAATGAGACAAATCTAGAGAGGACAAGAACTTGACAGGATAAGTGTTAATCGGGACAAACACTTGACAAGTTAAGGACTAGTCAGGAAAAAAAGTTCATGGGATAAGGACTAGTGAGAACAAGAAACTGACAGGATAAGGGCTAGGGAGGACAAGAACTTGAAAGGATAAGCACTAGGCATGACAAGAACCTAAGAAGTCAAAAACTTGATAGGATATGATCTGGGCATTAAAACTCACCAGAACATGTACTTGACAGGATAAGACGTGGGTGTGTCAAGAACTTGACAGGAAAAGAACAAGGCAGGACAAGAACTTGAAGGAATAAGGTCTACGGAGCACAAGAACTTGACAGTATAAGCATGACAAGAACATGAGAAGAAAAAAAAAAAACTTGATGGGATATGATCTAGGCATTAACATTCATCAGAACCAGGAATGGACATGACAAGAACTAAGCAGGACAACCATTTGGCATAATGAGGATTAGAGGATTTAGATTAGATTCATCTTTATTGTCATTGTGCAGAGTACTGTACATGTGCCAAGACAATGAAATACAGGGAGACAAGACAGAAGAAGTGCTAGGCAGGACAAAAACGAGGAATGACAAGAATGTTAAAAGTGCAAGATCTTGACCGGATATGAACTTACCATTACAACTCATCAGAACAAGGACTTGGCAGGAGAAGGTCTAGCCCGTGTTTGAATTCAGGCATGTTTTGATCTATATGTGGTGGGTCCATGCTGTTGAATCATATGCGCCTTTATGAAAGTTAATCCTACACCCTCTGTGGGCACTGATGTAATTTAATGCATTAAAGTGATTACTGAGTTACTCGAACACATTTTAATTTGGACTGTCACTTCGGGTAATTGTCACAGATGTGTCCCTGGCAGAGACCACCCTTCTCTATTTAATGACATTCCTGTAGCTGTCTCATGATCTCCAGCAATTAAGAACTTTTTAAGTGGCCTGCGTGAACAGACTCTCACTGAGAAGCCTTGACGTTTCCCTGTGCTTAGGGTTCCACAGTTATTTTTAGTGTTTTGGTTATATTCTGATCTTGTTATGCCTTGTCCTGTCCTGTTTTGTCTATTACTGTCTTTAGCATCACATTTCTACAGTATTATGTGGTGTCTATACACTAGGGAAAACCTTGTATCTCTTCTTGAAGTTAAATACATAATACCGCTCTTTTTATTTATTGTGCTTCTTTCTTTCTTTCTTTCTTTCATTTGTTCATGACCTTGACAGCTTTTCTATCCTTGTCTTTTACCTTCTTTTTCTCATAAAAGGCAATTTCAGTAGCATAATATTAAAGGTTTTACTTAAAGCATTGCAAGGGGTTGTAAATATTGATTAGCTTGTGTTATCATCGCTAGCTTGGGGCAGCTTTTAGCGAGCACGGATGTTCGCCTGAATGCACTGAGTGGAGGGAACCGGTTCTCATTTGCTGGTGATGATAAACTCTGTGTTCTGACCATATTGATTGATGTAGACCTGTGGTCTGCAATATTAATCAAAACACCTTACTTTATGGCATTTATTATGCC
>JAQQZT010000003.1:26860906-26875818 GCA_030068275.1 Clarias platycephalus | reverse complement strand
CTGCCAGGCAGGAGGTCTAGAGGAAGACCAAAGAGGAGATTTATGGATGCAGTGAGAGAGGACATGAAGTTAGTTTGGGGTGAGAGAAGAGGATGCAGAGGATAGGGTTAGATGGAGGCAGAAATTTTTCTGAAACTGGTTTTTGGTCATCCATCCGATGAAATGTAAAGATGTCATTGAAAGAGCTAGTTCTGACAAATGTACAGACAAGACCTTTCTTTTATTTATATAATAGCCAGCAGGTGGTAATATTCCCGCTTCACATGCTAAACGCCACTTTGATATTTAACGAAATGCCATGCAGAAATGTAGTGAAGTAGAAAGTAGAGATATTCGATGTAGGATGTGGTAGAGTAAAAACAACTCAAGTAAACTCAAGATATGTGAAATGTGAACTTAAGTAATAAAGTAAATGCACTTAGTTAGCTTACACCTCTGTCTACACAAGAAACTGGGGATGCAGAAGACCCGTTTTGCAACTTAAAAACTAGCATTTTTTCTAAGTAGTAAAAGCAAAAGCATGTTTGTATATCCTTGACATATTTTGAAAAAAATTTTGGTTTAGTTGTGTTGTGTAATGAAAGAGAAATCTGAAAATCAACTTGAACCAATAGCACACTTTGCGTGTGGTACAGCAGGTACCTCACACATTTCCTCATTTTATTTCACACAATAAAACTTATACACGTCCAATATGTTGATAATACACTACTACTACTAAACATCCTTATATTGCTAACTTTGCAAAGACATAATAAGGCAGTAAGGTTTAAACTCCTAACCTGACCAAAACCCCAAGTTTTATACTTCTCCCAGTGTGGGTTTCTCCAGGTTCTCTGGTTACCTCTGAACTCCCAAAACATTTTTGTAGGTCGACTGACCAGTCCAAGTCACCCAAACTCTGTATCCTTTTTTAAACCCTTACCCTTAGTGAAATTCATTTCTTTTTTATTTACCTCTCTGTGATAAAAGTAAATCAGTCTATTCTAACGTTACCGTTCAATAGTTAAATACCGCTGTCTATCCTCAATGATGTGAAGGTTCCTGCCAGCTGCAATTCTCTACCAATGCAAGTGTGGCATTTCCTGATAATGGATGGGCTTCTGCCATGATTTAGTGCTTTATCCCAAAACGAGACCTTTCAGCGCCTCAGGATTGAAATATCTCTGGCTATAAAAACTTAATAGAATTTGAGCTCTCTCTGTGCAGCGGCTATTATGAGCGAATCTCCAGCTGAGAGGAATTGAAAGGGATTCAGTGATTGAGTGGTTTTGGTGGGAAGCCATCGATCATCAGTCATCATCTATCAACCACTGCCAAATCACTGATATTTTAAGTGATGGAACAAACTGGGACAGACGCTGAACCAGATCGGGCTAGTGAAAATTTGAGAAGATTATAACCTCCGCATCTGTAATTAAGCAATTTAAAGATTGACAGGTCAATTTCTCAGCTACTATCCTTAAATGAAATTAACCGTGAATGATCATGAGCCTGAAATTAAGTCAGAAAGCTGGAATTAAGACAACACTGATCAGTAGCGTGTGTCCATGGCTGAGTAATAATCTTTGGGCGGATGGGAAGGTCCAGTACAAACCCCTGCACTCGTCTCCTCGACAAGCAAACGAGTTTGTACAGCTTGGTGAACACAAATGCAAAATTCTCGACATTGTGGTATGTTAGCCTAAAGATTCGGCACAATTCGGCTTGGATAGAAGGTGCTAAATATATTTCCTCGTACTATTATAATTTTCATTCTTACAGTATACTGTATATCAGTATACTGCTGGTCAGTATATCATCCTGTCTGTTATTTTGAACCTGTGCGTGTTTTATTGATTGTACAATTTACAATCTTTTTTTAGGTTGATTTGATTTATTGAATAAAAATGGCAGTTATTTATGTAAACTTGCAAACTTTAAATGCTCTAAAATTTAGATGAATGTCTTGAAAATATATCACAACTTTAGCAGAAAATACACACCGCTTGCTTCTATTACAAATACTCGAATTTTGTGAAAGTATCGCTTTGTGATCCTGATATTTGAGAGGCACCTACTGGACTGGAAAAAAAAAGAAAAGATTTTTGCTTTGTACGAGACCTGACTTTTAAACAATCAACGACACAAGTTATACTAAGTTTTTCAATGTTTCTTCAATATTTTTAGCAGTTTTTACTAATATTTCAAAACTTCAAGATGATTAGTACTATTGAATTAAATTAAACTGAGTCTACTCAGATTTCACAGTTCTAATATCTAAAGTAACTACTCCTCCACAGTTTCCGATTAAACATGTATAATTGCTGAATAAAGACAGTTTGTTTGTTAAAAAAGGAGATTTCGTTTATTTAACATTACTGCTGGTTCCAAGCCCAGAAAGGTTTGCATCAGGAAGTGCATCCAGCATATAAACCTGTGCCAAATCAAACACTTGGTTACCTGATGTGGTGAAACAGCTCAAAAAATACCAAGAATAGCACATGGAACATTTAAAGAAGGAACCTCCGATGGCACCGTTTCTTCAGAGCCACAGCCGTTAAACATTCTCTATTGCGTTAACAAGCTCAGATTTTAAAGATAACCCAAGTATAGTAAGACTAAGATTAAACGTTAGCCAGGCAGCTTAAATACTTTTTGATGTTTGAGTCTGGTTCATGCCAGTGATAAAAAATGCGAGTTTACTTACAAAATCAATGCCCAGATTTCATGCTCCAGATTTAAGGACTTAAATTCAGTAAAGACGTCAAATCGCTTCAATACTTTCCTATCAGCACTCAGATCTTGCGTTGGATTGAACAATTTGCTATGCACCTTGGGTCTGCTGTTCGTTTTCCACACGAGCTTTGTTGCTAAAAGATACTCTTTTTCTCGGCATCCTGTTGTCTGTTGTTGTGTTCACGCTGCTTATGTTGCATGATTTTTGCAATATGATTCTCCCACGAGTGCCGTCAATTTTAGTTTCTTTTAGACAAATGACAAGCCTGCACTTAGACCTTGCTGAGGTGCTCTCTAAAGATAAAATATTTCCTCCGCTCTATCTCTACAGCTAAATGAATGCGGTAGCCTTTTTTTGTTTAGTTTTTTTTTCTCTTTGCTTTATCACTGGAGTGAATGCAAAGTTTTTATGGCATGCGTTGGAGGTTTGCACACGTTCGCTTGTCACAACAATGCGACTATAGATCATTCTCTCTGAACTCTCAGTGCTGCTTTCTGCAGTTGCAAAATCACTGAGCAAAATGTATTGGGAAATAGAAAATGTATTGGCACCCGTCTAATGCAGATAGATAGGGTTTCCTGATATGTTCCTTCAATTGGGTGAACTTTCCCAATTAGAACTACAGTAGCGCTTCTACTAGATCAGACTATAGTACATCGAACTATTACGCTCCCCATGTATATCCGAGCTTTGGCTGTTTTTTTTCCATTTTTCCTTCCTTGGGCCACTTTTGGTAGACTAGGAATATCTGCAGTTTTACTCTGACCCATTACATCACCCCTAACAATTTGGACCTTGTTACAGTGGTTACGGTTACCATAACTGGAAGCGGATGAGTATATTAAGCAGCAAGTAAACATTTTGTCCCTGAAATTGTTGCGTTGGAAACAGAAAAACATGAGAAACCACAGGGATTTGTTTGACTTTGACAAGGGCCTGATTGAGGTGGCTAGACAGTTGAAACTGCAGTAGTCAGGACCTTCCAAAAGTGCTCCAAGGAAGAAAAATCAGTGGACCGTTGACAGACTCATGGGCTGCCAAGGCACAGAGGGAGTGAAGACTGGCCATGTAGTCCGATCCAATAGTAGAACTACTGTAGCTCAAATTGCTGAAAAGGTTAATGTTGGTTCCAAAAGAAAGGAGTCGGAACACACAGTGCATTAGTGTTCTGGTGGCAAAAAGAGACGACATACTGAATATTAGTCAGGTGGTCAAAATGTTATGGTTAATCGTTGTGTTGCACCACTTCCTATGGCTCGTTTCTGTCTTTTTTGTTTCTCTGGATTTCCAAAGAACATGCAAATGGCTCATGCTTTTTTGACGCAGCAAGAGATGGATCTGACACGTGTTTACTCGACTTAAAAACCTTTACTCCTGTGAAAAAACCTGAGAATAAACTAGAGTTTGTATGTGTCTGTCTGCAAGTTAGTAAGTATACCAAGTATATACAGTAGAAGCTAGAAGGACACATCAACAGATTATTCCCTTAAAATTTTAACCAGCTGTTTTTTTGGATTTTGGATGAGAGTTAATTCTCAACACTCCGACAACAGTAACATTATACCACACTAGTCGGCTTCATGACACTTTATTAGGAACTAACATAATATTAGGAGTTCCTGGTATCATTACTGTATGTTACAGCTGCTATACAAACTCTAACCGCACATGCTCTTAAAGTTAACCACAAACCACTTCATCCCGAAGATGTCAGATAATTTACATAAAAAAATCAGACTCTTACAGAGCAACGGCTTTGGAGACTCCTTTCATAAACATTAAAGGAATTATAGAAAACTTTGAACAATTAAATTTATTTTAACTAACAGTATATGATTTTAAATACTTACTATGAATGTGATCCTACAGTAGATGTGTCCTGACACTTACAGCCATGTTTATATCCACAGACATTTAAATAGAATCTTTTTATGTCTTTTTATATGATATGGACATACAGAATCTTTCCCTGGAAATTTTATAATATATTCACAGTGTACACAAATTAAATTTATATTATATACATTACAGTTGTGTAATCCGTGTACACTGTGAATCTAAAATTTTATTTCAGACATTTTTTTCAGGTTGCTAATGACACTGAGGTGTCTCATGGTATGCTGCCCCTATTGGTAATATATGGTATTGCATAACAAGAATTAGATTACGCTTCTAAATCTATAGAATATTCCTTGCTTGTTTTAACTTCACTGATGATTTAACATGAATTCTGATTTGCACTTTTTATTGTGTGCTATCGGGTTCTTCTTGTTGTTTATTTGCTTGTTTTGTTGCCTCCAGTGCCCGTAGTTGAAAGATTTCTCTCTCCGAGATGCCATCATGATTTTGATAGCAATATTGTTTAATATTCCGAGTGATCCATCAAGTCACCGCTGTTGTCTTTTACAGCGATACAGACAGACAACTCCATCTCTGCTGATGTCCACCCACAGCCAGTCATGCTTTATTGATGATAGCAAAAATCTCAGACTTTTATTCCTTTTAGCATTCATCTTTTATAGGTAGGGTGAGTTTATGAGGGAAAAAAATAGAGCTCAGAGTAAACATTTAATAAATCATTTGCTGACATTTCTTTCGATTTTTACGGGGTTCAGCTGCAATTCTGTTGCTGTATTGTTTCCTTCGGCCAACAGCGATAGCGGTGTATTTGTTCATTCGAGGTTAGGACCCAATTCCTGTTTTATCTGCGTGTCCTTGGCTACAATTCATCAAGAACCAGTAATACAAACTCTCTCACTGACACTTCATCTTCTTCTAATGCACACTGTGTAAGATAAATAGTCAGATCCTTACGTTCAGCGCTTTATATCTTCTTGCTTATTTTTTTTTTTTGAGCAGTCAGTGCGGGCATCATGGCATATCTGTCATGTTTTGTCATACCACCGTGAACCACCGGTAAGGTACTGTAGAACATCACTTTGTGTTGTGCCAATTGAGTGTTGAGTTCAGTGTCTATAGACCCTGTGAGAGCTTTATTTATTTATGTATTCATTTATTTATTTATTCATATCTAATCAGGCTAATGAACTACATCCAAAATATGTTTCTCTAGGGATTTTCTAACTAATTTTGTCATAGCCGTTTCCTACCAGTCATTGTGTTAATGCACTCTTCCATCACGGCGACAACTTCCAACCAGCAAAGGTGAAAACTGTCACTTGCTTCCTCCGAATTGCATGTCGCCAGCCGACTGCGTCTTTTCTAATTGCTGCTCTCCAGTCTGCTCTCCCAGCTATGGATGGCTGCAGCTCCACCTTGGCATCAAACTGGCAGTCTCTGAAAGATAGAGCTGTTCAGAGCTCAAAGTATGCAGCTGAACGATTTTGAGAAACCAGCTAGCTACACTAAAAGCGCTCGATAAAGCAGTTAGCTAACCGAAAATCTTTTAAAGAAGCACCTAGCTACACTAAACACTTTCGATAAAGCAGCTTGCTACACTTAAAGTGTTTGATAAGGCAGCTAGCTACACTAACAGTGTTTGATAAAGCAGCTAGCTGCCTTAAAAGCTTTTGATAAAGACACTAGCTGCACTAAACGCTTTCGATAAAGACGCTAGCTTAACTAAGCGCTTTCGATAAAGACGCTAGCTTAACTAAGCGCTTTCGATAAAGACGCTAGCTGCACTAAACGCTTTCGATAAAGACGCTAGCTGCACTAAACGCTTTCGATAAAGACGCTAGCTGCACTAAACGCTTTTGATAAAGACGCTAGCTGCACTAAACGCTTTTGATAAAACATTTAAAGCTACAAAGAAAACTAACGTTCTGAAACTATGGATGAGAAATCTCAAAAAGAATACCAAATACAGAAAGAGCTCAATCAGATGGTTTGTTAAGAAACTGTAGCTACAGGATAATCTGTCTAATGTTCAAACATCTTAAGTCATTTTAGCTGTCGCTAGCTGTTAGGGTAAAACATCCCTGATGTCAGCAGCTCTGCTTTGCTATTTTAATAATTAATAGCTTTAATTCTGCAGAAAATTCTAAATATTTAATGCTATCAGTTCTGATCACCTCATTGAGTCAAATATCTGGCAAATCAAGTATCTAGCGTAACATCAGCTAACATAACACGTGTTGCTTAAAACTTCTGCTTTAAGGTCACATGAAAGTAACATGAAAATGTCCAGTACAGCCGAGGCCTGGAAGATGTTACTATGGTAAACTGAAGTATAATTACAAGAAGTTCTCAATGGGATTAAGGTCTGCAGAGTTTCCTGGCCTTGGACCCAAATTGTTAATGTTTTGCTCCCCAAGCCATTTAGTGATCACTTTTGCCTTATGGCGAGGAGCTCCGTCATGTTGGAAAAGGCATTGTTCATCACCAAACTCTTCATGGATGGAGAAGTTCACTCTGAGAATGTTTTGAACCATTCTTTATTCATGGCTGTGTTCTTAGACAAAATTGTGAGTGAGCCCACTCCCTTGGCTGAAAAGTAGTTTTACACATGAATGGTCTCAGCTGGCATGACACTGGGTACAACTCGGTAGCGCTCACTCCCCAGACCTTAATCCCAGTGAGAACTTGTGGTCAATCATCAAAAGGCAGGTGGACAAACAAAATCCCACAAACTTTGACAAACTCCAAGCATTGATTATGTAAGAATGGGCCGCGCCATCAGTCAGGGTGTGGCTCAGAAGTTGATTAACAGCATAGCAGGGTGAATTGCAGAGGTCTTGAAAAAGAAGGATCAACACTGCAAATACTGACTCTCTGTATAAACTTAATGTAATCGTCAATAAAAGCCTTTGACACTTATGAAATGCTTGTAATTATACTTCAGTATACCAGAGTAACATCTGACACAAAGAGCTAAAAACACTGAAGCCGTAGACTTTGTGAAAATTAATATTTGTGTAATTCTCAAAACTTTTGAACACGGCTGTAATATAAATGCTCCAGTGATACAACTGTCTGGTTCTACACTGTTACACTTGTTCACAGGATTTAATCTCAGTGACTGAATACGCCCGTGTAAGTACACTCCGGAAGACAGAAGAAGAAAACCCAAATCACAACAGTGCACACCATAAATCATTAAAAGGGCACACAATATCGCCTTCATTTATTATTACTCATCAAATATTAGCATTTCGGTTCTCTTTGCACATTAGCATTTTCTTCCCACTACCCAAAGCCTTTAAGTCTAAATGAGCCGCTAACAAAGACGGCGTTCTTATAAGACAGAGAGACTTAATCAGGACTGTGCTCTTCTGTGTAATAATGGACAAAATAACTCTGAAATATGCGTGTCTTAATAAGGTTTAGGAGAAGTAATATAGCGGGCTAAAGATTTTCTGCCTCGGTACACACTGAAAATAAATTACGCTACTGATCCATGTTGCAGTTCACTTGGGCTAATCATCATCATCATCATCACCGGGAAGGTTATGAATAAAAAACATGGCCACAGGGAAATATCTGGATTAATTTCAACTTACGGAAATATTGTTGTTGTTTTTTTCCGGGAACACTTTCTGTGAAGACCATGTGGGCTGTATGAATGTAAAAATAAAGTTTATCAGAACTATTTATGAATAGAGTGGCTTGGTGGATTAGTGGTTAGCACTGTAGCCGTGCACCTCCATGGTCGAGGTTTGATTCCTGCCACGGGGTCTGTGTGCATGGAGTTTGCATGTTTTCCCCGTGCTTGGTGGGTTTCCTCCGCATACTCCGGTTTAAATTTAGTTGGGTTGGAGGTTCCTGGATGGATGGATGGATGGATGGATGGATGGATGGATGGATGGATTTCTGAATAGGTATTATAGTTTATAGCTGTGTGTATAATATAGGAAATGTTTATAAGTAGCGTTTATAATGAATTATCATTCATATCATACAGAAAAAAAGTTTTTTACTTACAGCATTTTGAGACCTGTGCTGTTTTTTTATTTTATTTTATCTTTTTAGATTCACTGATCAACTACAACATTAAAGTGCAAAACATTCATCCCAGTATTGTGTAGGCTCCCCTTATGCCAGTTCGGTGGGCATGTTGCTCCTCATGGTGAGGCTTTGAAAGGTGTCCTGCAGGGTCTGGCATAAGGATGTTATCAAATTCCTTTTGGATGCTGTGGGTTGCGGGTTGGGACCTGATCCCAAAGATTGCATGAGGATCCGGAGAGTTCGGAGTGGACTGTGGTTCACTGGGTGTTCTGGCGCCTTTCTATCAGGGGCTATTGACTTTTTCAGCGATTGGCTTTTCTCTCGGACCAGACATGGTGCCCATGACCCTGTCACCAGTTCACTGGTATATAATTGATGGTTATCAGTGTTATTCCATTCAAGCGGCATTGTGGTGTAGCGATTAGGACTGCGATCTCGCACGGCCAGCGTCGAGGGTTTGATTCCCACCTCAGGTCTGTGTGCATGGAGTTTGCATGTTCTCCCCGTGCTTTGGTGTGTTACTCCAGTTTTTGGTTTGTAGTCAAATTAGCATTTCCACTTTGCCAGTACTGAGTGAGTGACTATTTAGGTGCGCTTCTGTGTCTTGCAAAAGCTCTGCCACCCTGTCCAGGGAGTACCGTGTCTTTACCCTGTACCCTTGGATAGGCTCCAGTCCTTATGTGACCCTGGACAGGAAAAGCAATATGAAGAATGAGTGAGAGTGCTATTAAATCCACCTGGTAGAGGCGTTAGTGTTGTGACTGATCAGTGTTTTATGAGATTCTATCTAGCTGCAATCCCGATTTGGAAGGACATGTTAGGACATGAAGGACACGATTAATTTAAAGATCAAAAAGACTTGTTAAGAGAGAATAGATTTTCACAATGAATCAACAAACAATCTATTTAAACAAAACAAAACATTAATATACTTAACTGTACAGAACATGTCTTTCAACGTACACGCAGCTGCCTTTGCATTAGCCTGGTCCTGCGTGATCACACACACAGCCGGTGTTTTGATTTGAAATAAATCAGCGTGTCACACTTTCACCGCTGTCTCATGATGGAGTGGCTGCACCATTGAATTACTGTCAACATCCGTGTGGGAAAATGTTTCAAAAACAACGCTCCAGGATGCGTTTTATAATTAGGGGAATTTATCTTGGCGAAAATAAAGACATGATGGACTATTTAACACACACACACACACACACACACACACACACACACACACACACACACACACACACACAAACATACACACCGGCAAGTTCTTTGGTGGTTTTTCATGGCTTATATAACAACATTATCAACATCATGACGTTCTAGAGGTTTTCTCAGTAGTGTACACTGTGTGTGTGTGTGTGTGTGTGTGTGTGTGTGCGCGTGTGTATTATATGTAGAATGCCCATTGGTGTAAAAACGTATTAATATGTTGCCATTTCTGTACAAATGTTTCATAACATATAACAAAGTAACAATTCATGGATAAAAAGTACTAATTTTTGTATTATGTAATTTTTAACATTGCAACATTTTGCAAGTTTCTGAAGTATAAACTATAAACTATGAAGACATGCTGGTGTAGAAAATTCAGTTTTAATTGACTCTTTGATAATTTTCCCAGATTAGCATGCCACACAGATTGATTGATTTATTCCTCCCATCCTGAAGTGAAAGCTCTTTGTGTACAAGGTTATGAGTTCCAGTACCCGACAGAGGAGCCGAATAAACCAGCAGTCAGCTTCCAAAATCAGTTGATTTTATTATTATTATATATATATATTTTTATATGTTTTACGCTGTTACATTAGGACCACCTCGGACGCGAGGCAGTCAGCGAATTATAAATCCAGGGAAAAGGCGAGTGTGTGTGTGTGTGTGTGTGTGAGATGATCGATGATGGCAAAGATGCTGAGAGACAGTGTGTCACTTCACAGCATGCTCAAACACACAGCTATCAAACACCCGCAGCACGGCTCTCAACACTCATCTCATTGACACCACTGTCTACTTCACACACACACACACAGTCCTAGACAAGGTAAATCCTGTTCGGTCAACTGTGTCTGAAAGGAAATAACATTTAGAGGCTGGCTGACAGGAAACATGGAGGAAAAAGACAGAGAATTTGCACCGGCAGCACTGCGCGAGGTACAAGGACGGGAAATGAGAGGGGATTTATTTTGATGTGGTGCATGGGAAGGTTTTTCTGCATAGCTATGATATGAACATTACTAATAAAGGCTTTAAATGGCTAAAGGTGGATTCATAAAGGTTGATAAGTTTATATGATTTTTGACCTAATTGTGCATCATGTGCACTGTACGTGGTCGTGTAGCCATCACCGTCTGTCCCTTGTCAAAGTCACTCACATCCTCATTCTCGCCCATTTTTCCTGCTTCCAGCACATCAACTTCATGAAAAAAGGTTCACTTGCTGTCTAATATATCCCACCCAGTGCCAGCTGCCATGGTAACGAGATATGGAAATGTACAGTAGCTACTGTGAGACGGGCCAGATTGTGATGGCTAGACGTCTGGGTCAGAGCAACTCCAAAACTGCAGGTCTTGTGGGATGTTCCTGGTCTGCAGTGGTCAGGGCATACCAAAAGTGATCCAAGGAAGGAAAACCAGTGAACTGGAGACAGGGTCAAGGGTGGCCAAGGTTCACTGATGCACATGGGATCCAATAGAAGCGCTATTGTAGGTCATATTGAATGGAGTCAGAACACACACTGCGTCACTGTTATGGTGGCAAAAGGGGGGACCTACAGTACTCAGTATTTGGCGGGTGGTCATAATGCAATGGCTGATCAGTGTAGTACTCAAATTCAAATAAGAATTTTTATTTGTCACATACTCAAGCTATGTTTACATTACCAGCCTGAAGTGACTCAATTCCGAGTCAATGTCTGAACGCACAAATCTGATGTTTTTGAGATCAGCCCTGAGTCCATTTCATATGCTGCCCTAGATTGGATACATACAGTATGCAATACGTGGTCATGTGACTTGAATGAGAACGGGCGGATCAGATTTCATTGAAGTTTTTCGGGGATTTCATGGCAGTGCTGGCAACAGCTACTAAAACATCTGCCATTTGGATTCCTTCCCCCTTCTGGACCTCAACAAATACAGTGACTAACTGCTTGCAGTCTTCCAGAGAAAAATCCCAGGTTTATTTAGCTGAAATAGCGTCCATCGTTTACAATAAATGAGCGTTCACACAAATTTGATGTGTTTTAACCTGGACACCGTGAGCAAAGACGCATCCATTTGCACACCTTTGCCATTTCAGCGGACAGACGCATCAACAATAGAGGCTGATTAAAGTCTCGTGGAATTATTAATGGGAACCGTCATGACATGCAAATCCAATCTGACCAAAATCTGAATTGAGCAATGTGGCTTGTAACGTGAATGTTCCCAGTCAGTTGGCAAAATCTACCTCCATCCTACCAATCCCTTTATACATGTTGTGTAGACTTATAAAGGGATCACGTAAGGTAATGTAACCCAAAGAGCACATCACTTATTTAAGTGGCCAAGCAAACACACACACACACACACACACACATAGGTTTTCCAATGATGAGTGGGCCCCCCTCCAAGATGTTGGAGTGTTTCTGTGAGAATTCGTGTCCATTCATTCTGTAAAGCGTTTATGAGGTCAGACACTGATGTTGGACGAGAAGGCCCGGCTCAATCTCCGTTCCAGTTCATCCCAAAGGTGCTCGATGGGGTTGAGGTCAGGGCTCTGTGTTCCGGCCGGTCAAGTTCTTCCACACCGACCTCATTAAACCATATCTTTTATAGTCCTTGCTTTGTGCACTGGGACACAGTCATGTTGGAAAAGAAAAGGACCTTCAAAATGATGGCAAAAAGTTAGCAAAAAGCAGATCACTGTCCAAGATGTCCTGTTATGCTGAAGCATTAAGATTGTCCTTCACTGGGGATAGTGTGCCTGATTGAAACATCTGAATGCAATAATTAACAGGTTTACCCAAAGACTTTTATCTCATTATGTAGATCATGATCTTTAATAATTTCTTCTCTTGTTTTTTTATTTGACCAACACTATGTTCACTATGACGGTGTCTTGCTCCTTCACATCTCACAGGTCTTCTCTCTACTTTATAAGAACACAGAATATTTATTGTATACTGTATGTAACAGTCAGTATACATACTGTAAACTACCAGGACAAAAAACATCACATGCTGTTATACTGTACTGTATATTGTTGGATTGCATTTAGCATTGTTGTGGCACTGTTTCGACAGCCTCATGCAATCAATCCATCCAGAGTTGGATTAGTGCTAGGCCAAGACCTTGTATTGATCACAGTCCTGGAATATGCCCATGGCATCAGGGAAGAAGAAGAAAACCTCCATAGATGTGATAACCTGGTGATTCAGTACATTCAGGTGGTCAGCTGACTTCATTTTATTGCCCCATAACGTTACTGAGTCTCGACCTGATCACCTGATCAACCCCAGATCATAACACTGTCTCCAGAGGCTCGTACAGTGGACACTATGCATGATGGGAGCATCGCTTCCTGTAGACTCGTGGTAGCCTAGTGGCTGGAACACTATAAAAATGTGGCTATGAAGATCTTGGGACTTGAAGTCATTAGTTTGATAGCATCTGCTGCAACCATGCTGTGAACGTTTTTGTTGCTGTTGGTATTAGTGGTGCAGTGGCTCAAGAAGAAGCAGAGGAGGAATTTGCTGCATACTTTTACAGCACAGTCAAATTAGTTTCGTCTAATTTCCTACCTTGTTAGAAAATTGGAGTGCAGGGTCAGCCATGACACAGCAGAGGAGGTTGAGGACGTGGCTCAAGAGTCCAACAGGGGCAGCTTGGCAGTGCTGGGACTTGAACCTTCTGATCAGTAACCTACAGTATTGCTCTAACATTTGTGCCACTTTCAACAATGATCTCATCAGAAGGTCAGATGTTGGCACTGCCATGGTGACACTGCTGGACTCTTGAGGAAGGTTCTTTACTCCCTCTGATCTAGAGGTGCCATGAGTATTATCGCTGTGTGAGAGATTAATTCTTCTTCTTCTTGAGTGCTGAGAAAAACTCTCTAGCGTTTTCTCTCTTAGCATTAGCACACGGTCATTACAGTTCATCGCAAAGCTTTCTCATGTTGTAGAAGGACAAACCGCAGGAAATGTGCTGAAGTTTTGTTCCACCGGCTTAGAAAAAAGTCTCAAGTGCGCGGATACAGTAACAGAGTGCAAACAAATGAGGGGAACAAAAACTACAAACACTCTCACTTTCCGTTACATTCAGCCCTAATGTCCTGAAAGAAATCTTGATTATCGAGTCGGTTTTCGAAGCTGAATTGTTAAAGGAAATAAATAAATAATAGATGAATAAACCAACTTGAAGAAAGATGTCACAGCTCAAGGATTCGTTCCAAAATGTCTCTCTGAAAGCCAGCCATAACCTGGTACTCTTTCACTCCAATAAAAATAAGAAAAATATTAATAAATAAATGAAATAGATTACACTTTTAGAGTACAGGTGAACAATTGCAGCGTTCTGTGTAAATACAGTACCTTTCACCGTCCCTGTTATCAGTGTGTTTAATTGCCTTTAAACACACCTGAAAGGCTGCTCTGCCCACACCTGAGAGGAACTGCAGCGTCTGAGCTTGGAGACAAAGACGTCTGGAAAGGGGGAGACGTTTCATGCAGAAGGCAGCAGAGACTTTTAGAGACATGTAATTTACTAACCTGGTTGGAATTTTATTTTGCTTTGTCTTTGTTTTTTTTTTCTTGGATGTGTTTTGGAATCCATTGTTGTGTTTTTCTTTGTTGTTGAGTTTGTATACAGTATTTGGCTGTAAAGATATAAAGACTTATAAAAGCGTTTTACACTCGGTTACTAGTTTACCAACTAAATACCATCAGTCACACTGTTGCGGGGGCGGGGGGATAGTGGGGGGAGTGGCGGGGATTAGTTTAACCCAAATAGGACCCGACCAGATAGGTGCAGATAGGTCTTAAGTCAACTGCCACAGTCCAAAGACATGCAGAATTGCCCATACTGTGCGAATGAGCGTTTGAGTGTGTGTGTGTGTGTGTGTGTGTGTGTGTGCTCTGTGATGGATTAGCACCGTGTCCAGGGTGTACCTCACCTCGTGCCATAAGTCTCATACAGGTGGTTTAGGCGATGAATGAGTGAGTTCATTATTGTTGTGTATTTTTTTTATTTCTTTTTATATTGTTTTTTCTTTGTTTTGTTTGTAATTTTGTGTGTGTGTG
>JAQQZT010000003.1:26795180-26815106 GCA_030068275.1 Clarias platycephalus | reverse complement strand
TGTGTGTGTGTGTGTGTGTGTGTGTGTGTGTGTGTGTGTGTGTGTGTGTGTGTGTGTGTGTGTGTGTGTGTGGTTTAGATTTGTCACGTAATCTCAAACACAATTTACACGATGCAGTTAATCATATATCGAATGTTGTGCTTCTTGTCCAGTACTGATTCATTCCCTCTACGGGCTCAGTGATAAAAACCTGTAGTTTTTTCTTGTTTATTTATAACTCTCTCTCTCTCTCTCTCTCTCTCTCTGTCTCTCTCTCTGTCTCTCTCCCTCTCTCTGTCTCTCTCTCTGTCTGTCTCTCTCTCTGTCTGTCTCTCTCTCTCTGTCTGTGTCTCTCTCTCTCTCTCTCTTTACAGGTAGGTGTACAGATATTTTCCTGAGCGTGGATCTGATGCCCGTGTGTGTGAAGGAAGATTCAGTGAAGGTGTAGTAGGATGAAATCTTTTTAACGTGGTATTTTTCCCTCCGTCGTCTTGCTTCCTGTGTGGAAGTTTTCAGCTAGTGGAAGTAATTACAGCTTATTTGATTGAGCTTTGGTGCAGAAAATCTGATTCAGGAAGTTTTCATCTCATTTTCGTTCTCTGAGATGAAGCGATCGTGCTACAGTATTTCCCCCTCCTTTATTATGGTGGGCTTTTATTATTACTGCTGCGTTTATTCCTTTTTTTTTTTTTTAAGGTTATAATATTCATAATATCAGCCATGCAATGGCTTTATTTATTTATTTATTTATTTATTGGTAATAACATTTTTCCATTTTTTTTTTTTTTTTAAGATATTTGCTAAGATACAGTACTGTGTGAAGGTCTGAAGTCTTATTGAGTCCCGGTCCCATTTCTTCATATTTTAAATGCAGTCTCGATGAATAGTTCTCCAGGCTTCCTGAAGGACTTTATTTTTTGGGGGGCTCCTATTTTTTGGCAAGTTTTTATCTCTCATTTTCTGTCCCTGTACATGAGCAGTTTGTTCGTTTGTTTGTTTGTTTATTAAGCCACACAGTCACCTATCAATCATTCAAGCATAAACTACGTCTAGCTGAAGTCCTGTCCCAGTGAGAAACAGGTGTAGATGATGACAGATGATCAGGCAAAATCTTCTTAGGTAAAATATATCTTCAGGTGCTTTTGCAGTCTGACACAGTTAGATGTCTGTTTATGTTTCTTTGATTTAATTGACATCATTTAATTAAATTTAATGTGAAAAAAGGAGGGGGAGGGGTCCAGACCACTGCACAGGACTGTAAATGATGTGCATGACAATGTATAAATTTGGTAAGCAGCTGTAGATCAAACAGCAATGTTACTTCTACAGTATATAAAAAAAAAATCAACCAGTAAAAACCTCTCATAAAAGTGTCTCATACTGTAATTTATCACAAATTTAACACCACAGGGTCACCACAGGTCAGTGACTTAAGAGGTGGTGACTTAGGTTTAAATGTTACATTAATAGTTAATCAGGAAAAAATGGTTATGTTGAGTGTCAGGTTACACACACACACACACACACACACACACACACACACACACACACACACACACACACACACACACACACACACACGCTGAAGTGTTTCAGATTTTTCAACTTAAAACTGAAAACAGTCCCAGATGTGGTTTGGATTAATTTTCTCCAATATTTATTTATTTATTTATTTATTTATTTATTGCTTTCGAATGACTTTCCTTTGCCTCGCTTTCTTTTCAGTTCGGTCAACTCTATATCCTGATTGGACTCGAGATATTTTGTGTCGTGTCATGGTGGTGTCCTTTGTGCTCTCTGTGTTGGAATTATGTCTTGCAAAACATGGACATTGTTTTGACTGATAGTTTATTTAGTTTTTAGTTTTTCTTGATTAGAAAACAGAATGAGCATTCGTGCAGTCCATGATGAATGAAGCCAACTTGATGAAATAAAGACTTCAGACTCTACAATTGGATGGGTTTCGACGGTCTTGATCCTGAATCGATTTCATTCGGACGTGAACTCACTTTAGTCTCAATCACTTTTAAACTCGATCTTTTCGAATCTTGAAGTTTAAAAAAAAAAAAATTGAACTCGATCTTGGCCAATCCTGGTCTCGGACATAACAGCAGGAGTCTTGACTCCAAACCTACTTACTGACATGACCTGCTATAAATAACTCAAGACAAAATGAATAAATAAAATTCCACACAAAATCCCGGACACTTCTCTTCCAGTGTTCTGTAGTGCCTTTGGTGATTTAGGAGAATAATTACAGCACATTAAGGTTTCTGTGCACAAAAGCCCGAAGGTGCTTGAGTCTGGCTAGGTCGAGTCTCTCTATAGGGAAGCACAGAGACAGCAGAGGTTCATGTCGAGTGAAGCACCTCCAGGCCTTGACTTTGACTTTGGATTTCTATCACTCTTGTTGGAATGTAGGACACCAACTTGGGTTTCTAGTTCAGTAGAAAACTCCGGGACAGGATAAAACACACAACAGAGACGACAAGAAGCACGAGACACAAGCTGTGACTGCGCGGCGTACATGTCGTGTCTATACTGATCTAATGAACATGATTTTCTGCTCGATAAGCTTCATCTCGGAGGTGGCCTAACCCACTTTCCCGACACACCGTTGTTGTCGACGTGGATATCACAGAGGTGAGGAGGATGGATTAGACGGAGCAGAAAAACACACAAATCGTTAGGCAGTGGGTGTGAATATTTATGAGACGAAGCTGACCGCCTCGAGCGTCAGCGTGAATATTTATGAGTGAAGTATTTGTGTGCTTCAGAAGACACTGATTAATGTGAAACGGTACCTGGCAAGCTTACAAAAATGATTCTAATGATTGATTACGGATGATAGATACACGCTGGATTTTTCTTGGCGATAAGGACAGATGGAGCCGCTCCAACTCCATTAGCTTTTAGTCGCCCCAGAATGAGCGAATTAAATCCAGAACTTCAGCCTGATTAACCCATCTCATATTACACAGCTCATCTGGACTGAGAATGGTCAAGACTGCGCACGCACTTACATAAACTCTTCGGCCGTCACATGACCCTCAGCCTGGTGTCCACTCCGTCAGTCCGTATATATCAAACGCTCAGCACCGAGCACAAGCCATTTGTTTGGAGCATGTTGGGAGACGCAGTCTGTCTCCGTCAGAGGACGAGGAACTCGTTGTAACCTTCGGCTCAGCTCAGGAAGCATGATGAAATACAACACCTGCATGAGCATCAGAGAGTGAACTCGGGAGGCTGGAGATCAGAGAGCTGCTCTTTATTCTGAGCATGAAGGGACACGGGCAGGGAGGAATAAAAATTTTTAAAAATAAATCTGCACTTTCCGAAAAAAAAAAAAAAGAAAGAAAAAAATGGAAAAAAAAGAAGACGATCCTAAAATGAATTTCGGAAATAATGACCCAATAAGAACGAGGATTACGGCAAGATATATATCAAGTGTAATCATTTATTCATGTCTGAAACTTGAAGGAGGATTTTATAATCAACATTTTTTTAAGCATACTTAGTGTCTACTTCTACTTATCGCAGCATGAAATTTTAATCAGCTTGCACACACACACACGCACGCACACTCAAGCGTGTGAGCTCCAAGTTTGGCCTATGAACGCTGAACAGCTTCCAACTGTCATACAAATATTAAATAACAATAGAAGATTATTCAACAGCAGTCAACACACTAATTCAGTTAATTATTCATTTAGTGATTACAAAGTTAAATTCAGTTAAATTGTGTCAAATATAAACAAACAAACAAGTACAAAAATGAGCCATAACATTAAAACCCACCATGTTTGGGGGGGGGGGGATTCCTCTTGTACTAGTCAGAGCATGACTCCACAACACCTGTAGGGGGTGCTGTGGTGTCTGGCACCAGTACGTTTGGCTGCTGTGGGTTGTTGGGGACATGTTTGTCCGGTTCCTCCCATAGATACTGGCTTGGTATCTGGGGAGTTTGGAGGTCGCACCTTGGGCTGTTTGCCTGCTGGGCCCGGTGTGTGCAGTGAGCCGCGGTGCACTGGATGTTCTGGTGCCTTTCTCTCAGCCAGCATTCATTTGTACTGCTATGGCTGTTCTATGGGATTGTCCCAGATGTGCGGACTTTGTACAGTGAACACAGAAACCAGTTTGAGATGACACAGTCGGCAACAATACTCAGGTAGGCTGTGGCATTTAAACCATGCTTAATTGGTACTTAGGGGCCCAAAGTGTGTCAAGAAAACCTCCCTCACACCATTTTACCATCACCACCAGCATGAACCATTGATACAAGGCTGGGTGATGGATCCATGCTTTTATATTGTTTAAAATTCAACTGTCCAACTTTGGTGAGCCCATGTGACCTGTAGCCTTTGTTCTTGGCTGACAGGAGCGGCCTCTGGGGTGGTCTCCTGCTGCTGTAGCACATCTGCATCAAGGTTTGACGTGTTGTGCATTCAGAGATGCTCTTCAGCATACCTCTGTTGTAACAAGATGTTATTTGAGTTCCTGTTGCCTTTCGAACCTGTCTGGCCGTTCTCGTCTGACCTCTGGCATCAGAGAACTGCCTTCACAGGATATTTCCTCTTTTTCACACCGTTCTCTATAAACCCAAGAGATGGTTGTGTTTGAAAATAACAGTAGTTTAATAGCAGTTTGTGTAATACTCAGACCAGCCCGTCTGGCACCAGCAACCATTCTACGCTCAAAGTCACTTAAATCACCTTTATTCCCCATTCTGATTCTCGGCCTAAACTTCACCATATGATTTTGACCACATGCCCACACGCCTAAATGCACAGAGTTGGTGCCATTTGATTGGCTGATTGCATAGTTGCCTTAACGACCAGTTGCTCAGGTGTACCTACATCACAGTTTCGAACCTTCTAGCTCAGTTCTAACTTTAAAAAGTTTGCAGTGCTTCACAGTGAAACATTATTTACTGAAACATTATTAGTTAAAGCAAACTTTAATTACATTTCAGTTTTGTTATACAACTAACAAAAAGGTGTAATAATTAATTATGTGGTCTTTAAGCAAATGTTTACTGTATGTAACACAGATTGAAGAGGTTTCCAGTTTCAGGGCTTTATAACAGTCAGACTTGAAGCCAAATCTTTCTGATCTTTAGGACAGAGAAGTGTGGAAGTTTCTTCAGAAGCCTGTGGACATCATATAACAATAAATGTAATTATAAACAGATAAAAAGTTTGATATTTTTTAATACATACTGTACTACATATTTATCACTATGAATTTGCTGTGATCAAAACACTTTAGGGAAAAATGAGGAAGCCTGTCTTGTTTTGATTTTGTGTACCGTATGTTATATTGGAAATCCATTGTATTATAAATTAAACTATACATATACAGAGAGTACAGTGTGTACAGTAATAAGGCTTTGTGTGTACAGAATGCTTATATGCTTAGACTGTTACATTAACACTGTTAAACACAATCTTCTCCTAATAATGCAATACTACAATTGTGTGTGTGTGTGTGTGAGTGTGTGTGTGAAAATGCTAGATCAGCTGCTGTGGGTCAGTGTGTTTCCTTGTTTGCTTTGCTGATTCAGATGCGCTTCCTCACGACTTCTGAAAATCGCACATCAGCTGTTTTACACATTCGCTGTTTCTGCACCGTCCGATTAAACCGTCTGGAAAATGTGGTGTGATAGCACTATCTTTATTTACACACCAGCGTGTTAAACCCCGCATTGTGATTGGTCTGAAGGTGTTGATTCATTCTCTATAGCAACAGCTCGTCCGAAGAGATATGTACAGTAGATAATTTGCTAAAAATATATAGAGGTGTTATATAATCATGGATATCGTAGTTCTTTTTCCTGTAATTTAGCTATTAATGTTGGAAGGAGTCTCCAGTTTCAGTACTATTTAGTCAGAAGTGAAGCTCTAGCATAGGACAGGGGGTTTACGCTTTGTGGTTTCTCATTTACATGACAAGCTGCGATTTAGTAAAAGCTTGAAATTGAGTATACACGATTCTAGTTGACAAACACTTTCCTAAAAAAATTCAAACAAACCCATGGTCCAGTTCAGGCTGGCTTTTAAGCAGTGCTCATTTGCATGCTAATTGTCGAACACTGCGCGTTGTGCATTAGCCTCTCTTCAATAGAGCGGGGCTAATAACCACGAGCAGCTCTGCTGAGTTTAATATCTAGGATTATATGAGTCATTTCCAGAATCTCTTTCACTGACTCATTAAATTCTTTCTGCTGCATCACAGGTTTTAAATCCGAATGTGCTCATGAGTAGCCCAAGGTCTTTATGTACAATGCTGGTAAAGCAGTTCAGCCTGACCTAACGCTACACACCGTGTCCTCTTATTTAGCGCTATTATTTTTAGTACAACACTTAGACAGAATGCGTCAGTCATGCTGAGCTTTTTATCAAACCTCTGGAACAACAAAAAAAGGGAATTAGACCTTCTCATAAAGCTCAGCTGTACAACTTGACCTACCACCAGCAATCTGCCAATCCAAACACACGTCTAGATTATACCTGATCCATGGGAATTAAGAGCTTTCTAGAAATCTCTTTCTGTTCTTTCAAGATAATATCAGCATCAAAGACAAACAGAAATTAAAACTGTGGAGAATGTGGTTTGTTCTTTTCTATCCCTAGAGAAGGACAGAGTAAAGCCGTCAATGCTAAACATAACCACAACTTGTAGCAATCGCTGGAGGGATGAATCATTCTCAAACAACATAAAATACAGAGCTTTAGTTAGCCTTAATTAGCGGTCATAGGTTGAGGATTTTATTTATAAAAGCTCTAGGAACATATTGGTCACTTGATTGAGATCTTCTTGATGTACGTGGAATAAAAGGACTGTACTGTAGATAGAATGCTAACAGCTGACGCCATGTTTGTCTTTTATGTTACAGATAAAACTTTCATTTGATTTACTTTAAGTAATTGCTTATTCTGGGAATATATTGGCTGGAATACATCTTCAGTGTAACGCCAGTTCATTTCAGAGTACCACAATCCCCCGGACTCAACGCCGGACTAACCAGGATATACAACAACCAGCCAATGTGATTAATGCTTATTCACTTAGCCACTCAAAAAAAAACAACAAAAAAAACAGGGCACAGTGCATAGACTAGTGGTAAGGCTGGGGTGGCCAAATATAATTACTTAAGTTTTTTTTTTTTTTTCATTTAGTTGCAAATCCAGCATTTGGTGTGTTGTATACAATTAAACAGTCTGTTGTGTGTGTTTTTGTTATCAGGTTTGACGGTAAAACTGTGATATCATCTACAAAACTGTGGTACATAATATTCTGTTTCTCAAAGCTGGAGCCTAGGGGAAACAAGTATAATGAGAAAAGGATGGGGCCCAAGATTGAGCCTTGGGGGATACCACCATCCTAGTAAACCATTTTTTTTTTTTTTTATAGTAGAAGACCTGGGAGGAGACAGCTTTTTTCCAAAATCCTGGAAATAAATGGGAGTTTGGAGAAAGGCCCTTAATTAATGAGTTCTTTGAGGTTTAAACAAGGTTTCTTTAATAAGTGTTGCACAATTACATGTTTAAGACTGGAAAGGATTGTTCATTTTTCCTTAAAAAGCCTTCATGGTAGAACATCTAAAGGACAATTTGTGGGTTCATCTGAGCACCCACCTAAGAAGACAATACTGGCTGAATCTGTTTAAAACAGCTAACAGGACATGAGAAACATTAGTCTCTAAGGCATCGGTGTCTGGGGTGGCATAAATCATTTTTTATTGGCAATTTTGTGAACAAAGATTTTTTTAAACTTCTCCCAGGTTTCCATATTAGGAGCAGATGTGGTAAAGGACGTAGCAGCAGGATTTAAGATTGCATTTATAAGTGTTGAACACTATCTTAGATCTGTGAACGAGTTATTAATTAGCATTCAGCATAATATGCTACCTTAGCTGTCTTGATCGATCTTTAATAAAGTCTTAAATAATCTCGTAAGAGTTCCTATGAGACCTGGAATCCATTTGTGCTTTGCTTTCCTGCAACCACGTCTAGCAGTCCAAGGTTTGTCAGGAGGATGGGTTGAAAAGTGTAACAAGCTCCTCAGTGTTGCAACTGGAAGGAAGGACATCTAGATCATGTGGTACTGTAGGTGAGTGGACATTGAGTGAGAGTGTGGGACAAGGAAGTCATGTAAGGTTGGGAAAGAAAGGGGAAAAGACAACAGAGAGTCGAGTGCAACAAAAACAAAAAAGATCAGCAATTATAAATACTATCAGTAGGTTTAAAACACAGAGACCAGACGATGGCACAAGATCTCACCCTTCTGATGAGTCGCGCCCGAGACTGATTACATGAGATTAAGAGTCCACAAGAGATAAAAATTCAGTGACCAGAAGGGCAGCAGATGTGAATACTGAAATCTCCTAAGTTCCCCTAAGTTTCAGGGCAAGAGGCCATAAATGATCATAAAATTTTGAATAAAGTTAATATTAGTTTTAGGCAGTGTGTACAGTAGACAGGTACACACAGGACACCCTAATAAATCGCCAGGTAAAGATCAACATTTTATTTTTATTTTTTTCATAAACAGTGTCCATTCCATCTTCACTACAAGTAGTTCTCCATGAGTTGAAGAAGCTGCAGGAATGAGGACAGACATTTATCAAGGCAGATTTAATTTGGGGAGTCTGGTGTTGGCTGAGTGACCGGTACAAAATTCAACTGACAAATATTAGCAGTTTAAGCGGCCTTGCTCAGAAGCCTCGCATACATGATCTGAACATCTGTGAATATAACAGGGCTGGCGAGCAATGCCACACAGCAATGTTAACACAGGGTTTGAAAACTCCACAACGAAACCGAAAAGGCAATGAGTTCTCATTAAGGAGACTCATCAAAGAGTAAGAGAAACCGATAGTCATTTTGGGAGATATAAACATCCTGTGTGAATAATCCACAATAAGAAGAACGGGGAAAAAATAGCAGTAATCTAGGATAGAATTATAAACTGATCAAGAGGCTAGCTAATCACACACAGCCACATCTGTATAATATTCAGTAAAAACCGACACACAGAGAACAGTGTTAGACTCTCGAGTTAAAAAAAAAAATAGTCTAGACATAGAGTAGACTGCGAGGAAGAAGAAACTTACACACATTTGTCCTGAGCCGGTTAGTCAGTGATGTCAGACGGGATCGCAGAGAGGCCTGGTGAAGAGTTAGCATTGGTGCTACATCTGCAAAAAATATCCTAAAGAGTAATCCAGAAACAGAAAGGACGACTGTATGAGTAGTTTATACAAGTTCCACCAACAGAGCAGTGGCGGACAGAAATGCCAGCATACAACCTCGCAGAAACGAAACCTGGAAACGAGGTTGTGTATGTTGTAGGAAAAATTCATTTTTAGACATCTGTTATGGCACAATGGAAATACATCCTTTTTCCATTGTGGTACTAGCCTGGGGTTATTAGATTTTCCTCCTAATGTGACCTCATATAAGAAGAGCCCCTCCCCTGGGCGTGGCTCAGCAGTAGCTCATTAACATAGAAACTGAACCGTTGCATTTGGAGGAAAAATGAAACTTAAAGAGTATGAGGAATGAAAGATGCATTATCTGAGGGGTATTTCAGGTTTGGTAACACACACACACACACACACTTGTTCACAAGAAATAGTCAAATCCCTCTTTGTGCCTCCTGGCTTTATTCAGATTATTTAACTCATGGCACACAATACAGGACCTTTAATTTTGGGTCTGTGTGTGTTCGTGTCTGACAGATTTGTTGGCTCGGCTCTTAGGGCGCAGCAGCAGCATCCATCTATTTGGATTTGTTGTATTTATTTTATTTGAAATTTAAAGAACCGGGGAAAACAGGTTGTGGCTCAGTGTCTCACAGCAGGACTTGATTTATTACTGCGGGAGTTGTGCATTTCCTGGAAATGAGTACATTCCCTTTTCTTTAGTCACTCTGATCTCTCTGAACATCCAACAGTCTGTGTGTGTGTTTCTGCATGTGCATGTGCTCTGTTTTTGTGTGTGTGTGTGTGTGTGTGTGTGTGTGTGTGTGTGTGTGTGTGTGTGTGTGTGTGTTTAATAGATTTTGTTACCTTTGGTCCAGGGCTGCATAATACTGATAAACAAAAATATGATATTTTGCGATTACAGCGATGCATAATGCGCTTGTGTTATTAAATGCAAACTGTGGATTCGCATCACGTCTTTGGCATTATCGTTAAAATGAATCTGTCGTTTGCATCACATGCAAAGGCAGGTTTTGATCCGAACACCTTAACTGAACCCGATTCCCGTGCTGTGTTATCACATCGGGCTTATTTGCATATTACAGACTTCTAGCTATCGCCAGCGATTAACAAACGATTGATAATGTGGCCCTTTGTTGCTCCAATTAGATTAAATCTCCTTCCTATTATCTCTAGGCATTATTTAAATCATTTGCTCACACTAAACGTATACATTGAAACGCCAGTCACAGCTGCCTTGTTTCCCGCCGTAATGATTTCCTCTCTATCTCTCTACCTGTCTCTCGTCTGCTTAATAATCCCTAATTCACCAAGAAAGAAAAAAAACGTCACCTTTATTAACCTTTCCGCTCTCATGATCTTCATGATGTGTAATTACCTTTCAGACCCGCTCTACAGTTCACTGACATTTTTTCCTCAACGAGTTTGAACTTTTGGCATCTCCCAGAAACCAGTGGACAGATTCCCGACCCTGGAGTCAAGAGTTTCAGGTGAACGAGTGTCGAAGTTTTCCCGAGAAACCGAACCGAGTTTTTTGAGTTTTAACAGGACGATACGCATCGAATTGTAATTAGTTCTGAATAATGGAAAGTTCAGAATTACGGTATATCAATATGTCCTCACTCTCACTCACTCACTCATCTCGCGGGGACCAGGAGCCTATACTAGGAGACTTGGGGCACGAGGCGGGGTACACCCTGGACAGGGTGCCAATCCATCGCAAGGCACACACATTTACACACTCATTCACACACTACGGGGCATTTAGGAATGGCAATTAGCCTAACCTGCATATCTTTGGACTGTGGGAGGAAACCGGAGTACCCGGAGGAAACCCACCAAGCACGGGGAGAACATGCAAACTCCACGCACACAGAGACGGGAATCGAGCCTGGCCGGGAATCGAACCCGGACCCTGGAGGTTCAAGGCGACAGCGCTAACCTCTACACCACCGTGCCGCCTCAGGATGTCCTTATGTTAGATTTTTATAAACTATATATAGTACTAGTCAATTTCGATTTCGATTCAATCAGTCGGTTGTTATTTTAACACAAGAAGCTCGGATGTTCTGGAACAGTTCTTGCAACAGTAATGAACACAGTGCATTTGCAAAGACCCATCATAGACCCATGACAAAACTGGCTCTCATGAAGACCTTCGATCATCAGGAATGACCATGGTTATTTTAGAAGGTGTGTCCAAACTTTTGACTGGTGGTGTATGTTTGAATCTGTATTCATTTTAAATTTAAAGCTAACATCAACATTTACTGTGCATGGGGAGAGCTCCATGTCCTGGGTTATGTGTCTGCTTGAAGTTGTCTTTCCGGCTCCTCATTAAGATTATTAAAATTCCCTGAGTGTAGTTAACACCTCCCAGAGGTTTATTTATTTGTTGTGTATAAAAGTATTCAAGACATTTTATAAGCTTTAAGGCCATGTTATACATACAAAAAAAAACACACACACACAGACAGACACATCCTTTTTAATTACAAAAACCGCATCAGGGGATAGAAAATGCTGACTTCACTGTCAAACTAAATACAACATAAAAGCCGGAATATTTAAAATACGAATGCTTCTATAATAAAATATGATTTAGAAGATGGCGTTCCTGATTTTTTCTTTTTTTTTTTCTTTGTCATGAATAGTTTTAGTTGTAAGGTTCCTGTTCATGTTGTTTTTAAGGCCAGATGAGCTCTTTGTGGACTTGGGATAAATGAATGAGTTAATTAATTGATTAAAGGCTCATTAATTGTGTATTATTTAACCAATTGGTTAAATCAGTGGAAAGCAAAACAAACACGGGAAGAACCTACAGAACTTGACACGGACCATGACCCAAGCTCAGGATCGAACCCGGGACCCCGGAACTGTAAGACAGCCTCGCTACCTGCTGCGTCATTGTGTTAAGTTAATAAAAAACATGTACCATGATGCGATGTTAACCTACTGGGCTACACTGATTCTGAATCCACTCTCTTCAATTCACTGTGACAGCATTAATTTCATGCCTTGCTGGGTTTAAGAGCACTGCTGTCCTTGCATGTGTAAAAGTAGAATAGCTGTTACCTGTTTGATATGGATATCACGTCAGAGCTGGAGTGTAGGACTCGTACTGCTGGGGAGGAAATATCAAGGTCTGTCGAGGGGACGGCATTCTCCCCAGGGACAGCGCTTATTGTGGAATGTGAAATTTTATGGACACAGTTAATGAACAATAACGAATTAATGAACCGCTAATTGTGGAAGCGGTTTAGTCATTTAAATGACATAATTAAGTTTTGTTCACAATATAGAAAGGAAATAAAATGCGAAATATTTTGATACGTTGGATCTAGTGCTATTTGTGATTAATGTAATTATTATAACCAGGACTAAACAGTGTTTTGGCAAACTTTCCTAAACTTCTGCTTGTTGCATTGTATAACATTTGACATTTATATAATCATTTTATATACATTAAAAACAATTTCATTCTTCAGTCATTCTAAATCTTTTGATTTAAAGAATTGTTTGAAGTACTTATTAGTATTTATGTTAAACAGTAATTGTCTGAGCTATTTTTAAAAATAAAAATGAATCAATATTTTTTAAAAACCAAACATCGATTTTTTTTTTTTAAATAACCTGAATATAGAAAATAATCATAAGCAGAGTTGATTTATTATCAAACTGAATATAAGTAAGATTCCCACTTTTACAATTAAAGGTCCCATATTTTACTATTATTTAAGAAAGTTAACACAGGATGCAGAGCTTCCCCAAAGTGTGTGTGTGTGTGTGTGTGTGTGTGTGTGTGTGTGTGTGTTAATAATGGAGGTAACACTTCAAACTTTTAGTATCACTCCTCATCTGAAGGTACCGTTTCAGTGTCTATGTAAATGAGCTACTACTGAGCCACGCCCCCCAGAGAACATCAGAGCTGAGCAACAAATTCGGGAGAAAGGATCTTATATGATGTCACATTAGGGGGTGAAACTTAATTAACGCCCTGGCTGATACAAAAACTGGAAAAGGACAAAGAGCAGGGAATGTTGAATTTCTTTATGCATAATAAGAAACCTTAAAGTCAGAAATACTGTTCTTTTTTTCAACATTATTATAATATTATTATATATAATTTACAGAATTGTCCTTAAATCTTTTTTTTTTTTAGAGAAAAGTCATCTATAAATACTGTGCTTGGCTTTCGGGTCGTTTTTGTATGTGCTGTAATTCTTTTAAAATTAATATTTAATATCTGGCCGAGCTCTGAGTCTACGACTTCTCTGTAATTCTTCTTGGACTCTAGTCAGCTTTGATTTATGAACCTTTTTTTCCTTTAATTGATCTCTTTTAAATTTGTGAACCTCTTCCTGCGCAGCAACTCCATTATGGTTAATCACTGCAGTTTAATGTTAATTATTGCAGTCTGAAGTAATATAAATCTCCTTAATAAGAGATTCAAGTTCTCTTTAATAACCTATACTGTGCATTAATTAGTAGAGGTCGTTTCATTGATGTGACGAACTTGACGCTAAGAGGTACCGGACAGGAACATCTTTTTCTTTTCATTTTTCTAATGACTCTATTACAGCGGGAATAATGTAACGAGTCAGTGGGTTAGAATATCAGAGCGTTACTGGAGCTGAACCTTAACACTTCTGTTCTAGGGTTTTCTTATCTTGTAATCAAGAGGCGATGTGACGACCCGTGTGCAACAACTGAGCATCAAAACAGTTTAGTTCAATACCAGAAATCCACAAAGTCAACCAGGTACAAAAAGAGATCGAAAAATGTGGTCATGGAGAAAGTCGGGGTCAATTCACGAAAAATCTAAGATCAGTTAAAGATACAAGGGCAAGACCAAAGTCAAAACGTAGCGAGACAAACAAGGTCATACGCAACCGACTCAGAACTCAGAGACTAACTACGAGGCGTCATATCTTTCTTAAAGGCCACGTGGGTTACATAAGCAGCAGACAGGAACTGTGTGAAGAAACAAGTAAGTGTTCTAGAATACAGGAGAGGGCGCCCTCTAGCAATCCGGAGGGGAAATGTCCAAGCTGGTTGTTAAATATCTTAAATATCTTATGCTAAGAGTTTATTTATTTATTTATATATTATTTTTTTTTTATTACTCCTTTCCTTTCCTCCTGTAACTGACTGTAAGCAACTGTAACCAAGTATAAGCAATGTCCCTCTGGGATTAATAAAGTTCTTTGAATCTTGAATCTCTGAATTTGGTACCAATTCTAGATCAGACCATCTGTATACCTCAAATTTATCATTTATTTTTTCATCCATGCAGATTATTTACCCCTCAGGCACTGCATTTAGGTTGTTCACACTGAGAGGAGGGGTGAGGGCGCCAGTTAAATGCTGAGCAGGGCGTGCCAGCCTTTCTAGAGATAAAACTGTCACCACTAAATGCCATGCTGTTATTAGAAAATAATCAATGAGTCATGTGATGAAGCAGAATTGCTGTTACTACTAAGTAGGTTGAAAATGTCTCATCCTCAAATTGTTTAATTCTCTTAGAGCACAGAAGTCCAACAATAAATATACAGCAAATTATTATTTATTAAAGAATGACCTTAAAATCTGCAGTATAATACAAAGGCGAGATAGAACCGTTTGTACCCGATTTATTTAACCTTTGTACTTTTTGTATTATGTCAGAATTTTATAAAAGTATTAGCTTGTTAGCTTAGTATTAGCTATTAGCTAAAATGTAGATTTGTTTTATGTGCAGATCGTAAAACTTTTATCTTGCGTAAATATTTATTCATTTATTTATTTTCCATTTCACATCCTTTAATCATAATTATGTTTTTGAATTTGTAATTGTACTTTTCTGGGAATTTTGTGAACAATTTACGAATCTTAACGCTAAATCCTAACATTCTTTCCTTCCTCGAGTTTGCGTTCGACTCTGCAAAAACCGTCTGCAAAAACACACTCCTAATTTATGCAAATTAGGCTCATTTCTAAACCCATCAACAAATCAGTGAGACGTCTTTATTTGATCAATCGAGATGTCAGGGAGAAGCAGGTTGTACGGTATCACTGTGGGGGGAAAAACTAAGGGCGTATAATGTACGGTCCTGTGCTGTTCTGGCTCATCAATTTGCGATCCGAAAAGCAGACTGATCCCTCGCCCGAAGGGTTCACAGCTCCTTCTCATCAGCTGGAACGGGAGACGTCTTCTTCCATCAGGTGGATCAGTGGATAAGATTCTATCTTAGTGTCTGAAGGTGGTTATTCAGGAAACTAGTGGAGAATCCTTCAACTCCAAAGACCTTTAACCCTCAAATGCTCAGCTGATACACTGCTGTGTGGTAATGGATGGATTTAGGATGTCATGGAATATTATAATTAATTTGAGTGAGCTGTGATTTCTTACGTCTTCCTTCAGAAAACAAAAAGTACAAGAATTACACGTGTTAAGAGTCGAGAAATTTTATAGAAAAAAAAGAACATTATATATATAGTCTATACCAATTAAATGTACAATGTACAGGCTCGTGTCTTTTCTCAGAAAAGGGTTGGATGCTTTGTCCTGTTCATAGTGAAGACGCTACATAAGCACTAACAAGAGACATACTGTCCACTGCACAGCTGGACATTCCTGTACACCCAATACACATGTTGCATACTGTAGGACTCCGGATGTTGCAAAATAAAGATATCCCCTCCTCCTTCAGTCAAAGTGACTGTCAGTGGACAAATTTTGAGAGGATGAAGTGTAATTATCCTCCAGTAAGCGGAAAATAAAAAAATAACTCCATGAGAGCGAACAGCAGTGCCTCAGTAAACCAGTATTTTCTTATCCAGAAATTGTCTTTGACAAAAGTTGAAGCACAACTACTGTATTCATTACATTTGATAAAAACCAAGAAGAAACAGTGTTTAGACTGCAACTCAAAAAAAACTGTCGTGTGTTTATGCGTTCATATTCGCGTGTACTGAAATGTGCTCTCCAGCAGCGACCTCAATACGGATGTGATGGCACTTCTCATAACCGGGCACAATTCTTCTTGTGGATCATATTTCAGATTCATAATTGTTACAAGTATTTATGTAATAACGGCCTCATGTTTAAAATAGATTTAAGCTGGCCCTAAAGTATTCAATTCAATTCAATTTTATTTGTATAACACTTTTAACGATTGTAATTGTCGTAATGCAGTTTTACACAATCAAAAGAATTTATGGAAGTTTGTATGAAATGTAAAAAAAATGTGTTTAGATCATAATGATCAGATCGTCCTTGATGAAGAAGCTGAGGGAAAAACTCCCTGAGATGGCAACAGGAAGAAAGCTTGAGAGGAACCAGTATTAGTCATGATACTCCAAAGCGAGAAATGTTGTGTCTCAAACTGATGTTGTAATTTAAGCAGTTTATACCAGTGAATAAAATAAAACTATTTCTGATTTAGGTTTATGTCAGGTGTCATGAAGGGCTTTTACAGTTGTTATGAATGCTAACAAAGTTTTACTGATATTAATTTATTCATTTATTAAATACAAGTACGCACTGGTTACTGGTTATCTTTTTGGACCTTAACAACAGGAGAAAAAAGTGTCAAAATTTTAACAAACCTGGTGAAAAGTAAATAACGGGAGTCAGCAGTGGGAATAAGGGGAAAAACTTGAAGGAAATGAGAAAAAGAATGAAAAAAAAAAAAAAAGATTAAGTAAATGAGGTTTTAAAATATGTACAAATATAAAAACTACAAAATGTTATTATATTTTTTCCACATAAAGTATCTAAAATATTATACACACACAGATTTTTAATTAAGCAACAGGAAACTAAAAACAACATGCGATTATCTTTCTGTAGCTTGTGGGTAAAAAGTAAAGCTAAACTTTAAATGAGAACAAAATTAAATTAAGTTAAAATAAGAATTAAACAAAAAGAAAGCTAGAGAAAGAAAGAAACTGGAGTTATATTTTGGATGTTATGAAATAATCCACTGCAAACCGACATGTAAAAACATCAGAAGTTTATTAGATATGGTTCTGTTATAGACATATCAATCAGAAAAACATAAATAATAATTATAATTAAAAGAGAGAGAGAGAGAGAGATGCTAATAACACATAGATTTTAGACCATTAATCTCATGTAAAACTAAACACCCTTTACATGTAACAGATTCATCATGTTGAAAAATGTCTACACCTCTGTCTCCTGATTGTTTAGGAGGTATTGATTAATTCTCTATAACAGTAGCTATCACGTTATTGTTTTTAACAGTAACAGCCCATTCACAGGCATGTGTACCCTGAAGCGTCCAGAATTATTCAGGATAAGAATGTGTGTGAAAGTTCAGGGTAAAGGGGATCATGGAAGACGTCAAGACATTTTGTTTGGGAAAAGTCTTCAGTATTCTTTGTTTTTTAGATTATTATTATTTTTTTTTTTTTGCACTTTATTTGTTTGGAATGTTGCCATTTTAATTACTCGAAGCCTTGTCAAGTGAGTGTTTATTCTGCTGAGAGCTGTTTAATAAATAAGTAAAAAAATAAATAATGAAAAATAATGATGATATTATCGTCCCCATGACAATGAAAAGTAATATTTAGAAACGCTCCTGGCTGTTAAGCCTAATAACTTTAATCCAAAATTTTCTTGCGTGACGTCTATATCAGGTCACATCATTTATTTGCCAAATTAGATTTTATTTTTTATTAATGTTATAATTTTACATGTTTTCTTCTAGTAAGGGAAAAAATGTTTGACCAGACTGGATATTATTTATTGGATCATTTATTATTTATTATTTATAGATTTTTATTGAAAAATTACAGAACAAGTATGAATTTTGGTTAAGAACATCTTTATTTTATCAGCTTTTTTTTTGTCTCATTATAAACAAGAACTCAATTATTTCTGTCTAGCCGCCCTGATATTACAATTATTTACATTGTGTATGACCTAATTAGTATTTTCAGATCTGATGATTAAGGTTAGAGGTAGCGTTTGCATTAGAACCTTTTTATATGACTTAATTTGCATAAAATCAGATGGAATACAATCACAACACTTTCATTTAATTTAATTTAATTTAATTAATGTTTTATGAGGTCATTCTCACATTGACACTTAGCTGATGGCGATCAACGCATATATCCCCTCATGCTTTGTGTTTTTTTGTTTGTACACTTTCTTTCTTTCTTTCTTTCTTTCTTTCTTTCTTTCTTTCTTTCTTTCTTATTTTTATCTTTTATATTAACACTGAAAGACTAATATTGTTTAACTTTACCTTCATCTGTATTCATGGACTTATGGTTTCTTAATTTGCTAAAATACAACATGCAAAGTAACAAACAAAATATGCATGAATAAATTTCCTGAGTTGTAAATACAGGTCAAGTAGAAAGTCTTCATATTTACTTTTGGAAAGAATGTGATTTATGCTTTATGAATAAATGCTAACATAAAGTAGATGCCGTACACTTCCACTGTTAGGATTGCGTTCAAACTGGGTTCATACTGAAATATCATCTAAATAAGATCTAATAACTGAGTTCAAACGAATTACAATCAGGTGAATTTCCAACCTTTGGATTTTGTCTTTATACATAAAAATGATTGTTACAAACATAAACAAACTCCTAAATTGTGAATTCCTTTTCCAAGTCCAACGTGGCCGGATCCGAGTGTTTGGAAGTTCCTTCCCCATTGTTCTGTTCCCTCGCTGTTCCCTCAACTCATACTGACCGCGCTTGAACTTTGACCCTCAGTAGCAGGACAGAGAACGATGTGATCATTGCAGTGTCCATGAAATGTGATCAGTGTTTAGAACATTCCCAATAACAAGAGAGGGACACACAAGTGTGTGTGTGTGTGCATGTGTGTTTATGGGAAAATGGCACAATGGGGGGAGATTACTCTCAGATTTAGTCTGGTGCTGGGAAGCGTATGAGAAGAATAGAAAATGCCGTGAGTACCCGGGGGAGAGGGTTGAGGCCCAGACACAGAACAGTGTCCTAGATTTAATCCTTTCACACAACGCCAAGATTCCTGCATGTGTTTACTGTCCAAGAATAGTATGATTGGTTTTGTTTGTTTTTAATGTATATGTGTTGCATTGTGTTTCATCATCAGTCCTCGTACATTGTAACTTTCTTTTGTTTGTTCTGAGTTTCTTCATATTGTTAACACATTCTTGTATAAGGACATGCTTTACAGTGTACAGTAGATGTTTAGGTGTTTATTATAGAGCTGTTCATTGGTGTTTATTATGGAGCTACAACAAGCTGACATTTGTTCACATGTTTATTATGAGCTAGGTTAGAATTTAGGCAGACATTTGTTTTTTTTTGTTTTTTTCTTTCTCTGCTTTTTCTTCTCTTTCTCTTTTCTTCTCATTCATCCATTTAGTTATTTATTATTTATTTGTCCGGAACATTTGTTAGTGTTTGGTCAATTATTTCCTCACTTTTTGTTTTCATTTTTTTTAGATTGTTATCATATTCTTGTATAAGTATGTGTTTATGTCATTATTTTATTTGTTATTTTGTTAGTTTTTTTGTTTTGTTTATTTTGTAAGTCTTGTTTTCTGTTTTCTTATTTCTTCAAATGTTTGTTGATTAATTATTATTATTATTATTATTATTATTATTATTATTATTATTTAATTAATTATTTTATTTATTTGTGTGTGTGTGTGTGTGTGTGTGTGTGTGTGTGTGTGTGTGTGTGTGTGTGTGTGTGTGTGTGT
>JAQQZT010000003.1:26771541-26782797 GCA_030068275.1 Clarias platycephalus | reverse complement strand
GCCAATCAGCTCTCTCTAGACCTCCGGCTGCGAGAGGTTACAGCATCACCCGGGAATCGAACCAGCGATCTCCGGATAATAGGGCGAGCGCTTTACCACTGCACCACTCGGAGGCCCAAACAAATACTCACTATTATATGGGCTAGTAATCTGTAAAAAAAAAAAGCTGCACAGTAATAATTTCTCCATACATCTCCGTACACATTTCAAAAGTATACGTTTTACAATGGTATAAGTATTTGTATAAATAACTTTCAAATGGTGGAATTTTGTCGAGGGACGTTCCCTTCGCCAACATTCCCCACACAGGGAGTAGGGAGCAGCCTTTAAAGTGCACTGTGGAATGGAACGAGGAAAGTGAATCAGACACCCAACTGAGTCACTAAACCGAGTGTTTTTTTTTTTAACTCATTATGTATATAATTATTGAATCAGATATCTCTCACCAGCTCTGTGTTCTCCTTGGGTTTCTACAGGTTTAAAGGTAAACGTTTAAAAACTAAATAAAATGATACGCATTCGGTCAAAACATGGTATCTGTGCTAAAACGTGTCTCACCTGGATGATTTTCAGATTGGATTGTATAACACTATTTTTCACTCATTTATATATTTATCAGATAAAAAGAAACATATTTGCTAAATACAATTGCCCTTTTATGTTTTAGTGTCCATAACATTTTTTCAATTCAAATCTTTCAGTGATCTTAATTGTCATAAGATTTTACATAAAAAGACATAAACCTAATGACGTGTATTATACTAATATGGAAATTGTTACGATATTGCAATATGAATTTGTTGGTCACGGCCACTACAGATTTTTTTTTAAATGCTTATTTTGCACAGAATGATTTTATTTAAACAAAAAGCAAAAAAAACTTACAGTTCATATACTTTTAGAAGCTCACACCAATTGTGTATCAATACTCACAAAGAAATATGAATAATTTGCATTTTAAATGATTATTGTTGTAAGTATAACGCTGAGAACTGGTGATTGGCCAAAACAGCTGAAGTTAGCAACTTGAAAGCTTTAGGGAAGTAAGTTTGGTCACTTCTATGTTGCATAAACTTTGGAAGTAGCTTATTTGACTCACACATTTTCTGTATTATATGTATAACATAAAAAAATATAATCAGCACCGATACTGTTTTGGCCGAATGTGGAATTTAATCAAAAACCAAAAGAATCAAAAGAATCGATTCCTCTCTAAATCAGACTCAGCTAACTGATCATGAGGTGGTAGGTGTGAAATCCTCCTTATTTAAGTCCCCAGAGAGAGGAAGGAGAGGAAAGTCCAGATGTTGAGGTTGACCCAGGTTTGTGGGCGTAGACGTATCTCATGTACTGTAACCTTGGATATGGATAATATAATTTATTTACACTGTAGCAGGTGTGCCGTTGCGGAAAGTATTCGATTTGTACAGCGGTGGGTCTTTTTATTACCTGCGAGTCCGTCATCGGAGTGTCGCCTCTTCTGAATGACCTGCCGCTCGGAACCAATTTAAAATCCATTTACAGGACGCTGTAGAACATATTACAGAATAATTGAGGCTTTGTTAGGTGTTCTACAGCAGGATATTATTAAGAGAGATAAGCAGCGGCGAGAGAGAGCGTCGTGTTTATCACGTTCGGTTCTGTCCTTCGTGCTGTACCACAAATTAAAATATAATGCATCGTGACTCAGTCATGTTGTAAATATGTCCTTGGTATTTAATCTTTGTTTACAGCGTTGCCGGTGTGTTTGTCGTTTACGTGCTTGTTCTAGGTATGGGAAAAAAATACGACCGTTTTGTTTTCCTTTCATTTGTTTTTGCTCACAGGTTGATACGAATGTGCTGCTTCTGATTTGTTCTTGTTGCTATAGTAACGGCTCATTCCCAGGGGTCGTACACTGGATGCTTAGCTAACAATATCCACATTAGTAGTATTAATTAGTACTGATAAGGAAACTTTGTCTAATTATCATGATTAAAAGCGGCAGTGACAGTTTATTGCTGCTGTAACATAAGTGTAAACATGAGCTATGCTTTGACATTAACAGTAAATCTAACCGATATTATGTAACAGTAAGCATCAAACACTCCGAAGCTGTGATTTCTACCCCGATATATCCCTCAATCTTTGCGATTTGTCTTTGATTAAGTTACGCACGGAAGCCTTCGGTGCTTTTCGTCTATGTTAATTAGCGAGCTGGACTAATCTGCCTCTGTGTGGAGTCAAACTCATTTTGATTGAATTCAGGACTCTACTGCAGTGTAATTACTCCAGACACAGACGACGTCTCGAACACCTTCCTCTTTTCTAGCATTTGATTTATTTCCTCTCTCTTGATTAGCCGTCACCGAGGACAGAATTCTCCCTGACAAACAGCGTCTTTAACAGACCGACAGCTAGAGTAAAACAGCCAGAGTAAAAGTCATGAGTACATTAGCACGGACTAAAAGCTTTGTTCAGGTTGAGTCTTAAGTAATCCTGATAAGTGTGGTACTTATTTATATGCTAATTCTGAAAGGCAACGCATCATCCATTAGCTGCTCGTCAGGAAAGTAGACATGAGAATCCCAAGTGCTTTAACTTCCTGCTATTAGTGTTATTTCTGAGGGATAAAGAAAGAAACGTGGCGTTACATAATGCCATTTGGGCTCATCGGTTTCAGCAAAAGTTCTCAACTTCAATGTGGAAAAAAATGGGTCGCTTATTTTTCAGCCAAAAAATTGTTCAGCCATATGCTTGTGTTGTGTTTATTTTTTATTTTAATAACCTGGATCCGTACTCCATGACCCATAAATCCACCCCAGACGGCATGATGGTCGTCCAGGTTTAAGGGTTCGAGCCTTGCCTTCAGTTCAGTGGGTTTCCACCACGTACTCTGGATTCCTCGCACAGTGCAAAGACAGGTAGCGTAGACTAATTGCCATTTCCCGTGGTCTGTGAGTGTGTGTGTATGCCTGTGCCCTTCGATGGACTGCCTCCCCGTCCAAGGTGTACCCTGCCTAGTCGCCCCAGACCCCTGTGATGAGTGAGCGAATTATCCACTCTCTCTAAGTCTCCCACAGCTCCACATCATCTCTTTCAGAGTGGAGAATGTCTGCCAGAAATCTGCTGCATCCATCGGTCAATCTTACATTCTGTCAGCCAGTAAAGGTGGCAAAAGATGCATGTTCAGACTTAGCAACAACACAATCAGGAACAGAACAGGGATTTTAACACAACAGAAGCAAGACAGGCAAGGAAAGAACTGATAACCTCACCCTTAAATGAAGTGTATAAAGTGACAATGACAATAGGTGTAGGTGTGTGACACGATCAAGAATAAACTTAAACTAGAACACTGGATCCAGGGAAAAGTGATTGCGAGCAGCTGATGAGTTCTGCAGTACCGCTTCTCTCTCCTCTCTGGTACTGCCATGAGAGACATCACGTCTATTTAGTTAGTTAGGTAGGTAAGATCTGATTTAGAAACACTTCACAACACAAGCGTTTCAGATAAATCTGTCCAAAACTTATGCAATTATTTATTTTGTATATAAAGTAAAGCTACAGTACTTATTTTTCCTTATAAAATATTTCATAAAGTATCCTCTCAACAAAGTATGCGTTATGAATGAAAAAGTTAATGAGACAATTATGCATGCGTAGTTATAATAACCGTGCACTGGAATTTTACAGCAAAAAGGTCATACTTTCATTAGCAAGAGTGTTTTTATATTCTGTACAAAGACTCTTTAAGCTTTTATTCTCAGAGCTGTTATCTTACTCTTCACCTTTGTTAATCTCTAATAGTGCCCGGTTCTTTGTTTCACCTTTTTTAACCTTCAAGCACTCATGATCCAGGGACAGCGCAATTACCTTTAGGAGCTGCTTTACAATTCACTGACATTTTTCTCCCCAACAAGTCGAAAGCCTATAGACAGACTTTTGACCTCAGAGACCAGAGGTCTCAAAGAGCACATTTGGGAATGGGTCTGCGTTGAATGTAAATGAGCCCTGAGTGGTTGCCGTGACAGGGATGGAGAGAGAGCTGACCCTGCCCCAGGTTCTGGTGCATGACATTACGCTGTGCAATCCGAACACCAACTGTGCACAGGGTATACACAGCCTGTATTCCTTCCTAAGAATTGCTTTACTTTCCAAAAGCTGGAACTGAGCTAATAAAAGTGAGATTTTTTTAAGGTTCCTTTGGGTAAAGGGATTCAGGCTGAATTGTAAACTTTGCTGTTGATTGATGAAAATCCTGCTAGTCAGTGAGGATCCTTCCTGGTTACATAGTTTAGTAAGATTGATTGGTGAGATCTCTGGATTTGGGAGGATTCAGGCTGGTTGGAAGGTGTCGCTGCTAGGGATTGGTGATTGCTCAGATTGGTGAGATGAAATGGAAAAAAAATCGTCTTGATTTTCATGGTGATTAGAAAAATTTCTGATGTTGGAGAGATTCAGATCAGTTGCTAAGTTCTCTGACAGGCCTGCTTGTTAGTGGCCGACACGCCTTCTGGTTGCTGGAATTCCTGTCTATTGGTATTGGTTCTTGAAAGAAATTCAAACTAGTTGGTAAGATCTTCGGTGATTAATGAGCTTTTTGACATTTGAGAGGCTCAGACTAGTTGATAAGATCTCTGGTCCGTTCATGGGAAGTTCAACTGTTGAAAAAAATTCATGCTTGTTTCTAAGATCTGCAGAGAACAATTTCATTCTTGCTAGTGCTTTATTTTGGTTGCAAGGGATTCCTTCCGGATGGTGAGATTTTGGCTGTTTAATAGAATTGTATTATCTAATGTAACAAGTATGACACTCAGGACCCAGATACCACAGTCACAAAAACGAGCTTCTTTAATAAGCACTTTCAAGAAGGTTATACTGAAAGAATGCAGTCTTTGTGATGTTATGCTCTGTATAAGCAGTATGGCTCGTGGGCCGTGTCGCTGAATGTTGCAGGGCCGTGGGTCGAGGTGCCGTTGGCAGGAACACGGAGCAGGTGAGACAAGCGGCGCTGAACAGGCGGCGTAATGCAGGCAGGGACAGAAGAGCGTGTTTAAGAGCGAGAGACTGGCAGCTCTGCTCACGGCAAGTTGGACTTGGATGTCGTCAAGTCTGTGGAGGCCGGAGAACTGTGTGAGAAAACGCAAAGACATTCTCTACTCACCTTTTATGGGCCATGGCGTCCCCCGCCCCCTTGTTAAGCACCCAGCGTTTGTGATGCAGCTTACACGGTACAACTGAATAGCCGGCCATCACAGTATCAAAACCATTATTTATTGGTGAGATGTCCAATGTCAAGGAGATTCAATTCAATTCAAATTTATTTGTATAGCGCTTATAACAATTGATGTAAGCAGATGCAAAATGGTTGCAAGCTTCCTGGTAAACAATTAGAATCCTGCAAGTTTGTGACCTTCCTTGTGATTGGTAGGATTCCTGTCGGTAAGTAAGATAGTTAGAATTATGGTAAGGTGTTATAGGATTGATAAGAATTTTGATCTTTTGGCTACTGAATCTCTAAGATCACTAGAGACCTTACAGCTGACTGGTGAGGTTTCTATCGCTTGATGCTATTCCTTCTGGCTTCTTGTTAGTTGGTGAGATTTTTGGTGACTCATAAGATATTCAGGGCAGTCAGTGGACATCGAGTGATTTATAAGGTGTACTTTATGACTGAATGTAAGCTGCCTTTGGTAATCCTCTGAACATCATGATTTGTTCTTGACAAAATGTTTTCATAGACGCTACAGCACCCCATAAAAACTTCAAACTACACAAATCTTGTTTATATACTCTTTAATTACCACCAGCCTTTAATCAAGCCACTCGTACCAATGGGTGGAATTATGTCTGTACTGAAGATAAGGGAGAACAGCTGCCTGCCAAAACACGCATTCAAAACCACTCACAGACGCACTTTCAGCAAGAAGACACATCTTATAACATTATGGCATTTAAACATCACTTTGTCTCCTTAGTAATTGCATCTTAGTCGTTCTGAATCACTTCTCCGTGTATCTTTCATTCCTGCTACAGTAGTTAACGCCAACATGCTGCAGCGGAGTGATATCCAGTGCTGTTGGGTTTTGTGATTAGTTCGTGGTATTCTGTTTTATTTCACCAACAAAAAAACTCAGCAGCTGAGACCATCTGTGTCTCAGGTGACAGACAGGGATTCTCTGTAAAGGGATTCTCTTCTTTCCCTACCTCCTAAAGACAGCTCCTGTGAAATGGTGCGTGTGATTTTTTAATTTTTTTTGTCCTGGGATGTTTAATTTTAGGAATTAAAATATTGAATATGAAGCGATTAAGATGGAAGTGGTAATAGTACTACCAGGAATTTATAACTACTTCACGGACCCTCGTCCATGCCACCAATGGAACAAACTATGGAGATTGAACCTCCATAAGGGAGATTACACTGATCAGTCATAACATTACAACGCAAAACATCATACAGTAAGTCCCCTACATACAAACATTCAAGTTACGAACTTTCAAAGATAGTAACATGTGTTCTCACACGTTCAATCGTAGATGTTAGATCACATGTTTGAAGTACATGCATGCAGCATGCATCCCAGGATGTCCGGAAGCAAGCGTAAAAGCAGCGGCGATTAAACTGGTACTGCTAAGATGCGCCAAGCAATAACGATGGTGACTGGAGCCTTTTTATCATGGCCGGCATTGGCTTTTTTTTAGTGATTTGTGCTGCTTGTGATAATCAACGTTAATGTGTTAATCTAATGTGGTGTTAATGCTTTAGCTGATTGGTATATAGTTGAGGAAGTAAAGACATTAGATGGTAAAGCGAGCACAGATATGGATCTAAGCTCAGTTCTCCGGACACCGCTTTTCCCTGGTATCTTGAAAGGCTGCCACATCTACAGCTCTCTCAGGGGAACATCAATGTTTCATTGTGGCAGTGGTTGGAATGAACATGATCCAGTGTGTCACTGTTTCTATCTTTGGTTTGACCTCAATAATGCCACTTCTCACATCACTGTGGCATTGTCTGGCTGCTTGATATTAGACCTGTCTAGCTGCCAGCTTTATTGCTTGACCGCATGTGGAAAGGTTTTATTTCAACCATCTATTCCTGCCTTTATGTCTCTCTTACGGTACATAGGCGTGCCTGGCTAAACAAAATCTCTGCACCAGAATTAAGGACCTAAATATGGTCCATTTCCAGTACCACTTCGTAATGTGTTTAATTCCAGGCTACATCAACATCCCAAGCATTATGAATAAATATTAATACAAAAAAATACACAATTACCTTTCTAGTGCCCAATAAACCGTATCACTGTAGATATTGCTTTAAGATTACACTCTTGTATCAAGATATAGATATAAGTACAGCAATTGCGTGCAGTAAAATTGGATTAGCCTACCATAAGCAGAACTCCAGTAGGAAATTCATGCAGCCTTGATTTTTAAATCCAGTCTCTTCAATTTATTGTGACAGCGTTCATTTCATGCTCTGCTGAGCATGTGTGAAGCCAAAATCTTCTCTCTCACTTCGGTGTTGATGTTCCATAAGAGCTGGTGTGTAGGGTTTATAAAGCTGTTGCATTTAATTTCCCACATGCAGCCCGCAAACAAGGTACACGCTATTACCAAAAGTATATGGACACATGACCAGTCACAAGTCATACAGTATGTCGGGGTTGGATGTCTTGGTCCAACGTTGCTGCTAAAAGTATCTCCATCATTCTGGGAAGGCTTTCCACTAGATTTTGGGAGTCTGGGATTTGTCCATGCATAGAAAGATATTCTAGACAGTTTGTGGAAGGTGCACACATGCGGGTGTCGCGGGTTAGCAATATACAGTAGCGTGAATATCAGCTCCCTGACTCATTTCTGATCCATGTTTGTTTCATGCCAGCATCATGATGAATCTCAGTGCTACTTATACACTAATCAGCCATGACACTCAATCTAATAACATTATAAGTACCTAGGGATTGGGTTCCCCTTGTGCGCTCTTGGTGTGTGATGCCTCTGGAGTGTGCTGTGGTATCTGTCACCTGGACATTGGCAGGGGTACTGTGGGTTGTGAGGTGGGGCCTCTGTAGATTGGATTGACTTGTCCAGTGCATCCAATGGGAGCTTGACTAGAGTGGAATCTGGGGAGTTTCCAGGCCGGGTCAGTGGCCTTGGGCTCTTTGCCTGCTGGGTCCCGTGCGAGGTCGGCTGTGGTGCACTGGGTGTTCTGGTGTCTTTCTATCATAGCCAGCATTGACTTTTTTTTCTGTGATTTGTGCTGCATTGGCTTTCTGTGGGATGGAAGGGGACGGGCTGGCTTTGGGTCATGGCTGAGTTCAATTCACCTGACAGTGGTGGTATTATTATGACTGATTAGCGTACGTAGAATTGTAACCCTGAAATAAAAGTATATGCGAAAATTATACCACAACACAATGAACTCTTAATTGTTATTGGTCTAAAGAAGTCTACCGTTCACTCCTTTCTTTTCTCTCTTAATGTAATTTAGACTCTCTAAGTGAGCTCATACATGTGAAAGCATCCTAAGAGACATGAAGCTTCCCCAAATCCCTAAACTTGATTAAAGAAATAGGTCAGTCAAATGAAACCAGGGTCCTTTTAAGCCTCTGAAGGTTTTCTAGGAGTCCTTGTCACTAGATTGCTCTGGATGCTGCAAAAACATCTGTTGTGAGCATCGTGTTAAAAAATATACATGAATATATGCACAGTAGGGAGTATTATTTTTTTTTCTTCTGGCATTGGCGGAATGTCTGTCCTTGTTGAGAATGTGTACTTTTACGTCTTTTAGTTTTATTTATTTTTTTGCCTGCAGCTTGTTGAAACTTCTTTTATTCTATGTAGTAATATTTTACAAGAGGTAAAGTATAGAGAAAAAGCAAACATTTCTCTGAACACCTGCTCAAATGTATTCATTATTCATAGTGTCAAGTGAACGCCAGAGGAAGTATTTGATTTCACCAAGGAACTTTTGTCTTGGACGGAAAAAAAAAAAAAAAAAAAAGTCGACGTGCCTTCCTGCTGTCTAGGGACGGAGCAGCAGTGAGACGAGAGGAGCTTAAGGTCTAAATCAGGGCTGATCCAGGTCTGATCCCTGAGTCCACACTGAGAATCCACAAGAATGATGCATAGTACATTATGTGCAATTTTAGTCACATTTAAGGCTGTGGAAGAAGTTTATAGCAGCTCTGAATAAACACTTGGCTTTGCCTCTGGCTGCTGCAGCGTGTTGACACTGGAGAGTCCTTCAACTGATGTTACATAAATGTATATTTACAGAAAAATTCACCTTATCAACATTTCTCATCTGTCTATGCAGAGGATCAACCGTACAAGTCCCTGCCAACGAGCTGTTACTATAGAAACGGTAACGTATCAGAAGGAGCACTTTTATTGTGTGAGGTAAAGTCTGGACTAATGATGCTGTTCTCGTCACTCTGTCTCCTCCCCGAGACGATCGAATTATCCTGCAGATCCCATTAACATACCGCTCATTCGTTAAGGAGATTGGCTTCGGCGGGACAGAATTGTGTTATAGATGTCCACCATTAGTTTCTCTGCGGAGAACTCTCCACTCGACCCTGAAAGCCTCCAGCGCTGTTAAAAAGCTCGGCTGTAGCGCCATCCATCGCGATCACGCTACGGCATTTCGGATAAAGAACTGGTGAAGGAGGAGAACGAGGGAAGCTGCTGCTTCATTAGAACACGGGAAAGAGGAGAGAGATAAGAGGTGTTAAGGGGTTCATCTTTTCAGAAAAATGAACCGTGACCACATAAGGACATAATCATTGCTAGGTTTTTGGCTAAAATGTTTGTCATGCTGGACAGAAAAGTGTACTCGCTAGTTTCCTTTTATCTACAGGTCTGTGAAAGCGGATAGGATTAAGACTAGTAGTGTCATGAAATGTAGACAACTGCTGAGAAATCTTTTTAAGTTCCAGCTGGTTTTTCTTCCCCTTACACTCTGGTTGTTGTTTTACACCGTCTCAGGGTGCCGGTGTTCTGTCGTCCCCGTCAACTGTGTATGTTTGACAGGCAGGACGATGTCCCTGCAAAGCTTTTGAGATTGCCCTATTCCTGACCTCCTGCAGCATCAGCTGTGTTGTGAGACAAGCGCTCGCCTGTATCTCAATCCCAGCTGACTGGAAGAGAGAGAGAGAGAGAGAGAGAGAGACAGAATGCAAAATCTGCAAAAAAAATGAAAAAAAGAAAAGAAAATTCAGAGAACGTACAGTATAAATGCTGAGCAGAAACTCCCTCGTTCAAATTACACACTGTGCTTTTGTGCATATTTCCTTTGAGTCACTAGGGTGTTAAAAAAAAACAACACAAAAAACCTAAAATTTACAGGAAATGTGTCAATTATGGATGTTTTTGCAAAATGCTATAACTCCACTTTCCACGGTTTTGTCACAGTGGATGAATCCACCCTCAGGTGTGTTTGTACGAGTGTATACAAGCAGAAGTATGCAGTTTAGAAACAATGATATTTTTGCTGAATTTTAATTTAAAATATAGCAAGCTCATGCTTCGAGTGTGTGTTTGTGTGTTTGAGTCACTGGCAGCAACTCGGAACAAAGGAAAAAGTAGCAGACAGAACCAGGTGCAACCAAAGCAATAGCTTCCCAACAACACCGTCATCTTATGTCACACACAGTATTTGCACATCTTGAGTTGTAACATGTTGTAACACGTTTGTAAATATTAAAATGTGTCATGGCGCCACGGTGGTGTAGATCCATGGGTGAGTCTCGGGCGTCCCTGATCCAATATAATCAATGGTAATGGGTTCATGTTATGGCTCACCTGTGTATACAGTCTTTTCAATGTTTTATACACTATATTAAAGTTTATATAAGACCTAAACATACAGTATATTCTCACATTAAGTGCTTATTTCAGCTGGAAAAGTTTGTCACTTTTGTTTTTATCAATAACAAAAATAAAAGGTTTCTGGGTTTATCTCTCTCTCACAAACTCTTTCTGTTCCAAGATCAACAGAAAATGGACAAGAATGTTTTGCTTGCTAAGAATTGATTTGCATCTCATTTGAAGCTGCAGTAATTCCACGCTTCAGCCAGCGAGAGCTTTAACAGCTTGAGGATGAGTAACGCTCACCGCCGCTGCACCTGTTCCTGAACACCGCGCTCCACCTCTGCTGAAGTTTACACACCTGCTCTCAATCATTTTCCACACAGCCACACACACACACACACACACACACACACACACACACACACACACACACACACACACACACACACACAC
>JAQQZT010000003.1:26752061-26763411 GCA_030068275.1 Clarias platycephalus | reverse complement strand
GCGTGCGCGGAGAGTATGTATGTGTGTGTGAGTGCGCATTTCATATGTAGTTGTGTGAGCAGTGAGTAGTATATATGAATGTGTGAGTGTTTCATATGTAGTTGTGTGAGTGAAGTTTGATTTAAGCCCTATACGGCGCCTCATAGTTGTCTATGTCCTACATACTGTAAAAAAACACTGTGCCAGTTCCATTTATTGGTCGGGCCATCCCACTGATTCGCCCCCTGCTGGGCAGAGGAGAGCACTGTGTGTCTAGAAATCGGAAAAAAAAATTGTGCAGATATAAAACCCTGAATAGAGGCTGAAAGCTCTCCACCCTGAACTCATTGTGGGTGGTTTCTCTCAGGATGTGACTGGAAGAAAAAAAGAGGACAAAAGATTGTGTTGGAGTGCTGCCGTGATTGTCACTCCAAATGAAGTCAGGTTTGGCAGGGGGGCAGGAATCAACCGAGCACTTCACTTCACCCACTGCTGAAAGTACTGAAATGTCAAGGTAGGCAGGGCGAAATGCAGAACACGGAGAAAAAAAAAAAAAAAAACTTGGAAACTCCGGGGCAGGGAAACTTTTTTTTTTTTTTTTTTCTTTCTTTCTTTTCTTTTTTATTTTATTTTAGAGCTGTGTTCCTGGGCATGAAAAATTCATCAGGGTGAGACAACACGCACAGCGTCGCTTGTTTTTTTGCGTTTGTAGTTGAGTCTGATTAGGAGTAAGTGGTCCTTAACATGAACTCTACAGCCTTGTTTTAAAAACCAGGTTTTGTTTGATCTTTTCATTAGGAAAGATCAGACTCGAGACTCATTTCTTCGCTTAAATAAAGATAATTGGAAACGAACCGCAAACCTAGACACCTTCTTGTATTGTAAAATCCAGTACGATGAAGAATAACCTACTGGAATGATGAACACTCTGGCCAAGGCGTCCCAGGGGTTAAATTAGATACAACTATTTTAAAGTTATGGGTCAAATTACTGTAACATCGTAACACATTTTTGTTATTCATATGTTGCTCTGGACTTTTTGTTTTTTTAAACCATTAAAAAAAATGTCATGCTTTATGATCACTTATCTTTTCTACTGTATCTCTTTATCTATTTTGCTGGAGCATAGAGAGAATTACAGTGTTATTCAAACATTACTCATACTGTATGATACTGATGTTCTGCCACAAGAACCCAAACACAAATACTCTATTGATAATCATTTTGAAAACCAATAAGTTTTCTTTTTTTTTTTTTTTCCTGATTGATTTCCTCTTTGGCTTACATTTGTCTCTGCCAAAGGAGAATAATAATAATAATAAAAAAAAGTCTGTTGGAAAGTCGCCAGAGATTATATCCTTGGCAAAGCACATGATTCATCATCCTGATGATTCATACAGTCTTCATAGAAGTTATGTGTTTTCTGTATTTGTTTATGAAGTGCCAATAGTTTTACAACAACAACAAAAACAATAACATATTTAATCAAATAAAGCACCAAACATATTTTTGTTTATAAAAGGCTTCCATCACAGCATTGCTGAGTTCTGATTGGTTAGAAGTGAAGGTTTTGCTTAATTTTCAATAACAGTGGCTCTAAGAGTAGTGCTCTTTCAAATGCACTACCGTCGCTATGGTAACAGCTCATTCGTAGGAATTTGGCAGACCTTCCTCCAACAGTGAATTAATTTAAAAAAAAAAAATGTTTTTAGTTTCATGGTGAATTTTATGTTTCTGGTGAAATTTTCTATTAGGAGCTGTAAGGAAGGAGTCTCCAATGTCAGGGCTCTGAAGCAAACAAAGGAAAAACTGTAACTTTCGGTGTTAAAAATAAAAAGTGGAATAATTAATTTTGATATTATTAATTAAAAAGTAAAAATACTAGTATGTACTGTATTTGAAATTGGTGCAACATGTTAAAGAACAATAATCATCCTCAAGATCCTCAATGCTTTATGTTTATTTTTGCTGAAACTTTTCACTCATAATTGCATTTAAATGACAGGTAAAGGTAAATGACATTCTTCTGTGTGGTTGAGATTTTCTCTTAGATACTTAAGTCTTTCAAAACCCTGCCTTAGTATGCACTTCACAGTCAAAAGCAGTATGACAGCAGTTTCTGATCTCTTCATTAAAATTCTAGAATAGCCGCTCCCATGCTTACAGTGCTTTTTTTTCCATTTGTTAATTTTTCGGTTCCTGGACTGCAGCAAACTCATAATGAAATATCTTTGAATACGAGTAGCATTCAAGTCAAAGCGGGACTATTTATTGTGCAGAATAACACGATACACTAATGCACTTATCCCAGTGTTTCACTAGTGCTTGGACACCATCAATGTAGAAAGTTTTCTCAGTACATCAGAGCCATGATCGGACTGCCTGAAACGCTGGCCTCCCAGGAACTCCTTTAATGGCCCAAACGTGTGGAAATGTCAATAACTCCCAGTCAAGTTCCTGTAATGAGCAAGTGGTGTTGGTGAATGAGTGTGAGTAGTGTTGGTGAATACAGTTCCCAGAGACAGATGTACAGTATGTCTCTGATATTTATTGATTTTCAACTATCAGGCGTTCCACTCGCTGAATGTTCACAGGAATGACTGCAGTGGGCTCCGAGCCACCTCGGCCGGGATCGTCATTCAGAGACGTATGGCCTTCTTTAAAACGTTTACATCATTCAAATGTTTTATTGCGGCTAAAAGTCTCATCATTTACAGAAGATTTGGAGCAGAGTAAAATGTTAATCACACTTATGTCTAAATTCATGAAAAGTCCTGGTTTGACTTGAACACTCCTTCTATACAGCTATGGAGATACAGGCTAGTCAGTTCTGGGTTTTTGTTTGGTCTTTGTCTCACTTCTGCTACGTTAACTGTGTTCTCGTGTGCTCAAATGAGTTTAAGTCCTACAGGCTACTGTAGTTACTGTTTCTATTTGTTTTGTTGTTCTCTCTGTTAAATTAAGGAAAACCTACAGTTTTCATCCTTTTCACTTCCTGACATCCTGACACTCTGTATAAAGCAGATATCTGATATACTGTAATAAGGGTGTAGTCTTATTTCACTTTTGTTCACACCATTGCAGAAATAGTTTGGCTTCCAACAATAACCCTGGAGAAGGGATAATAACTCACAGCTTAATAACTCCAGAAGCACTCTCACTCTGTCAGTTATTATAGACTTGATATATACGTGTACATATATACTGTATATACTATATATAAAACTCAGAGCTATAAATGAATATTTAAACATGCTTTCACTACTAATGCACCTACAGTACATTCCTTCAGTCCATGTATGTTTCATCGCTAATAGCTTGTTTGGACAGAAGATGTAATTTATTCCTCTATACGGAGCAGCCATAATGTAACAGGAAGCGTAACAAGAACTTTTCGGGAATATGAATAACTTCCAATTTATGCTATTAGTGTGGAAAGAGCGGGCCTAACATTGAGCCCTGAGCAATTACTGCCAGAGGTCATCGAAGTGGAAACAAACTTATGCTTGATTCCACAGTTTAATGACATACTGCGTTATCTGAGCAGAGATGTTTAATTTTATTGATGCATTTATAAAGATAAATTGAGATATCTGAGGTCTGTCAAGGGCACATACTGTATGCTTAGAGTGCTTTAGCATGGAGCAGTTTATTTGGCTCTGTGTTATGTTGCTTGCTAGGAATGAACTTTTCCTGCTTGGGGGAACAGGACCCCTTTTTCCCCCCCCTGAACTGTTTTTAGAGCTGTGTTCCAGGGTATGTGAAATGAAACACAGTGAATTATGCATGCACAGCGTCACTTGTTTTCAGTGTTTGTAGCAGAGTCTGTGTAGGAGTAAGAAGTTGTCAACATGAACTGCTTTGTTTCAAACTGACTAGGTTTTGTTTAACTTTTAATTAAGAAAGATTTGATTTCTTGCTGAAGATAATCAAAGTCATTACCTCACCAAGGCCCCTGGAAAAATATATATTTCTAAAGGTATCTCTTTTAATATAAAATCTAGTACTATAAGGATTAACAGCATGGAATGCTAAACACTCTGGTCCAGGTGTCCTGTGTAAGCAGCCATGAACACAAACTCCACCAAAGCTCAAAAAACAAATCCTCCAAAGATCCCCATCATCCAAGCACCAAATATCACTTCCTTGTCAACATTTTTTTAATTCATGTTAACGAAGGGTGCCAATAATTTTGCAGGACAAAATAGCTTGAATTACAATAATTTAATTTACTAATGAAATAAAGCACCAAATATATTTACAGTATGTTGTGTACAGTACAGTACTTGTCTTAAAAGGCTTACATCACAGCATTTTTGAATTTCGATTGATCAGAATAGAAGGTGTTGATTAATTTTCTATAACAGTAGTGCAGCTCCAAATCACACAGTGACATTAAACATGCTATTGTTGCTATAGTAACCGCTCATTCATAGGGATTTAGCAGACTAAATAACAATAAACTAATCCAGCATTAGCTTTGCTTCATCACACCACCCCGCTGTGTTTATTCATTCCTGTTGGAATTTTTTTTCTTGCGATAAGCACCATAGTTCTGTGAGCTTGAGATTTTCTCTTAGATATATAATTATTTAAAAACCCTAACAATTTTTTTTTCCCTTTTGTGCAGTACAGTCAAAAGCAGTACAGCAAAAGTTTCTGTCCTAATTAAACTTTTCAAAGTAATTTCTCTCCTCACTTAAAAAGAAAAATTATTATTTTTAATGCTTTTTTTTATTTTGGTTTCTTGACTGCAGCAATATAATTAGCTCATAATTCAGTCTCAATGAAATATTTTTAAACACAAAGCTTTGGAGATTATGGGAATAGTCTAGCTTCCAAACTGTATCAACTCCTTGTAGTAACTTACAAACTCCAAAATCACTCAGGCTGTCTACTATTGGGGAACAAAAACCCACTGGTTCAAATTAATTTTATTTAAACACACTCTCACTACCTAAATTCCTTCAGTCCGTGTAGGTTTCATCACCAATATCTGGTTTGACCAGATGCTTTCGAAAATGCAATTTATTCCTCTAGACGACACTACCTATAGTCTAACAGCAAGTGTAATGAGAACATTGTGGAGATATGCTGTAACCTTTCAAATTAGCATGCTATTAATGTCACAGGATCGGACCTAGCATCGATCCCTGATGGACCTCATCAAGAAAGTGAGCCGATTAGCACTGAGGATCATCTCAGTGTTATTAAGGACAAGCTCAGGCTTGAGTCAACAATAAGTTTAATAAGGTTCTGCATTATTTAAGCAGAGATGTCTTATTTTGTTTATGATTTATAAAGATAAATTGATAGACCTAGGGTCCTTCAAGGTCAAATATTGTTTGCTTGTTAGCGAAAGAAGTTTTCCCAGACACAAAGCAAAACCAAACTGCTAGAAATGAACTACATATCCAGAGTTTTAAGGTGTTATGAAAGGTTTTATCATGTTGCTTGGACTGTAGGAGGATGCAGGTAGCTACTCCTCTTCATATTTTCAACTTAAATATTGATATTTATTACATAAATATTTCCAGAGCAGTGAATTACTGAACCATGATATAAGATACCGGTACACCACAGCCTACACTGTGCCAGAGTGCAGTCATGTACAATGTCCAGAATCTAAGGAAACTAAAACAATGTCTTTATTCTACAGTAGGCTTGAGGCCAGACATTAACGCTGTATGAAGCCAAGGGAAATCACCAGCCTGGGTCAATGTGGGCTTGTTGCTTTAAAGCAGCCTCAGAAGAGGGTTCAGTTTGCCCCATAGGAACTCGCCATGTTGGCTAGAGAAATGCAGGGCTTTATTGAAATGACCCTGGCTGGGTTGCTTTTCTTCTCCTAAGAAGTCCCTTGAAAGCTCTTGGTACTGCTAACGGTATTTTCAACTCTCTTATTTTTTTACTTCACCAAGTAAACCTTGAAGAAAAAAAGCATTCCTCTTCTTTTACTTTGCAAAAAAAAAAAGTATGTGTTTAAACTTAGAGCGAAGAATAGACTGCTCAGTTTTAAATTATTTTAACATCCATCTATAAATCCATCCATTTTTTTTATATCGCTTAGTCCAACCCAATTCATGGTCGTTGTGGTAGCAGAGATGCCCAGACATCCCTGTCTCCAGCAACTTCCTCCAGCCCCTCTTGAGGTCCCCTAAAGATATACTGTAACTACTCCAGCATGGCAAAGGTTAGCCCCAGTGCCTCCACCCAACTGGTGGTGACTGGTACACCTCTAACGGACGTTCCCTATGGACATCCTTATCGGTGTCTGAACCACCTCAACTACAGTACCATGGAGTACCATGGATATGGTGGAGCAGCGGGTTTAATCCGAGCTCACTCTGGATTTCCCGATAAATTGTTTTATCCTACTATAACAAATCTGACCTTGCAGACTAAATTCAGATTGTAAAAATCAATTCCCTGATCTGAGATCTTTGAGCTACTCTGTTAAAAGAAAGAATAATCATAATCAAGAGACCGAACTAGACAAGCTCTCATGATTACACTGGAGATTTCTGGGGGGGAAAAAATGGAGGTCATTAAAGTCAGCCTGTTTTTTTTATTGAGCCCTCTGGATGTTCAGGTGGGAGGGGTGGGGTTGGGGGGAGCTCTGAAATGTCATGGCATCCATTTAGCCATGAAATTCCTGTAATATTATTAATTGAAAAAAATTAAATAATAAAAAGACATTTCTGTTAGCGTTCTTTTTAAATGTGTTTGGTTTCCTAAGTGTACGCTGGATAGGATTTTGTATTTTTTTGTGTACGGATTGGTAATTGAATTGCCTTATCATGGACCCGCTAATGGCTGAGTGTGTTAACGGTAATGTGTATTGAGCTGTTGATGGTCAGTGGTTCAGTAGAGGATGATGAGCAGCAAGTGAATTCTGGCCAGAAAAGGGCAGAAAAAAATGCACTGATTTATTATAATTATTATTATTATTTCACTCTCACTCACTCATCTTCTATACCACTTTATCATGTATTCAGGGTCGCGGGGGGGCGGAGCCTATCCCAGGAGGCTTAGGGCACAAGGCGGGGTACACCCTGGACAGGGTGACAATCCATCGCAGGGCACACACACATTCACACACTCACTCACAGACTACAGGCAATTTGGGAACGCCAATCAACCTAACCAACATGTCCTTGGACTGTGGGAGGAAACCAGAGTACCCGGAGGAAACTCACCAAGCACGGGGAGAACATGCAAACTCCATGCACATAGAGACGGGAATTGAGCCTGGCCGGGGAATCGAACCCTGTCACTGGAGGTGCAAGGCGACAATGCTAACCACTACACCGCCGTGTTGCATGGATAATTGTGTAGTTGTGAAATCTATATTTCAATGGTTCGGAAGGTCCCAGGTTCAAATCGCAAGACCACCAAGTTGTCGCTGTTGGGCCCTTGAGCAAGGCCTTTACGCTCTGGATAAGTGCGTCTGTCAAATGCCTAAATGTAGAAGAAACAATTGCCACTGCACATCAATCTGGGAATGGTTATTAAGCCATTTCCAAACAATTATTCATGAATGATTATTCACAAGCACATTCACCCCAAGGTCAGACCGTGCAACGCTCAAATACAAAAAAATATCTTATATACAAGCTATATCTTATACCCTCAAGGCCTCACTGAGCATGTTAAATGTAAAAGTTCACGACACCATAATTAGAAGAAGACTGAGGAAGTACGATTTGCTTGAAAGGGTTGCCAGGAGAAAGTCTCTTCTATCTAAAAAGAAAATATCCCACAACTGAGATTTACAAAACTTCATCTGAACAAACCACAAAGCTTCTGTTCTATGCACAGATGAGACCAAATCGAAATAGTTTGGCAGTAATTTCCAGCACCAAAACCAGCACAAAAACCAAACAGCAGAAACACCTCATACCCCCTTGTCAAGCACGGCGGTGGATAATTTGGACTTGCTTTTGCAGCCACAGGAACTGGCCACCTTGCAGTCATTGATTCGACCATAAACTCCTCTGTATACCAGAGTATTCTAGAGCAAACGTAAAGCTTGGTCTTAATTCAGTCATGCAACACGACAATGATCTGAAGCACACCAGTAAAGCTACATCAGAATGGCTGAAAAATAAAAGATTAAATGTTCAGTCAAAGTTCAGACCTCAACCCAATTGAAATGCTGTCGCGGGGTCTTAATAGAAAACCTCAAAGAACTGAAATAATGTTGTAAAGAAGAATGAGCCAAAACAAAGAGAGACTGATAAACTCAATTACTTCAGGTTACTGCTCATAAAGGTGGATCTACTGTACAAGCTAGTGAATAATGGAGGTGCTTCGTATTGCCCACATGTTTGTTTTACATAATTTTTGTTAAATAAATAGTGGCACAGTGAAAAAAAAAGGTTTTTAGTTGTTCTTTGTCTGTGGTTGTATTTGGCTAATACTGAGACCTGCTACAAGTTATTTTATGTTTTTACATATAACATTAAAAAGGGGGTACTAACTTTTGATCATAACTGTCTGTTGTCACATTGAGGGAAAATGTATCTTTCTAACAACCATGAACCAGGTTCACACTAAAACGAAAAAAAACGTTACTATATTTACAAATCACTAAAACCTCCAGCATTTTCTGATATGGGTTTTGTTAATAAAAGTCCAAAAATGATCATAAATGTTGAGCTTCTGATTCATGTCTCTTTTTCTTTCCACAGGTAAGTTACCGGAGAGAAAACCTCATCCGACACGCAGTAAGATCAACTCATTTCTTTCTTTTTCTAATGTTAGAGCAGATTACTGATTATTGATGCAGTTATGGATCATTAGAGTAAACTTTGTGATGAAGATCTGATTTTATTTTTCATACTAATGCAGTACGGTGCAGCTGGAGGAGATGGAGGTGATGGAGGTGATGGTGCATTGTAGTTTTTTCCTGGGGGAAAAAATTACACTTATACAGTAATTGCAGGGATACCTTTAGAAAATAATTTCATGCATTTAAGTGAACCCTCACGAGCCGCGATACAGCGGTACCTCTGCATACGAACTGAATCCGTTCTGGAGGCGAGTTCTTAAGGTGAAATGTTCTATTTTGAGGCTCCCTTTTCTTCTTTCTAACGTGAACTCACCTAGTTTGATTTTCCAAGTTTTGAACGGCTCCCGGACTCGCATGCAACCGTTCGGTTCATTCGCTTGTATGCTGAAAAGGCTTCGCACGCCGAGGCTAGTTTGCTGAACCTTTGTAGCTACAGTACCACTCGCATGAGCAATACGAAAATGAACAGTCTGGTGTGTGTGTGTGTGTTTTTTTTTTTTTGTCATCTCTCTCATCTGAGAGTTTAGCGCAAAGCTCGGATTGCTGATGTCCTAATTTTTAATATTCTGGTAGAAATATAGGACACGAATTTGGCACGAAGCTGCTGGACTGTTGGTCTCCTCGAATTCTCTAATCTTTCTTGGACATGTGACAGGATGGCAGGCAGGAAGCTCCGGTAAAGGAAACAAAGCTGAAAGGAAATTAAATGGGTTTCTGGTTGTGTTTAAAAAAAAAAAAAAAACAGAGAAAAAAAGAAAGTGACAAATGAATTGTAGCAGCAGGAGAGGATGATGTTCGCAGCCAAATACTGGCAGCCTGTAGATCCACAATTAATGCACCTGCACAGTCCATCTGCACTTATTCAACACAGAGCACAGAACAGGAGACGCTTTGTATGCTTGTCCCTTATACTGTAGCTTATCTTAACGGAATATCTATTGTCTGTGTGAATGTACACAAGATGAGAGTGTGTGTGTTTATTGTCTTGTACAGGACATGAATTGTATTATACACAAGAGTAGGATATAGTGATTTACATGAGAGTGCAGGGAGGTCACTGCTTCGGCCTGTGAAGGAGATGAATTCCAAGAGTGATGATAAACAGCGTGACAGCACTGTGAGGTGTAACTGTATGTACTGTATGAGTGGGCGTGTCCCAGGTGTTGTCCAGTGGTTAATCACACCCTACATAATGCGTTTTTTCTGTTTAATGCTATTTGGGATTTAACTCTGGAACCCAGAACCTAACAGAGCTGATATTCTCAAGTGGAATAAGTGGAAATAAAGTAAATCTCGTAAGTTTCTCAGGACTGTCCACCACTTCCACGCTTTATTCTCCTCAACCCTACTTCTATCCGTGTTAATTACACTGTCGTTGTCGCTCATTACCTGTGAGTCGCTAGTTCCGCTAGTCGCGGTTAGTTAGTTCCCCCATGGAAGGATATGTGTAGGCGGAGCAAAAATAACTGGTTAAATAAATAAAAAAATCATAATCTGTTGATAATAAATGATGTTTGTGGAACTGTTGTATAAAAGCGATATCACACTCGTGGCAGTGCTGTTGTACTAAATATCGAATGCGATATTGCTTAATCATGGTTTGTGCCATGAGCTGCAGATTTCCTTAAATTGTCTGCATATATACTGTAACAGATAGAGGAAAAACTGCTTTAAAATAACATCCAGTATAAGGAACAATTATGTGAAAACAAAGATGTATTTGTTTACAGATTTAAAGCTAAATGCATTCTGGACTAATTTACATTCCATTACCGACTTAAGACTTCTTCTTATCAGAAAGCCAGTGCATTTCAGCGTTTCATCTCTGCAACAAAGCTGCGCTATGAATCGGGTTTGAAGTCTAGCAGATCCTCCAGAGCATATCAATGACCTGAAATGTCAGATATCCCAGCTGTAGTGCAGCTTCCAGTGCCGCACAGGACCTTTATTTTAACATAGTAAGAGTGAAATAGCTGCATAATAAAAAATAAAAAAAGTATTCCTTTTTTTTAGGTTAGTAAAATAAGAATTTAATACTTAGCATTTGGCCCCAGTGCGGCTGCTGTAGAGTAGATCACAGATGTTTTACGCCATTTAGCTTATCTAGCTGAAATCAGAGGAAAGCCAGGAAAGCTTTGGAGTAAGCTTGGGAAAATTTGCATTACGCTTTAGAGAGGAAGATCTACAGCACAGCGTGGATTCTGTCTAGCCTTACATGACCCAAGAACTGGATTATATATATTCTATATGGATATATAATTTAGTCACATTCTTTTTCTTTTCATTTACCAAACTGATGGACAGATAAATATGTCCATTCTATTGCAATACCAAGAGAGGGGGAAAAGGTAGCAAAATCCATTTGCATCAAGAAAATATATACAGTGGAACCTCGGATTGCGAGTAACGCGGTTTACGAGTGTTCCGCAAGATGAGCAAAGATCTTTAATAAATTTTGCCTTGAAAAACGAGCGTTGTCTTGGTCTACGAGCACCGAGTACAAGCATGCGCTTCTTGTTTTGACGCCGAGCGTCACGTGATCACAACTGAGCCAACGGTTTTTCTCTCTCTTGCGCTGCG
>JAQQZT010000003.1:26682381-26703148 GCA_030068275.1 Clarias platycephalus | reverse complement strand
ATCAGTGCAGTGGAGATGAGTGCTTCAGGTTCCTGCAGGTTGAGCCAGATTTAAACAATAAACGATGAGGTCCAAGATTTCTGTAAAAAAACAAACAAACAAACAAACAAAAAAAATAAAATAAAGCATAAACATCAAATTCTATAGGTTAATATTCTTGAAATAATAACTCACATGGATTGATGTACCAGTTGACTTGCAGTTAAAATTATAAAATGATCATACCAGTTACTAGTGCTAGCTTTGTTAATCACTAGAAAGAAAAATAAATACGTGAAAAAAGGTTTTGACAAGAAGGAGGATTTTTTCTTTATGCTTAAGGTCTTTCTTTTGCCGATGTTGTCCCTCATATTCTAAAGTATATAGGAGCTTTCTTTCATGTTCATAGCAGTGGTTCGTCTACATTATTATTAGAATTATTATTCATTATTATCTCCGCTTGTTGTTGGAGTCAAAGTGCAGGTTCGGTAATGTTATAGCACCGCCTGGAGCAAAAGAGGGTATGGGGCTTTGCTTAAGGGCAGCTTGGCAAATCTCGGGCTTGAACGCTAACCTTCTGCTCGGTAACCCAGAGCCTTAACCGTTGAACCAGCACAGACTTCAGAATGTCAGGAGTTCAAGCCAGCAGTGGATCAAAAGCTAAGGCTCTGAGTTGTGGTGCAAGACCTTTTCTGTTCCTAGGTTCTTGTGCTACATTTCAGACAAGTTATGAGATGTGATGTGCCCTTCTTCTTCTTTTTTTTTTTCTTCTTCTGTAGTTGTTCATGTGCCTGATAATGAACTCATTAACCATTTCCCTTTTTATGGACCATTTATTGCCTCCAAGGTTTTTTTTCTTTTTCCCACCTCTTTCTTTTTGTCATCCACTTCATTGGAAATTGTGAAGAAAGTTGCAATAAAATGTGTTCAGTTTCAAACAAACAGGGAACAAAGAGCTTCCAGTGACAGGGTGATGCTGTGAGTAGTGTACTGTGTGTCGAGTTTTGCATGTTGTTGTCTGGAACATGTAGGTTTCCTTTATGCTACATGGTCCCTAGGTGTGAATATGTGTATGGGTGGGTGTGTATGATGGACTGGCACTCCATTTAGAAGGTGTCCTACCCTTTCTCTGAGGGAAAATTATGAGACAGCAGAAGATGGATGCTTAGATGTGGGTTCGCATATACAGTAATTGACACTTCAGTTCAGCAGAGGGCTTAATTTTTTTTACTTTTGTTCCATTTCCTGTCAAATAAAGTAAAAACTTTTTTTCCATACAGTATGCTTATCACTTGATGTTACTGTCTCTTTGGCTTAGAGGTAAAATGAGATTTGGTATAAATCGCACTAGGAACATTGCGTCAACTTTGTCTATCCCATGGGTATATCGATAAAGAGCAAGCACTATCATACTAACCTTGTAATAAATAGATACAGCATTAAACACAAACAAACAGCACTAATAAAGGCCATCCAGGAGTGACAGAGTGCACAGACTTTTAATTATGAGAGCATAGCACGATGGCAGGGTCCAGAGAACCAGACCAGAATTCATGTGCAGACGTGTCCGTAAACAGGCAAGGCAGATAAAAACAATTAACTGGACCAAGAGTCAAGGAGAGGTTTGGCTTTGATATGCAAGATGTTTGCAAAAAACAGTGTGAAAACATCCAACTAATTAGACACTTATTTCGAGAAGCAGGCGCAAAAACCGTGGGTTCAAATTGAAAATGAAACTATAGTCTTGGCATTCCCATGTCACAATTTACTGGAATCCACTCGGAGGCAAACAGAAATAAGGTCAGACCTATCTCACTTTTGTGATGGATTTAAAGGCCAGTGACAAATCATGGGATGATGCCCGAACCCGCTGCCATGAACCTAACCCAGTGGAGGTCACTCGCTGCCAAATGTGCTTAACAGCGCAAAAGGATCTAAATAATGTGGCTAATGGGGGAACGACCCTCATATAAACACAGATTAATTTTTCACAGATTCATTTTAATTTTCCTGAAGATGACCTAAAGATGTCTTACAGTAGGAAGTCTTGCAGATGTCTTGGGAGCCCATGCGGTCATGTAATTAATACTGTAAACCTGTATCTATAAAAATTCAATGTTGTACAACAGCACTAAACCACTTTCTAAGTTGCTGATATAAAAAAATTATAAATAAAAATTAGATCCTTTGTAAAAAAAAAAAAATAATGTTCTCCAGATAATAATTATTTTCAAGGATAGGGGAGACATGTTCTATCAAAAATGTTTTAGAATAAAACTTATGGAGGGGGGACCCATGATCTTATCTTCCAAAGCCAAGATTTTTAGCTAATTGACAGGATGTTTGATTGCACAGTTTGTCCTAATTGGTGGCAGAAGATGGATCCATAAGCTAGAGTTCTAGTTCTCCGTCCAGCGGGAGAACCTCTTGGCAGGGTAGACGATTGGAAGAACCTTTAATCAGTTTATAGCAAAATCCTTACTCCCTCTTCTGACACTTTTGAGGCTTTGACCCAGATATAACCTGGAGATTAGGCAAAAAGAGGCTTTGTAGGACGAGTTCACTATAAGCCAGTTGAAAGAGTGAAAAAATAGAAATGAGGTGCGATTAAAATCAAAACTGACTCAATTTCACATGTGTATTGCAGCTTAATGTGTTTATATAAAAGAACAAGAAAAAACAATGTAATATGAAGATTAATTGTGAAAGCTTTGTGTTTAATATTCTTACTATGGATGAGACACATGCATGTGTAAAGACAATAACACAGGTCCCAACAGAGAGCTTTGGGGTTACCCTGAAAAAAATCACATTAGAAATATGGTCGCCAATGATAACAAAGTTCCTTTTTCTTATTAATAAGTTAAATTATCATTTTAACCAGTTCCAAGACGACCACATCAGTTTTGAAAACAATTAATGAATCTGGTGAGATCCAATCCACTGGGGACTGATAGAGCATCCTCATTAACATTTATTCTCAGATCATTAACTACAATTAGCTGTCACAGTACTCACATATCAAACTTTAATAGAATACTTAAACACAAACACTTTGGACGTATTTGGACTCGATTTGCATCTCATTTAGCCGTCCGCTCGTTGCACATCGCAGTCGGTATGCGTTACCTCCGACACTCTTAGAATGATAATCAGGACACAGGGAAATGAGTTACATGTCAAGTCATGGACACCGAAAGGTGATGTCCATTTTACCCATCATGCACTGGGGTTTAATGAGGCCTCAAAGGCTTTCGTCTCTCTCGCACACTTCGGTTTAGAGATGATAAAGCTACTACAGGCTGTAACACAAAGCCAGAGATGAAATGTTGAAGTTTTGATATTGTGCTCGAGTTATGAGCGGCTTCTGGGATTTCTGGATCTGCGAAAAGATTTATTTTTTATTTTCATCTCGCATGAATGTTTGACCTTTATTCGCAGTCAGACTTGCAGAGATGATATACTGATAGAAAGAGATTGTAGATCAGAAAGAAAGGTGGAACATGAGTGTAAACAGAAAAAGAGACAGTACACAATCTTATACAAATGGGGGGGCGGGGGACGCTAACAGCCGAAGGTGGTAAAACTGCTTTTTGGTAGTTTTTCCCCGTTTTTATTTTTTTCATAATTTTTTTCCAATTTTATTTCCCTTTACAACATAGCAAATTTTTAGCCATGTCAGTTCATTTAGCATGGCTGTAGGGTTGGAGAAATGCTAATTTTCTGAAGATTTCATTAAGAACTGTACCAATCTTAAGAACTTTCTTTTACATTTCAGGGATTTTATTTAATGAAGTATGACTGCTAAGTACAGTATTTTGTAGCACTTACATAACTGGTACTATTTTTAGAGAAACATAATCAGTTACATAACAGATACTATTTTCAGAGAAAATAATTTCTCACACTTTCAGTTTCACGCTTCAATGGCCTGCTCTCTCGGGATCTGATATAAGCAGCTCCGGTGAGCATGACAGGTCACGAAGAGCTACTAAAGGCAAGCTCGAGATCAAAGCGGTCCATATATATGGCCTGAAAGTCATCAGACATCCAGCTGGTACAATATGTTCACACTGTGAGGTGCAAAACAATAAAGCAGATGTCCTCTGAAACTGATAAGCGAGTCATGGCAAAGCTGACAGTTACAGTGACAAGACAGTGGATTGTAAGAATAAGTACTGAATCTGTAACATGTAACAGAGCAACATGTGGCTTTTGCTTTTCAAGCTCCGCGCAGCCCCCATTTTAGCAACAAAGCCACCTCAGTGATTCATACAAATGGTTCCTGTGACATGGCATCCTGTCATACTCAAACTCTCATTATGTCTAAAAACTTAAAAAATCAAGATTGAAAGGATGATGAAAAATTGGTTGTACTGAGTAGTAGTACAGTAGCCAGTGCAGTTTGCTCATTAAAAAAAAGAAAAGAAAATATTGCTAATCTGACAAACAGACTTTCCCACTTTAACAACCTGCTTTCATAGTTAATAGTATGAATAATATAACAGGTTAGCAAGGTGATATTAAAAAACATTCCTACTCAACATCATCATTATGGTTCACAAATTAACAGTTGTACCAAAGTACAAAACAAGTTAAAAAGCATCCAACAATTATTAATTACTTTCCATAGTTAATGCTTTAAAAACCTGTAAGAAATATAGCTAATTTTATGTCTATCAGCATGTGTAAAGACAATAACACAGGACCCAACAGAGAGCTTTGAGGTACCCCATAGAGAAATCCTATTAGAAATATCATCACCAATTCTAACAAAGTCTTAATTTTTAATTACTGAGTAAAATGCTAATTTTAACCAGTTCTAAGACGCCCAAATCAATTTTGAAAACAATTAATGAATCTAGTGAAACCTAATTCACCAGGGACTGATACAGAATCTTCATTAGCATTTAGTCTCAGTTCATTAACTGCAATTAGCTGTCACAATACTCACATATCAAACATATCATAATAGAATACTTAAACACAAACACTCAGGCACACAGACGTATTTGGACTCGATTTGCATCTCATTTAGCCGTCCGCTGGTTCCACATTCCAGTCGGAATGCGTTAATTTTAAATAAAATTAATATTTAAGTATTTCATAATTAATGCTTTGAAATCTAAAAAGAAACATCACTACAACATTACTGCTACTGAATCGAAAAAATTTAATCAGGTAAAAAAATGCAATAGGTATAATATTTATTTTAATTAAATTATTATCTGAGAATTGTTGTTTGTTTTACCAAATATCAAATCGCTGCCTTAAGGATTAAAATTGCATCGCATGTATTGTGTGAAAGCCTGAGATTAACCGCATTTCCCATTAGAACAACAACAACACCAAGTGCTGGACAGGCCACGTCCACAAACAACAACAATAGCGTTCGCAACAAACCACTTAGACGCTTGGGCGACTCACGGAACGTTAGTTTTATATACGACATGTTTGACTGTCGATATACGCAAGTCACAAAAGCTACAAATCAGAAACGTGCGTCTCATCACATCTTTCTCGGCGCCATGAAGCTTTTAACTGTCCAATTCCTCGGCTATGATTTATGAACCCATCACTGTAATTGATTTTATTTTTAATTTGTGAACCATTTCCTACGCTGGAACTCTCTATTTAATTCGATCACTACCATTTAATATTAATCACAGCTGTCTTCTGTAGTAATTGTCTCTGAAATAGAAGTCAAAACATTTTCTGCGTCTATTGTTAGAGTGGAATACAATAATAGAAATGTCATTTAAATACATATTATCAATATTATAACAGAAATAGTATTAATATAGTGAAGTGGGTTGCTTTATACTGTACGTCAAATCAAACGTGCCTGTCATCGTGACTGTATTAGGAGGTATGGTTAAGCTTCGGGTTTTATCGGGCTTTAGCACGTTTCTTATCTCTTCTCTTGGTGGAGACGTTGGAGCAGTGCATCAGCTCTCTGTGCTCACCGCAGCGAGATGTGAGAAAAACGACTAGGGACGTACACAGCAGGAGCTCCTGTGGATTTCTTGTTATTTTTACAACATTTTTATGCAGATGATCAGTTGCTTGGTTAAATGCACTGGCTTTCTGAGCACATGACATAAATTGTCAGGAGGTTTATTTTAGAAGCTGAATTGTTCATTCTAAGACAATCTCGCTTTCACCTTTCCAGTTTAAGACTATAATATTCTACACAAAGGCTACAATTACCATGAAGTTCCTAATACAGACAATAAAAAAATCTCTAAAATAAAAATGGGTAAATAAGCTTCATATCTAAAGCTCTTGGATATGGTTTTGAAGATTGTGTCTCTATTCTCTATTCTTAGAACTCATGTTTTTTTTTTTTACTACAAAGCAATTAATATTTCAAGTCATCTCATTTCTTCTTCTTTTAACATTCTAACTTTTTCCATTTATTTAATATGCAATCCAGTGAGAATGTGTGTGTCTGTGTGTGAGACTCGGTGTGTAAGTCTGAGTGGCTGGTCTGTTAGTCTGCATCTACTACAAATGCAGATGATGTTTGTTTCATATAACAATTCATTTAAAAAGTTAGTGACTTGGGTTTAAACGTACAATATTACAGGACATAGAGAAAGTTCCTGCGGATTATGCACATCATTAAGTCCATTATGTTTTTCTAACTCTGGATTATTAAATTCACCTGGGTGCAGTTTGCCAAAACTTCCTTTAATAGAACGAACGGATGATGCAACCAAGCGGTTATAACCGTGTGATATAACAAGCTGTACGGTTAAACTGTGTTTTTAATCTCCTGTAAAACAGCACTTAGCCGATTAGAGCTCGACCTTCTGTTGCTCAAGTCTCTGTATGATGAATGGCTGATTAAATACACATCCATTAGTTAGAAAAAAAAAATTTATATGATGGAGTACTGTATAACACGGTTTTGAAGCGCAAGCAGTGTTCCGCAAGCGATACAACTATAAGGACAAAGCGCTTTGTTTTCGTATTGTGAAAACAAATGATGAACTGATAATAATTAGCTTCGGCATTAACGCAATGTTTCCAGCTAAACTGGGAAGGTTATTATCTATCTAAGTGTCCCGCTGGAGATCTTGTACCTCCATTACACTCCCAAATCTACACCGACAAAAGTCATTACGACCTCTAGAGAGTTCGGTAGAGGATGAGAACAGCTCCTTACAGCCTCTTTTGGACTCTGTATGCATTCTGTCCTGTTCTTCAGCGTCATTAATGTTGCGAGGACAATTGGAGCATTTTCGGCTGGTTCCTCCCGACGTTAACGCCTTGGTAACACCTTGTATCGATTCCTAAGTTCCGTTATCAATATTAAAGCGCATTTATGGAGTCGTTATCGATTTTTATTAAATCCTCATATTAAATGTGGATGGACGTAATGACAAAATTAAGTGATATTTTAACGAAAAAAGTGGTGATTAAACATAATTGAAATGTTTTAATCTACAATATATATGGTTTGATCAGTTCTCTTAATTTCATAATAAAGTTTAATGACAAATTTACCATATCATTTTTTTTTTTTATATGTGTGTCATAGCTAGCAAGTTTCCAGATCAGCTTGGAGTGAGATTCTGAAATTAAGGACATTGGTTTAGCACACACAAACACACACACAAACACACACACACACACACACACAGACAAATGCAACGCTCCCACCGCACATACAGTACACACACTCTGCATGGCTCAGGTTCTGTATACTCTAGCACGACAGAGAAATCACAATATCTACATTGAGTCTAATCCTACACAGAACAGGGCATCACTATTTATATTCATGAGAACATTCAGGGGATAACACATTTCATTAAGAGAGAATCCTACAATACACACACAATATTATGTGTAATGTTCGACGGCTCCTGCATACTGTACACTCGTACCGCCGAAGTATAAAATAACAAAAATAATCCGATTAAAAATATATACACGTTTATCTGTGCAGTCTAACATAAAGTGACACTAGGGATGAAAACTACTGAAGAAGGGAAGCAAAAAGCATAGGTAATAATAATAATAATAATAATAAATGGAGAAAGTCGAATCAAAAGAGAATCTCTGTCTCTCAGTCAGAGTTTCTCCATGTTTCTGACTCTTCCACGCCCATGTGTTATTTTCTTTTAATCATGTTCGTTAGCCCCTGAGTGTCTTATGAATATACATTCATATATACATGATTAAACAATGCAAATATTTAAATGTCACTAGTAAACACTGACATGTATTGTATTTCCGTCATTGGATAATACTACGTCACTGTTTAATGTTAACGCCGGTGCATTAGCGTGCTGCTTCTGTGTGTGATTGATGTTACACAGCTGTAAATGTGTGTTCATGTAAATCAGATTACGCAAATATTATTTCTCTTTCCTTTGGAGAGAACAAAGTGGATCCTCTTGCCGGTGCCCTCCAGGATACCAGTGTATATGAGAGAGTGCAGGCGGGACCAATGTCCCATTCCTCCAATGTCTATAGGTTGGTATCTATCCGTTAACAGAACAACATGAGGTCGTTATTACATTGTAAACACCTCTGTAATAATTCGTAATAGTCAGACGCAGCGTTTTAATTTCGCTTCATGTCAGTAGTGATGGTGCGGTTTCGCTATCAGTTCTTCAGGGCTCGGTATAACACTGTTAAATTCCTTAACGGATCGTTATTACAATATTTTCATGTCACTAACACTTCATTATTGCCTCGTGTCAGAATGCGCTGTAGAGTTGTTTTCATGTCCTTATGAATTAGTTTAAATCCTTAAATGTGGGGTCGCTACGTTTGAAAAATTAACTGGATTGTTACCGACCGCAACGACTTGGGGTATATGGGGTATAAGATGTCTTTGCATTTGTCAAGTCCTTCTCTTATGAAAATGTCATGTGACCAGCAAACAGCAAGCTGTCTTCCATCCTGAAGACGTCTACAGCTAGCATCTTACAACGATTAAATCAAGACTCACAAAGCCCAATCTTCAGGCCACAGCTTATTCCCGAGTCTGATCTTGGTGCTGATTGGCACCAAATGATGTGCCGTCCACTTCATCTATTGAAGTTCTGGGATTTTCGCTCACAACCTCCCGGTCACTGGGCCAGAACCTTACTCACCGTTCTACAACCGTGTATTGATCTGTGAACTCCTGATGTGACGTGAAAATTAAACTGACCTTTTTAAAATCCCCTCACTTCTCTTTCATTGGCCCCGCTGTTCTGTCAACTCGCACCGCCAGGGTTTGACAAGCTCGACCCAGATCGGCGTGAACATCACGATGCTGTCAGGGAAGGTGAGATTTCCGACAGCGAGGGCAAAACATGACGTCTTACAAAACACAGAAGACCAAGCGAAAGCAGGATATATCCTGATCTGGCCCTTTTTCAGTAACAAATCATTCCTGTTTCTATTACAATCTGACCTGCTAGGAGTCAAAACACTCATTATGTAAAAGCAATTTCACCTAAAAGAAAGAAAAATGTTAATATGAGGTGTTACTGATAGGTAAGAGAAAGAGCTGTCTGGTTTATTTCATTTCAGAGCACTCTAATTAAAATAAAACACCTTTTTTCTAGTTAGTGCCCGGTTTAAAAAGATGAATAGCTCACTGTCTTTGTCTCAGATATTCATTATCACTTCGACTCATTTTCCCAGCGCAGTTTAACAAAATGAAACAAAAACAAGATTAATGGCTCATGAATCTGACTGGTTCAAAGTGAGCTAATTTGAATTGGTAAATAATCCAGCTGGGAGAATGCTAATAATCATAACTCATGTTCTAAATGAAGAGCATTAAATCATTATTTATTGCAGTAATTGTCTGTGTTTAAATTCTGCTCAATTGTTGTAACATTATTATTACTTTACTTAAAACACTCTCTTTATTTGATTTGTACAGTTTGATTCACTGCACAGGAACAGAGGCCACGCCTCCTTCAGTGGCACAGAGGCCTCCTTCAGTGGCAATAATAGAGGCCTTGTCTCCCTCAACAAGACTGACAGGCACATAGGACACACCTCTTTCACCAAGAATGATGAACAGACAGGCCACACATCATTCACTCAGACTGACAGGCATATCAGCCACACCTCCTTCACTCAGACTGACGAGAACATAGGCCACACCTCCTTCATTATAACTTACAGTCACATAGGCCATGACACCTTCACCTAGATGGACAAGTACACAGGCCACACCTCTTTCACTAAGCCTGAGGCACATCAGCCATGACTCTTTCACTAAGACTAACAGGCACATAGGCCACACCTCCTTTATTGAGACTGACAGGCACAAAGGTCACATGTCCCTCATTATAAATGACAGAAACATAGGCCTTGACACCTTCACCTACAGTAGATTGATAAGACTAACAGGCACATAAGCCACACCTCCTTCACTAAAACTAACAGGCACATAGGCCACACCTCCTTCATTAAGACTGATCGGCACATAGGCCACACCTCCTTCATTAAGACAGACCGGCACATAGGCCACACCTCCTTCACTAAAACTAACAGGCACATAGGCCACACCTCATTCACTAAAATTAACAGGCACATAGGCCACACCTCCTTCATTAAGACAGACTGGCACATAGGCCACACCTCCTTCATTAAGACAGACTGGCACATAGGCCACACCTCCTTCACTGAGACTGGCAGGCACATAGGCTATACCTCTGTGTGGTTTACTTTACACCTTGATTATTTTATCCATGAATTGATATCAATAATTTGTGTCTACTTTCTTCATTTGTTAGATTTAAAGTCTAAATCAAGTCAACCTGCTCATCATGTAGCATGAGCTTGATCTTGCAGACCCAGCCAGCCATTGCGAATGTTTTTTTTCCTTTATTTCCGAGTGGGGTCCTGAAGGTGCAATGAATGGAGAGATGTTTCTTCCTGGTGTGTGTGCTCGGGTGAGATAAGGTGGCGTAGTGAAGGCATGAGGCCGCTGTGCTCAGGTGGGATGGATTCTCACCACCGAGCCGGGGCTCTGACTTCCTGAAGGGAAGCTGCAGAAAATCACCACAGAGAGCAGGATTAGCGGCGGAGTGTTCAACCATGCGTGCTCTCACTCGTCTGGCGGCTCGGTCTTCTCTGCAGTGAGCTGTGTTTTTCTTTCTCCTCCCAGCCGTGGGTGATTAAGTCCGTCCCCAGGTGGAGAGTTATCACACTGGTTTTGTTTTGGTGCCGGCTTCCTGGTGGCGCAGACGTCGCTGTCCATGGTGCTGAATTGGTGGTGGACCTCCGGCCCAGAATAAACTGTTTTATTTACTAGAATTTGCCATATATAAATATGTGTATATATAATAGTAGTATACCGTACTTAGTACAATAATATAGTTTATACTTTTTTTTGGCTTATTAAGTAAAATCCCCGTAAACATTAGGATTAGGCACAGGATTAACTAATTCATTAATTTACATTATTCTTTACTGTTTATGAAAATATTTTGTATTTAATATTTTGTTTTGAAATTTACATCCAATTTAAGCGCTTTTTGTGACATTCAGTCTTTAATTTTAGCATCATTACTTGATTTATTATTTTTCGTACTTATTTTATTTTTCTCTGCCCGTTTTTATGTGAATTTAGATTATATTTCATTGATTTATTTCCGCATTATTCACATTTAAAAAAAAAAAATGCAAAACCTTTATTCAAGACTTGCTTTGTTTTTTTCAGTCACTGGCTGAGAAGGTAGAAAAATCATCCTTGAACAATCTACCACACACTTCACCAGGTTTCTGTAGATCATAGTCATGTTCCTCAGTGTACATCATGAGGTCACAGACTTATTCATTTCAGTGTGCTGAGGTTCAGTAGGAGCTTAGAGATGGAGAGAGAGAGAGAGATACGGATGTTGGCGATTTTCTCGAACTGAAAAATGAATATTTTAACATCAAGAATTCAGAAATTTATTTGTAGTTAATGATATGGACATAACATAGCTGAAAATCATACAGGCATTAGAGTGAAATGCTGCACAAAGGACCCATGTTGACTCACAGCATCACTTTAAGAGCAGCCCAGCTTCACAGGAAATCATGAAAGGATTGAATTATAATTCTGTCTGATGTTATCAATATACAGTACTCTGCTGATGTACCGAATAACAGAACACTTTTTGAGAGTAAAACACCCTTTATTCCTCTATATAATCTCCTGCTACACTAATGCACTCATCCCAGTGTTTCACTAGTGCTTGGACACCATCAAGGCTGAATCTATTTTTTTTAGTACGACTCATGATCAGACTGCCTGCCTGATTCACATCTGAAACGCCGTGACATGAGGTCAGGACTGTACTGGGGATGTGGCAATAACTCCCAGTCGAATTCCTGTAATGTGCAAGTGGTGTTGATGAATGATCGTGTGTACGGCTCCAACAGACAGATGCAATACAAGTTAGACGTCAATTTTCAAGGATCAGGTGTTCCACACACTGAATGTTCACAGAAACTACGGTATTGGGTTCCGAGCCACCTCGGCCGGGATCGTCATTCACGGATGTACGGTCTTCTTTAAAACATTTGCACCGTCCAAATATTTTACTGCGGCTAAAAGTCTCATCATCATACTGTGCTTGAGGTCTTCCGTAAATGTCAGTCGCTTTAATGAGCCCAGGTCCCGGTTTGACTTGAATGTCTTTCGTAAATGTTCTGGGGGATTTCGTCCAAAATCTTTACTTCGTCACACAGTGAGACAAGAAAAACAAAGAAAAAATCTAATTTCTTTATTTTTCGGATATTTTTTTCTTCTTCTTTTTTCTTCAGATCATTTTTTTCTGTTTAGATATCCTGTCTCTCTCTTTCTCCTCCCCCCCCCCCCCCTATACCGGAGCGGTGTGAAGTCACTCTCCTACCTGGCGCAGAGCCAGCGTTCGCACGTGGTGTGAAGCCACTGAGAAGCTTCTAAAGAGGTGTGAGCAGGTGCAGCATGTTTCCCTTGATTACCTGCACGAGACCGGAGTTATAGTTGATTGCGTTCCTGTCTGAGCAGAATCCTGCAGGGTTACGACATATTTAATATTTCCTATTAGAATGCTACAATAGATTTCAAGCTTTTTTTGTTTTTATTAACCTTTAGCATTTATTTCTATGAAGAATCAAAATCAAGCAACCGTTAGAACAGGACTGTTTCAAGCTTATAATGGCTTGATTTTCATTTTAATAATTCTTTATTAGAGGCCATGTCCCCTGCACCAAGACTGACAGGCACATAGGCCACACCTCCTTTATTAAAATTGACAGGTGCATAGATCAGACGGGGCGGTGGCGTAGTGGTTAGCATTGTCGCCTGGTACCTCCAGGTTCCAAATCCGAATCCATCCTCGGACCTCGTGCCTGGTTTCCTCCCGCAGTCCAAAGACATGCAGGTTATTCCTATATCTAATTGGTGTTCCCAAATTGCCCGTAGTGTGTAAATGAGCGTGTGCGTATCCGGAAGAAATCCACCAAGCATGGGGATAACATGCAAACTCCATGCACACAGACCTGGAGGTACGAGGTGACTGTGCTGACCACTAAAAGCCATTGTGCCGCCTTGGATTATTTAGATTTATACTTTTTTTCAAACTCATTTCCCTAATTTTCTTTTGATTCTGTAAAGCTGCTTAGTGATGATGGTCATTATTAAAATCGCTATATAAATAAAGTATAATTGAATAGAGTGAGTGAATAGATTTGTGCAATATAAAGTCAGTATACAGGTACATTTCATAGTAATTTATTTCTATTGTTAGTAAAATGATCATATCCTCCACAGATCACAAGTTCAGAGTTTTTGTTTTCCTCCATTCCGCAAAAGCCATCTTCAAAGTAGCCTGCAGTGATTTTCCTTCCTTGATTCTTTTATGGTACAAACCAAAGTAACAATTTGCGATGCACAGACTCACTCCATGTCAAGAGCTATTAATGATCTGATGTAGCTGTATCAATAAAACGGCGAGCTGGAACATCTCGGCCAACTCTCGAGCCAAAGCTGAGCTCAGCTCTGGGAATCATGATGGCACGAAAAAATCGATGGTGTAACTGGTCCAGAATCTGGGCAAAGAGCTCGTGTCCTTCAGCCTGGCTTGAATGGCAGACACGAACAGAGCCTGGAGCAGAGTGAAACCACCAGCCTGGATCGTGGTGTGCTCGTGCGTTCGGGCCAGAAGTACAGAGTGGTTTATTTTTGGCTGAGGGTAAACAAGCTGGATTTTACAAGCTAATTGTGGAGTGCATCATTCCACCTAATAGAAAGTGCCGCGGCATTGCCAGACTCTAACAAGCATCCTTAGCCTCGAGCAGATACAGAATACAACTGCAGTTCAGGCAAACTGTTCAGCGTAACCTCAGTGTGTATGAGGTCACCATCTGTACGACTACAAATCTGAATCTCCTGTAATATTTACTCGGTCTATGTTATTATCAGGGGTTCAACCATTAGATTCTGGAAGCCTGTTCTTTCTGCGTGGGTATGTTTTACTATTTTACTCTGGGAAAAAAAAAAAGAATCATGCAGAAGTAAAGACATTAAACTCGGTCAGTCGACTTCTTCTCTCGTCGGGCAAATTAACAGTGGATCCAATTGGCATGTTGCATTGTTGCACAATTCAGTCCAGAAACTACTTTTGTTTTTCTCCCTCTGACTCTTTAGCTAAACCCAAACTGATTCGAAATTTCAACCATTACTCTGTGCTGCCATGTTTTTTTTTGTATTTTCCCCCAGAAATGTTTTCAAAACCTTCATCTGTAACCAAAATTGGTGTCAAAGTAATCAGCCTGAAAGAATCTCAATCTAAATAATAATCAAACCCATGTCACACACACACACACACACACACACACATACAGTACACACACATCATGCCTCAAATGGCATTAATGAGTTTTATTTTATTCCTAACACTTTTCCAGCATTATTTTTCATTCATCGTCTTGTTATGAATTAATTTAGTCCTTCCTTTAATTTTGTTGTGATACAATGCCCGAGGCGAGAGATAAATGGGTTATTGTTTTCCTTTGCAGTCGTCTAATTCTGCTGCATGAATAAGATATACGAGCCAATTATTAATCCTTGCTATTGCTTTCTAGATAAAGAGAATAACAACAAAGTTTTTCGGAGGTGGATTCTGAACCGAAAGAGATTAGTGAAATTATCTTCGTCGTTTAAAATGTCTTGAAAGAAGAATTTGAAAGAATGGACTGCGATCAAATGCAGTGTGTAGGGTGATAAGGTTAAAGTGATTCATTTAAACTGGCATCACATTCTAGCAAACGTACAGTATGATTGACTAATATGATGATAAACATTTGCTGGAACATGGTGAGTAAAAAAGATACATTTGGCCTGGTTTTTAATACTGACTGTTATCTTTGAGGACATTGCTGAATGTTAGTCTCCGATTAAATGAAACTTTTTCTCAGGGATATTAATAATAAACAATTAATAAAGTCTTTTTATTTATTTTTCCCTCGCTTTTTAGAATCCCATTTGCTTTAAATCTAGCAGTATACGTTATACACTGATCAGCCACAACACTAGCACCACCACCACCAGGGGAATTGAATAACATCGATTCAATCACGTCAAACGCATACCAGAAAACTAGTGACAGGAGCATGGACACCGAAGGCACACCCCTGCACGGGGGATAAAAGGCCAGCGTATCCAGTCTGATCCCACAGAAGGCCAATGTAGCACCACAGCACACCCTGCACAGGACCAGCAGGCAAGGAGCCCCGACCTGGCTTCCTAAGTCCGCAGATCCCAATCCGATCGAGTAACCATGGGATGCGCTGGGCAAACAAGTCAGATCCATGGAGGCCCCGCCGCACAACTGACATCACCCAAAGGATCCGCTGTCAACATCCTGGTGCCAGACACCACAACACACCCCTGGAGTCATGCGAAGTCATCAATTGTCCGCTGCTTAGACCGTCTTTGTAGCAAACAGCCTGGACCCTGAACAGTCCCACGTCTTCTTGAGACACCCTTTTATTTGACTTAGCATGTGTGCGTCCTTAATTAGTATTCAGCTGAGCTCGAGCTTCTTATATAATGACCGCCCTCTGCACAGAAAGCCGCCCCGGCTCCATCCTCACTCCATCTTTTGTAATTTAGCAGAACGACGCTGTGGGGACGTATTACCTCAATCTTAACATTGCTCTGGGATCTTGAGGTCTCGTAAATGAATGCCAAAGTTGGAAATGTTATGAATTAGAGGCTGAGCTGTCAGTTTGGTCTCATACAAAATGATACAAATGGTTCAGATCATGACGAGAAGCAGATTTAATGGTTATTCGATAGCGTTGGTAAGAAACTTATCAGGTCCTTATGAGGTCGTATGCACGTACAGCTGGGAGCAGGAAATGAACAATCCGGGTAAAAGCTGACAAGAAGTCATGGAAGCTATTATGATGACCTCTATGCCAGAAATTATATAACATTTAATTATATTTAAATCAATTGCTTCTGTTAGCTGAGCTACAGTTGTTTGTACAGTGTCATGGCATTTTTTAAATCACTAAACGAATAGTTTGACAAATCTTATGGGTCTGCTTTCTCTCTTAACTTTCTTGTGTTTTTTTTTTATTTCTAATCAAAATGTTTTAAAATTAATGACAATAATATACAATTTTGTCATTGACCTGGTGAACCTGTATGTGTATGTATTCTTTAAAAGTGACTGCAAACGATCGAATTTTAAACTGAAGTGTACATTAGTTAGACATTTATGCCTAAATTTATACACATTCCAGAGCAGGGGTAGAATATGAATGTTTTCATGAACTCTTCATGCACATACCCTCGAGTTCCCAGAATAACTCTAGGGTGTATCTTGACCCTGATCTGATCATGTGAAACTCTTACTTTTTTTTAAGATTGAGACTTAAGTGTTACTCTGGTGAACTGGAGGCAGTTTGGTGAGCTTTGGATTGGAAGACAAAAAATGAAAAGGAGTGATGATTTAGCAAGTGATAATATTTCTATACACCATGTTGGGTATTGAATGTTACGGTGGTACCTTAGTATATGAACTTAATCCGTTTCGGAGGCGAGTTCTCTAGTTGAAATTTTGTATTTTTAAATCAGAAATAATGTAAATGCAGTTTCAAACACCCAAAAATATTACCAATATTACCAATTTCCAACACTAGAATCATATTTTCCATATAAAAACAACCAAAACTTTTCGAAGAGACGACATGTAAATGAAGTAAAATATGAAATAAATAGACATTAAACCTCACTTTAACCTTAATTTATGATTCCTCTCGGCACCGGCTGCTTTAAAAACCAAACTGAAAGCGGCTCCCTTTTCTTCCTGCTACCGTCCTTGATAACATTCTTGGGGCCCGCGGTGCTAGAATATGTAAACTCGACTTGCTAGGCTTTTCACTGACACAAACAAGTTTTGAACAGCTCCCGGACGTACGTGCAACATACTGTAGCCGATGTTCAGTCTAGCTCGGGTCGTATGCTAAGGACGTTCGTATACCGAGGTACAGCTGTACTTATTGAATTTTTTTTCTCATTTTGATGGAGAGTGCGAATAAATCCCTATACTGTACCATAAGACATTTACAGTAAAGTTTCCCTGATGATCTGAGATATCATTTTATATGATCTGAGACGGCATGAATCACACCTGTTATTACACCTAATGCCAAAAGACTAATTCATTTCCTTGTTTAAAATGAGCTTTATATTAACTCACCTAAAAAAGTTTTTTTCTTTGACCAGTACATTGTCCTACATGTTTGATTTCCTTTAATCCATACAGTACTACCATACACCCTGATTAGTCAGGAGAGAGAGAGAGAGAGAGAGAGAGAGAGAGAGAGAGAGAGAGAGCTTGACGTCATTTAGGGCTTCTCTCAAAAAGTTGAACTTTTTAACTCAATGTGATGAAAATTCCTCCAGCACTTAATAAAACCAGCCGAAGCTGCTTGTCTTGTGGCACTTCCTGTTGAATTACATACAAATTGTGCTCTGGAAGAAAAGGAAAACTGCCTGGCGTGAAAGATCCATAAATTTTTTATGTGAAATTGTGTTTGAAACTTTAATATTTATTCACGAAAGCCTCAGAGACTGAGAAAACCAGTATGTATTTTTATACTTCTACACAATGCAATTTTTGTCCTTCCTCCAGCCATGTCCTCCCTTTTCTTGTATTTATTTTCCAATACATGTCTCCTTTCCGTCTTGGCTTTCCTACAAACACGCTCCCTGAAGAAAACCCTGATATTTGCCCCACCTTAGTATTTGCATAAAAGCCATATACTGTACCGTGCTCTTGGCAGCGGTTTGTGTGTCTTTTGTCCACAAATCCTTCTCATGCCGCAAAGCCTTTAGCTGTCTTTCTGCCCTCGCTAACATATGGCACTGCTGCTGAAACTTTCCGAAGGACACGCTGTCAGCTAAAAAGCTGAAAACTTCTCAAAACTTGCTCGTAGTCTCCTTGAGACTTTAACCGTACAGTCACTTCTTCTTAATCTACATTAATGTCTGGAAATCTCGGGAAACTGAACTTCTGCATTACACTGAATCTAATGAATGGATTGTACGGTAGACTTCAGATTGTAAAACTGACACAACATGTCGTATAGGGGAAGGTATAACCTGCCCTCTATCATGTAGTGCTATGGATAATTACTGTAATATTAAATGTCATCGTACTCTATCTTACTGTATGTGTCTATGCTAGTTAATTTAGCCGTTTTGAAGATAAAGAACAGTACATACTATGCTCTCAAACGGGTGTTATAAGGGTGTTTGTCACTTGACTTATTATAACTTATATAACGATAAAGTCTGTGTAGCATAATAAAGGAATTATCATTATCATCCAGTTGCTGTGCTGTATAAGCGAGACAATGTTGTTTAATACCCAGCCATGAATTAGCTGAAAACTGCAGAGAACCATCAGTGTCGTTCCTGTGGGATTCTACGAGCCAAAGTTCTCCAGATGCTGTAACCTGCAGTGTTCATTATCTAGCCTTGTTTATGCTAATAAATAATGATTATGCTAGGCACGGCATCTGTTTGACTGCGCTGCTCGTGTTGTGTCTTGCTGCTTGATTGGATTTGAGGACAAATGTCAATTCTGTTGGTGGTAGTGGTGTGCATGTTTGACCGATCCAGTCAATTTGACCGATCCCATTTGTTCCAGGAAAAACAGGTGTCTAGTTGTCCAACACTCCAGAAGACTATCTTGAACAATCCTGGGCATTCAAGTAGAAAATATGATCCGTTAAACTTGGGCAAAGAAACATTATTTTACTAATCGCACCACTTTCTGCAGAAACATGGCGTCCAGATCCAATTGTTTCAGCTCTCAAAGAAAGCTTAACTATTTCCATCCTTGGAGTGGAGGGTTGGTTCAGTATGTTAAACTTCTGTATTACTAATTGGGAGGTTGGTGGTTCAAGTACAGGGGTCCAGGTTTGATTCCCGCCTAGGGGTCTGTTTGTATGAAGTTTGCATCTTCTTCCCGTGCTTGGTAGATTTCCTCAATCTATAGACATGCAGATTAGGCTAACCAGCATTCCCTGTACGCTCCAGGCCCCCTACGATATAGGATAAAGCAGTATAGATGATGAGTGAGAGTGTGTACTTCTACACAGCACGCAGCAATCTCAACCAGGATAAAGCGGTTACTAATTGCTTTATTATGTCCAAGAGGAACCTGGTCCCAACTGTGCCATCTTTCAGCGTCAAACAAGAGTTAGCATCCAAGAAATACTAAACACCCCGCCAACCCATCCCACCACTGTCTTTCCATAAAAGAAAAATGATCCAATGATCTCATTCCAAGCCTGAGATAATATTCTATAGCTGAGTTATAGAAATGTGCTGCAGAGTGTCATGTGAGAAATACTCTGAGAGATAAAACATAACTTATCCAGGCTTTAAACTAAAGTTCACACCGTCCTTTCTGTGTGTCAAAGTCACCTCAAAGTCAGACAGCAGCAGTCGATGTTGATTTTTAGATCTGATATGTCCAACTCCATTTCATTGTCATTCCATTAGCAGACTTTGCCAAAGAATTGCCGTAAAATTCAATCTCAATCACTTGTTTGAACACTGTATTGTATTCACTGTTATGGCTGCATCTCCTCCTTTCTTCTCTTCCCATCAATTGCTACATAGAATAAGATGAGTAAATTGGCGTGTCAGTTCAGCTAGCTCAGCTCACGGTCAGTCGGGTGCACTATTACTGCCAATCTATTGTCAACCTCCGGCTGTTTGTGTTTGTGCATCCGTATAAATGCAACAACGTGCTTGAATAAAATGGTGAATAATGAGAAGAATCTGTCACAGTGAAAAGGGCTTTGTACAAAGGCAAGTCCTAATGTTTGCCCCATGGTACAGTGCAGCACTCCTCCTGAAAATGACATTAGACCTTTTATAAAATACCTGCTTATGCTTCATGAATTATGCTTGTTACACGTACAGTTTGGATTTTAAAAGTGCATTAGAAGTCAAATTAAAATCAATCTATTCATGCAGGAAACTTGATCAATCCTGCCAGCTCCTGAAGAAGTTTAACTAAAGGGGATTTCCCACATACCTGAATTTAAACATGAACTCAAGAAGGTATGGTGCATTACAGTGCGGAAGAATGCACAGCTATCAGAGAAATTCTTAAGCAAATTTGTTTAACCTAGTGTTATGTGGTGCGGAATAGAGAGCTGCACCACGAGATGTCTTTCTTTCATTGTCTTTCGGTTGTTCCCTTTCAGGGGTCGCCACAGCGAATCATCTGCCTCCATCTAACCCTATCCTCTGCATCCT
>JAQQZT010000003.1:26659728-26673925 GCA_030068275.1 Clarias platycephalus | reverse complement strand
GCTCTCTCCTCAGTACTGCGGACCGTACAGACCTACTCTCACCCACGCTGACACACAGTTAGTGTCATTAACCACTGTTAATGACTCCTGTGAGGCCGAGTGATGCATATAGATAGACACCTTAGTGCTGCTATACTCTATAAATGCTCTATACATGCTATGCTCATCACTCGTGGAGCGCCTCTCGTTCGGTCAGATTCCTCGGTCAGAACTAACTGCTGTCTAACGTACGGTAAGCTGTAAAAAAAAAATTACAAGACCAAGTCTGTTAATAAATATGTAATAAATATGTAATTAATAAGTATATAATAAATATAATATGACAATGATGTCTTACAGAAAAGTAATCAACAGCTCTTGACCAATCAGAATTCAGAATGCAAAAGCGCTGTAGAATTTGTTGTACCTCCCCTGAGCGAGGTCTTGTTGTTGTTGTTGTTGTTGTTGCTGTTGTTTTCTGCTGCAGCACTAATGCCAGCAAATGTTCCTGGCACATGGGTGAACACACGCTTCTATCTTCTAAGACTCTGTGTGTGTGTGTGTGTGTGTGTGTGTGTGTGTGTGTGTGTGTGTGTGTGTGTGTGTGTGTGTGTGTGTGTGTGTTGGCCCAGCTGAGGCGTGCTTTGGCTTTGCTGCTGTGTACATTGCACCAGGCCTATTTAGATTCCGAACATGAAGTCGATTTGCGGTCAGACGGCGATGCACAGTGCCTCAGTGTCTCGCAACAAGCCTTGATTTATTACAGCTGAGGTTACTGCACAGTTTTTTTTTTGTTTTGTTTTAAAAACTCATACTTTCTTTAGCTGAGAATTTGTATATGAGGGCTGTACTGAAATAAAGAGGAAAAGTTACTCTAACAGCGTGCAATTCGAACAACAATGTAAAAAAAAAAAAAATTAAGTTGTGCCGACCTTAAAACTTCTGTAATAATCTATTTATAAGCAAGTGGTCTGGAGTTTATCAAATTCAAATTTTATTTGTCACATAGACAAATAAATATACTCACATATACACAGTCATAGACAGTACGAGATGCAGTGAAATGCTTATACCACTGCCAGTGACCTTAAAACAAAAGACTATTATTAAGAAATAAATCTGAAAAAAAAAATTTTTTAAGTAAATTTAACTAAGAAACAATAAAATATTTGTACAATACAATACAATTTAATGGCTCAAATTGTAAATTTGAGTAAACAAATTAAACCTAGCCATTTAAAAAGGTTTTAAATTGTTATTTAAAGGGTTATTTAATGATAAAAAAAAAATCTGAGTATGAGAATTATTATTATTATTACAAGAAATGTGCAGATTATTGAGCTTGCATACATTAGACCTGTTGTCCAGTTTTTTATTTGTCCTCAAATTACATTTAAAAAGTTTGATAAACTTCATATCTGCTAGCTTTGACTAGCTTGGCTAATTTCTTATGCACACACAGTACACACGTTAGCGTCTGTCTTTTAGATTTCACCACCCGTTTGTTTTTACTTGTCGCCATTTTGTGATTTTGAACTATTTCCTGGATTTTCACTTAAAAGTGAAACAATCAGATTTTTAACAATCTGATTTATGCAAATTAATCAATGTAAAATCAATTAAACAGATAATCGAGTTACAATTAACTCCTTGTGAAGGAAAAAAAAATTACCTTGATTCTCCTAGACATGTTTAATTAATCAAATAAGTGCCGGAAGAAATAAGTTAACAGAAGCATACAAACACACACACACACACACACAAACACACACACAAACACACACACTTCTGATGCAACCAAATTCTCTGACACCATCTGTCTAGAGGAGGAGAACTGGGTCGTTTCTTTACACAGCTGTATCTGCAGCTGTATTTGCTGCCGTAAGAAATGCACACTTTAGCATGAGCACACATTAGCATGAGTGGTAAGATTATTAATTATAGCGTTACTTTAATCTCACGAAATCATTCTCGCTCATTTATCTCTCTAATTTGTATTCCAGCGTCATTATCAAACCTCATGTTTAGAACCAATGTTGCTACCTGCAGCACGCTTCATAGTTGATGTTGTTGCCGGTGGTGCTGTTGCTGGTGGTGGTAATTTTTGCAATGAGGCTAACTATACATCACTAACACCATATTTTATAACTTGTCCCATCATTCACTTTGTGTGAGGTAAAGTCCGCCCGTGAGGACTAATGATGCTGTTCTCTTCACTCCCTCTCTCTCGTCCTCTAGACGATCGAATTATCCTGCAGATCCCATTAACATAATGTTCATTTGTTAAGGAGATTGGCTTTGGCGGGACAGAATTGTGTTATAGATGTCCACCATTAGTTTCTCTGTGGAGAACTCTCCGTCCCTGAAAGCCTCCAGCGCTGTTAAGAAGTGCCGCTGTAGAGCAATCCATCACTATCAAGCTTCAGATAGCAGATAAAGAACTGCTGAAGGAGGAACACAGGGAAGAGGCTGTGTATGGATAAAATATGAAGTTGTGAACGTTCTTCATTACAGTACAGTGTTATATTAACACACTCAGTTTAATGCTATTATTTCTATAATAACAACTTGTTCACAGGGAATCGTACAGCAAACACTCAACTAATAATAAATGTGGATGATCCACACCATTGGTTTAGAATAAATGTGTAGAACGTAAGGTGGGACTGTGGTGTAGTGGTTAGAACTGTGGCTGTGCACCTTCTTGGTTTAAGGGTTCGACTCCCACCTTCGTGTTGTTTGCGTGTGGTCCCTGTGCTTGGTGGGTTTCCTCCGGTTTCCTACCACAGTCGAAAGTCATGCAGAGTAAGCTGATTTGACATTTCCAAATTGCCCGAAGCATGTGCCATGGGAGTGTGTGTTTGTTTGCCCTGCAATGGTTTTTCCCTGTGAAGGATAAGAAGTATATAGAGTTAAGGCAAGATTAGATTGGATTAGATTAGATTTTAGCATGCTACCACCAACACTGTTGGTTAATAATAAGGAGCAGTATGTATGTAGATGCAGGAAAAAGTTTATTAAAGTGAATCTTAAATTACAAATTTTAACAAAACACTTGAACCTGCCCATATTAGAATACCATTAGCTTTCTGGTAGGATAAGTATATAGCATACCATAGGTCAGCACAGCATCTTGGGGGCATCTGAACTGCATCCTTATGTACTCCAAGTAATGGTTAATTAAACAAGAATAATGGGCTACGAATGCAGGATCATTCTAAAAGTCCCACAATAGTCAAAATAAAACATGGTGCCCAGGGTTTGTAGAGAAACTGTGAAAGAAACCCCTCAAGGTGATGCTACTGAAGTCCCTTATCAGGTCTGGGGCCTGAGTTAGAACTTGATGCAAGGGATGTAATGGTATTCTCACTGGAGCTTGGACTTGGAACTGGCACTTATAAGGAAGGTGGCGTATGCACTGTGATGTAACTTGATAGGGTAACTGGATCAGGATTGGGGACTTGACTCACATTAGACACAGTGATGTGTTCAAAGATTGCCATGGTGCTGGACTGCAATGATTGGCAGATTTGAAATTTGGTGCGAGTACTGGGGTATTGCTTGGTACACTAGAACTTGGTGTGGGTGTCAGACTGGAGCTTGGCATGAGCTTGTGCCTAGAGGGGTACCTTATGGGCTTCTAGCAAGGGCATGACTGACCCAAGACTAAGATCTGGGGCAGGAGATGCTGGACTCTGGTGGGGATATGGCTTAGACAGGGTGAGGCTCAGGGCAGGGCTGGCCACACCATGGGACTGTGACATAAGCCCGATGGGGAGAGAGTATCATTACAGGAAGAGCAGTGCATAGTTCAGGGCATAAGCAGGGTTAAGGTTGGACATAGCAATGTAAGACTTAGGCAGAGCAGCGGTTTAATGGGTAAAGTTGAGCATGGCACTGCTGAGACAGTGTGTGGAATTGCTTCGTGGCACAGTATTGCTGGAGCAGGGCACTGCACTCTAGGAACAGGTCATGGCATGACTAAGGCATGATGACAGTGGTTACCTTATAGACCTCTGTTTGAGAGGTCACCATGAAGACCTCTTCAGTGTGCGGTGCAGGAAGCAGGCCAGTGGAGGACACCCAGTGTGCTCAAGAATCGGGGTAGTGAGGATCACAAGGTTAACCTTCCCAATGCAGGGAGCAGGGCTGTCCTGTTGTTTGTTGTTTGAAAAATGGTGTAAGGAGTTGCGCAATCTGACATCGCCCTTCATAGGAGTACAGTGCAGGGAGACGCACTATCTGCCTTACCTTGGTCACCTTGGCAATACGTGCTGTCACCCTTCCATTGGGTCACTGTGCAAGGGATTGCTGTAGTGTTGTAGGTATTTAACTACAACTTCAAGAGGTTTCCTGCCCACCCAGTGACAAGCTAAAGAAATCATGTATAATACATAAATGGTTTTAAACAAAACAGATACACATAGAAGTATCTATGTGTATACTCTTATTTAATATTAGAGGAGATTACTTCCCTTTAGCGGGATTACTTATAAACTTATAAACTTATTAGCTTTTTACAGATATTTAGTTTAACAGTAAATGCAATATTTAAAAAAAAAAAAAAAAATTGTAGATTAGTAAATTGTAAAATAAACAAGTTGGGACATTATACAGTATATCCATAATTAGCTTACAGACATAATTAAATTACAGCAGTATAGTTTAAGCTTTGAGGGACGTTCAAGTCAAAGTGGCACTTTAGATAGAATGACAGAAGTTTTGAGAGTAAAAACTTCCTTTTATTTTTCTATATAAACCCCCGGCTACTGTACACTAATGCTCTTATTCCAGTGTTCTACTAGTGCTTGGATACTGTCAAGGTAGAAAGTTTTCTCAGTATGCCAGAGCTACGATCGAACATCCTGGCCTTCCATGTCAAACGTTCCTTTAACTCACTGCAGATTAGCAAAGTTCTGTTCTGGTCGATGGCGGAGAGCTCTCTTGGTACACAATGTGCACTCACCTCCTGGCAATGCAGGTACTAGTGAATGATTGTGTGTACAGTTCCCACAGACAGATGTGCCTTTCCTGCAAGTTGGCGACAAGTTACCCATCGTTTTTTAAGGATTAGGCATTCCACTCACAGACTGTTCAGGGGAACGACTGTGGTGAGCTCTGGGATCGTCCATATACAGCCTTCTTTAAAATGTTTTACACCATGCACATGTTTTTTTTTTAATGCAGCTAAGAGTCTCATCCTGTGCTTTGAAGTCTTCTGTAATTGTCAATCGACTTCGTTCACCAAAAATGTCATCACATGTCCCAGTTTGACTTGGCCGCCCCCTTGGACAAAGCAGGTTTTAATGCCAGATAAATAAACAGGAGAAACACTTCTGCTTACATAATTAGTTGTTTCATATCCATATCTCGCCTCGAACACGGTTCTGTCCTGCTGTGTGTTCAGGGAAGGATCTCTCTATGTGGGTGTGTAATGAGGAGGTGTAATGATGCGTAATATTATTCACACCAGCTTGTGCTGCTTACACTCTTTACTATCAATCTATTCAGCTCTGTATTATTTACATCCTCTCATGTTTAAAACACACTTGCCCTTTTAAAATGAGCTAAAAAATATATATTGCATTTATGGAACGAGAACAAAGCATTTTACAGAAGCTGCTCTCATTATCGAGTTTAATTAGACCTTAGAGACTCACTGTGGGCTGAGAAAGATCTTCGTCTTCTCCCTGCGTTTGTTTTACACTTAGAGTCAAGCTTCCCTTTTTCCTTTCATCATGCATCAGGCTGTAATCTGTAGCTGGTTTACAGAGACATTTCAATGATACCTGTTGAGTTAATGCAAGTGTTTTTTATTATTGTCGAATTATTGGCACCCTTGGGTGGGGGAGTAATGGAGGGGAAACTTAAACAATCACTAAATTATTAGGGTGATCATCCATGGCCTGGGAACCATGACGGTGAAATTAACACGGCATCAGAAGCAGGTTGAAAAGATGCAGTTGGATGAATTCACATGTCATGGAGAAGACACGCGTTAGACTTCACATTCCCGGCTGGTAGCTGATGGTACGATGAGGGAGAGCTGGCTGGTGGACAGGAATTGGCAGATGGTGAGCCAATGAGGGGAATCTTTTTTATATTGTTTCTCAGAAAGCAGTGAACAACAAGAACTACGAAAAAGAGAGAGGGAGAGTCTATTCTGAATCATAGCCTGATTATGTCCCGAGTCTTTCACACTGATGTACAAATTTTCACTTGACCTCCATGTGTCCGCGTCGAGCCGAGCACTCTGGTCAATTTCTTTCTCTCGTCTACGCGTTCTTAGTGTACTGGTGTTTGCCTTCCTGTTCTGCCGTCCGTGCTGCGTGTGTTTGACAGGCAGGATGATGTCCCTGCAAAGCTGTGAGAGTGTCTTGTTCCTGACCTCCTGCAGAATGAGATGTGCTGTGAGACAAAACCTCTCCTGTGTCTCAGTCCCAGCTGGCTGACTGTCTGTCTTCTAACGCTCTCAACACCACAGAGAGTGGGAGAGAAAAAAGCTCATCAGACCGTGCACACATTAGTGATATATTGGTCTTGTGTCCTTCATCCCTTTTAATACTGTACGTCATGCATTTAAATGGAGCCTTACAGGTTTTACCATTTATCCTTAAATATTATCAGTTTGGGATTTTTTGGCTTTTGGGATTCATTTAGCACCAAGACGAATCTATTTCTAACTAATAAAAATTATTATTTTTTTTAATCCATTACAGAGGCGAGTTCTCAAGGTGAAAATTTGTATTGCGAAACAGATTTTCCCATAGAAAATAATGTAAATGCAGATAATCCATTCCAGCCACCCAAACATATCAAAATATTTAGAAAAGACATGTTAATAAAGTAAAATATAAAATAAATAGACATTAAACCTCACTTCACCTTAATTTATGATTCCTCTCGACACCGGCTGCTTTAAAAACCAAACTGAAACCGTCTCCCTTTCCTTCTTGATAACATTCTTGGGACCTCATGGTGCTGTGTCTTCACTAAATCTTGCACAAAATGCAAAAAACTCGCTCCTCTTGGCTTTCCGGATGTACACCAGTGTTTGGTTCGACTTGGTTCATTCGTTTGAATGCCGAAAATCCTTTGTATGCCGATGCAAATTTCTTACAAAAATTAAATTCTTAAGGCGACAATCCTTGAGGCGGGGCACCCGTATGCACTGTAAATGAAAGAGGGAAGCTCTTTTGTTAGAAATTTGACTAATATACTAATACCTGCTAGAAACTTTGACCCGATCAGCTCAGAATGCCGTAAACTTTCCCCACATGCATGTCAATATAGAGCAAATTTAAGATTTCCACAAGTAGTACGTCTGGCCTTTGGTAAGAGTTTCATCCTACACGGTCCTTCATCTCCCTGAACCAAGTTGAGTGACCTCCTCTAGCCAACATCCTAAACAGCTTCACCCATCTGTTCAAACATGCACAAACATCTGTCTTCAGCTTCATCCTCTGACCTTCCATCTGCTCTTACATACAAATCACCAGCATGTATCTTTACAAAAGGCTTTTCAGAGGGGGGTGAATGGTTCCGTGTCTAGTCATGTGGTAATATCCTGTCTGTCACATCCGCCCTGGATCCGTCCCCACTGACACATCACATGCCCCTTAGGAATGTCTGGATGTCAGATAGGAAGCAGGCTGTTAGAACCAGTGGGCAGTTCTTCTCAACAAACGTGACAGGTCTTGAGAAGTCTGAGCAAATTGTTCCTGCATTATCTCCAAGCCACAATGGAGGATATAACGCTTCTACCCAAGTCCTAGCATCTTAAATGGTCTTTTGTGATTGGTTCCTTCCCTGATCGGTTTAACTTGTAGATTAATTCCTGCTTCAATACAGTAATTATCCTTGCTCTGGTTCCCATTATGATTGCGAAGGCTTACATCATCTCCAGCTCTAAGCCGCGTTTCTCCACGGCTTCACAAGTTCCACGAGTTCCTTGTGTTTATCGTTCCCTAGTTTTGACCTTGGGATTGTGTCTGGTGTCTGGTTGTGGATTATCCTGCTCTGTAATTTTTTTTCTATTTCTTTTTTCAAGCCTGTGTTTTGACCCCAATCTGTTCTACATGTACTACCATGTGACTGGGTTATGGAGGCAGTAGTAAACTCTCCATGAGTTCTTTTTCCATTACAGTGTTGGTCTGTGTAGGCTTTATCATCACCCCATGATTATTATTAGACTTACTGTATGAGACTTGATGCATACTTTGAACTTACTGTGCCATGCTGAATTTATGTTGATTTAAATACATACTGTATAATTAAAACTCATTGGCTTTTATACTTCATCTATAAAAAAACATTTCAATATTTCACTTCTCTCCCCTGGTTTTTTTTTTTTTTTGCCATGAAATTTATGCACATTAAAAAACCTGCAATTTATCGCAAGATGTCAAACGCATGGCTGCGTCGCGGAAAGTGCGAACTCATGTGATGTTATGTTTACCTGCACCGAGGTGTTGCGCTACAAGTCAGTACTCCATATTTAGAGTGCTGTGGAGTTTTTGTGTCTTGACATGCAGCGTGTCGCGGCGAGTCGATCAGCTGAGAAAGGCGAAATGTCACTGCGTTTTACGCCGATGTGTGAAAGCGCCGATTTCTCTGCTTTGTAGAAGGTGATGTTGGTAATGAGAGAAAAGCTTAGAATGGGTCGCCGTTCCGTGCTGCTCGCTGATGGAGTTTAGAAGCTGGTGCTTTCCTGTAGAAGAGGACCAGAGGGAATTCGGCTCAGAATCTGCCTGGAATGTTTAGGAAATGCAAATAGATTCCATGCAATTAGGATACTGTGGGTCTCTGCGCATTTGCCTCATGGGTTTCTGACTAACTAATCATGAACAGCACGGTCTAGACTAGACCAGCATGCTCTCTTGAACAACAGTCATTATTATTCAAATCATAGAGATCACTTATCGACCTAGCGCCTGGTTAGGAAACAAGCAGAGTGATTGCAGTGAACAAAGCTACTCAAATCCACTGAGAGTACTGGATTATAAATGCAGCTCGACTAGAAACTGAAAAAAAATCAGATATAATTTAAACAAGCTCCCAAATGTCTCCTATATACTCATCATTTTAATTGGAGTATTGACAGACGTGTCGGCTTTAGGGTTTAGGAATTGAAGAGCTAAGCACATCTGTGGGTTTTGTCAGTGGTGACACCTGATCAATGCTAGCTCTTTATGATGACAGGGGAATTGCGAAGTATTGATTTACGGATGCGACCTCCTTCCACACAGGGCTCTCGGATAACAAATGAGCGGTAGCCAAGGCACGGCCACATCTCGCCGTGTGACGGTGGTAATGAAATCATCTCAATCTCCCTGCCAGAGCCTGTTGGCGTGGTGTAGCCTGAAAAGCTGAAGGTTTTAAAAACCACACAAGCATTAGTTATAGCTGGTTACTTTTCTACCGTAATGCATTTCTCATTGCTATGACAGTGTCTCTAAACGCAATCATACTTGGCCTGGGATCCTCTGTTCTGATGTCCGCGCTCTGATTAGCACAGATGTCTGACTGGATGTGGGAGTTTCGAGTCTAATCCTGCATCTGCTGCTGATGAACTCCTAACGATGAGCAAACCTGATCTCATGCACAATTCACTGCAGTTTTAATAATGAAGAGGAATTGTCTGGTTAGCACCGCTGACTGTGATCCCCGAAGACCTTTTGAAACTAGCGGGTAAAACAACCTCCCGCGAAACCGATTCAACTTTGCATGGGAATGTCCTGTGGCGGGTCCTGAAAGGGATCCAAAATGATCTTCACATGAGAATTATAAGCCACATAATGCCAATAGATGTACATAAACACTAATTATATTCGGTATTCTGGAACACTTCTAATTAGTGATAGAAAGTTTGAATCATTTTAGTGAACACAATGAAAATATATATTTTTTAATCATTTAGTTAATTTCGTTCTTTGGATCAAAAATAAAATTAAATGTTACATTTTCAATAAACAGACCCCCAGCACATCTACATACACAAATCTTGGCTATAGTTGCAGTAATGAAAATATTACAATGCAGCTAAAGACATATTATGATGAACAGAATGAGCAGCTCACCTCATATATCTTCTAGTCTGAGTCGTTCGTTCTTTTAAATCTATTGTACTGCATAGCGTCTATGGGAGTTACGTGACAAAAGAACGAACGATTCGGAGCCAAAGACTCAAAGGTAACTAATTTCTGTTTCCTGTACATAACCTTCCGAGGTTTTGTGCTACTTTGTGCTTGTGCGCCCAGTAGGAAATGAACGAATCACTCTCCGAGATACTCGTTCTTCTGAGTCACGTTAAAGACTCGTTCAATAAGAACGAATCGTTCATGAACGAACCATCACTACTTCTAATCAGATCTGTATTCATGATGCATTATGAATGTGTTTGTAAAGCAGCATGAATATCGTTATGTACAAGTACTATAACTATACAAATCTGAATCAAATGTGAATCATAGTTTATGTCTTCATCATTACATAGATTCTTTATAAGATCTGAATAAAGATAAAGTCAAATTACAAAAGCCATTGCAGATTCAAATGCAATGCATTATAACACTCAGGGCTCTAGTATGTGTACTAAAGGTTCTAATGCATTATTATGCAGACAGAGCTCATACATTATGATCAGAGCTTTTCAAACATTAAACATCCTTTACTGTATATACTGTATCTCCTTCTCCTCCCAATGTTCTCCACAGAGAACAGCAGATATCTAAGCAACAAGCTGGGGAGGGGCTCTTCTTTTATGAGGTCACATTTAGAGGGAATCTTACTGAGTCATTTAAGCCCGGGCCAATACATGAATAGAAAAAAAAAAAACATTAAGCCGGGATTGTTGGTTTTTCTCATGTTTTTGCTTGTATATACAGACTGGAGACCTAACTAAATGTCTGAAAATGACAAAGTGAATTTTTAATCATAAGCTCCCTTTAAACTGTCCAATCTAGTAACATTCTGTTTTGTAAATGGGAATAAATGTAATCTCCATGCAAGGTAACTGGATAGCAGTTTCCTCATATACATTATGACAGATTGTAATGGTTCACCTTGGGATACCGCCTATAGATCTGTGGTTTTGTTCTTCCCTTATTCCAGTCTATCAGTCTTACACATTTTTGGAGAATTATATTCAGTTAAAACGAGGTCAGAGGAGCCCTGCTTTATATCCAGTATATATTACACTGATCACAGTTTTCAACCCAGACATTTTGTCATTTTCACTCCTTAAATGATGGCAACTGGGACAACAGCTTGAGATGGTCTGATTCCAGCCCCTTCTCAGGGATCTCCAGATGTTTCCAAGCTGACTGGGAACAGTCCCAGAACCTGCTGGATTTCTGGGTCTGTTCCCAGAACATCTAACACTTGGGTCTCCATGTACTGTAGCTTTACATGTACAGTATGTGAAACAGCTTTACTAGAGAGCTTGATCAGGGCTAGAGTACATCCCTGTAAGGTGCTCAGAACATTTCAGCTGCCTCGTTTCGTTTCAGAAGTGGCAGCAAATCTTTTCTCAGCCTTTTCTGGATTGGAAAGGTTCTCACAATAGCAACACAGATTAACTGTTAGAAAACTAACCCTTCACTACTTCACCACTGGAAAACTGGTACATAAAGAGCACTCCTACTGACCAGGAACCTGCCTCTGAAACAGGTCTGGATGTACCGTATCCACACGCAAGAGTCTATTGACCGGGTATGAAGGGCATGTTTTAGTCTCACCTCCAGTGGGATAAAGAGTATTTCACACTTTAAGGCCTCAACCTGCCATGAATAGTTTTGTACCCAAGTCTCCATTAGTGAACAATTGGTTCATTTGAACAAAGTAGACTTTATATAAACTAAAACACATATCCTGTTAAACAATTGCACCACAGAACGGACAGTATAGAAAATATTTATTAATAATCTAATATCATCCAAATGAGGATAGGGTTCTTAACCTCTCAAGGTTTCTTCCTCATGTCATCTCAGGGAGTTTTTTTCTCTCACCACCATCGCCTTTCCTTGCTTATTAGGGATAAGCATTTTTTTTTATTTAAGTTTATTTACAGAATCTTTCTTCCTGTTAAACTACTTTGTGACAATAGTCATTTTTAAAGAAGTTATACAATTAAATTGAATTTACAACAATAAAATTGAAGTAACAGAGCATGGTGGCTTACTGGTTAGAACTGGGGCCTAGCACTTCCATAGTTTAAGGAAGGGGTTACAGTACCTTCTAGTCTGTGTGTGTGGGTTTCCTCTGGGCACTCCGGTTTCCTCCCACAGTTCAAAGACTAGTAGATTAGGCTAATTGGCTTGTTTTCAAATTTCCAAGAGTGTTTGAGTGTGCGTGCTGGTTCCTTGCGTCCAGGGTTTCCCGCGCCTAGTGCCCTCCCTAGAGTCCCTTGTGATAGGCTTCGGGCCTCCTGCATCCCTGTATAGGATAAGAGCTATGAAGAATGAATGAGTGAGAGTGTGTGAGTGAGTGAACCGAAGTAGTTGTCGAGTGAACACCAGTGGGTGAGATTGGTTGTCATGGGCTGCGTAAGACTGACTAGCACCCATGAAGTGAAGATTAAATGATTCCCTGAATGCTGACTCAAACACTCTGTGCATTAACCCTGCACCCTTTACACACTCACCCCCTGGTTCCTGTTCTGTAAATGTCAAACTGCTTATTGGTGTTAACGATTTGAATGGCACCTGGAAATGCTAAAAGTAACAAAAGTAGGTGAAATGCAAAGGTCAGACAGAACACGTACTGTATACAGTATCAGACATACACACTACAATCATCAGCTGAAGAACACTAGGTCAATGACATGGATTAGTTTAGTTATTCTTCTTAGTGTAGTACTCTTTATTTATTATGCTATTATATAATTCTACCCGTTATAGACTTCGGGAACATTAAGGGTTGATCTCATATCTTAGACCATGCACATTTCAGTGATTTATTTATTTTCCTGTAATTCATTGTATAATTTGACATACAGTGTAGAAATGATATTACAGAGTCTGACAACAAAATCACTAAAGCTTTTATTGAAATCATCTTATACGGTGTGACAAAAGACTGCTGAGATTGTGAGCGTACTGTACAGTAAGTCTAAACCCGGCTTCAACATTTGTCTTCGTATAATATATCCGTCTTCGGAGCTTGTCTTCACAGCAAGAACTTCGCAGGTCTTTTAATACTACAGACAGCATCGTTTGTCTTTTTCCTTTCCAGGTGCCATTGAACCTGATGGTTATAGTAAATGCTTTTACATTGTAATGCTTTGTGAGAGACATTTCCTATTAAACAGATAAGTCTTTAATCTGTCAAACCCAAACACCATGACAGTGCTTTTCTTCTTTTTTTTTTTTCTTTCTTTTTTTTTTCCTCCAAATCCTGCTCTGTTATAATTTGTGCTTTGCCGTCAAAAGCAGTTTAGCGGCGGTGCTTGATGGCTTAATTAAAATGTCCACTGTCTTTTTTTTTTTATCCTTACAGTACTTATCTGTAAACTATATACTACTTTGGTGAAATTTGCAGTCGATGCACCGCAGCAGTATGAATGTCTCCTCATAATCTCCTCGTAATTCTGTCTAAAAAAAGACACCTTTGGAGATTCGCTGAATCAACAATATGAGCACATAATGATGCTTCTGTATTCTATTCTGAGTTAGTGCTGGCCAGGAAACAGGATCAGCGCTGGTGTTGTGGACGGTAACTTCCAAACTGCAGCTTTTCCAAATAAATAAATAAATACATCTATATAGTTAAAAGAAGATTTTGTCTGTACGTTGGTCAGAACTCACTATTTTAATTATATCTTTACATTTTATACACTGGAGGAGCCGAAACCACTCTCAGAAAAAAAAATCCGTCTGTCTGTCAGAAATGATCTTTTGGTCCTTTCCCATCTTTATTTTAGCCAGACAGTAAATAAAGAAATCAGATTTTTTTTCCCTCTCTATTGTTATTTTTTTTTATTAATTATTTTTTTTTAAAAACGATTGTCATTGTCGCAAAGCATCTTTATACAGTCAAAAGAAATTATTGAAGTTTGTATGAGACGTGTGTGAATCAGAATGATCAGATCGTCCCTGATGATGAACGAGCCGAGGGTGACGGTGCCAAGGGAAAAACTCCCGGAGATGGTAATAGGAAGAAACCTTGAGAGGAACCAGACTCAACAGGGAACCCATCCTCATCTGGGTGATAACGGATA
>JAQQZT010000003.1:26645569-26659558 GCA_030068275.1 Clarias platycephalus | reverse complement strand
AACCAGAAGAGGGACACCAGGACGAGTCAGACAGGTCCAGAGGGCAGAGGGGGTCTGGATCACTGGCAGCTCAGGAGAGACAGAGAGAGAGAGAGAGAGAGAGAGAGAGAGAGAGAGAGATACAGTAACAGTGAGGTGTGGTCACAGTCACGTAATGTATAAGGTGAACCTCATATAAGAGAAACCAGCTTGTTTGTTTAACTCTTTTTTTTTTTTAACGTAGAAACTTATTGTGTAGACGCGCTTGGGCAACTTGTTAATGAAATAGTAAAATATGGGCCCTTCTGTAGTGTTAATAAATGATAAAGTGTAGTGTTAGTAAATACCATTCTCTGGTTTTTACTTTTCTATTAGACTTAAATTAGGTGGACAGTCCACCGGCTCTGTGTAAAAAAAAAAAAAAAAAAACAACCTGAAGTCTAAAATCGAGAATTCCGCAGAGCTTTTGTGTAAAGGAGTGTAACAAAACGGCACAAATGGAATATTTAAACACTCCTTCTCTTTCTCTGTCTATCTCTCTCGTGCTCTCATGTCAGTCCATTTGCATTTCATGAGTGCTTATTTACACACGCCGCTGCCAGCTTTTGTGCAGACGTGTCGGAAGGTGAAATTCACTTCTCGCTCTCACCTTGTCTCGAGAACACCAAAGCGCCGATGTTCGGTTCAGCCGCTTTCACGTTGAGATGATGTTCAAATGGGTTGCGGGTCTCGCTGGTCTCAGAGGTGTGTTTATATGGACACTTTTTATTTTTATTTGTTTTACCACCAGAGGCCATGCAAATGTTTTTATCAGGGGGAAAGAAAAATAACTGTGGTTCAAGAAAGGCTTGATTTATTTTCTTTGGAAGTTTTGTCAGTTTGTTCTAAAGTAGCAGATGGAGGGCATTCTCACTTGTGCTCACTGTTTGTTTTTATTATTAGCATTATTAAGTGGTGAGGCGGCAATAAAAGAGTGATAACAGGGACTATTTTTTTTTTAATTGCAATCCTTGGCAGGTTGTTGTGGTTTATAAGGAATAAAACTTCTGGATGTGCTTTTGTGTGGTAACGGTAACTCTGTCATTAAAATGGACAGTCCTTTAATAACACTGGGTTTCATACTACGACAAAAAGTAGCAAATGGTAAAACTTCCTAACACCAAGGTTTCACTAGTAAAATTCAAGATTCAAGAATCAAAGAACTTTATTAATCCCAGAGGGAAATTGCTCTAAAATGCTGCAGAGCACCTACAGTACGTACTGTACAGTACATAGACGTAAAGAAATATGGCAAAGAAGTATTTAGTCAGCCACCAATTGTGCAAGTTCTCCTTCTTAAAAAGATGAGAGAGGCCTGTAATTTTCATCATAGGTGAACCTCAACTACAGTATGAGAGACAAAATAAGAAAAAAAAAAAAAATTAGGATTTTTAAAGAATTTATTTGCAGATTATGGTGGAAAATAAGTATTTGGTCAATAACAAAATTTAATCTCAACACTTTGTTATAAACCCTTTGTTGGCAATGACGGAGGTCAAACGTTTTCTGAGAGTCTTCACAAGGTTTTCACACCCTGTTGCTGGTATTTTCACAGTAGGTCTGGTGTTCTTTGGATGCAACTCAGCATCCTTTCTTTTTCTTTTACCAAAAAGTTCTATTTTGGTTCCATCTGACCATATGACATTCACCCAATCCTCTTCTGGATCATCCAAATTCTCTCTAGAAAACTTCAGACGGGCCTGGACATGTACTGGCTTAAGCAGGGGGACACGTCCGGCACTGCAGGATTTGAGTCCCTGGCGGCGCAGTGTGTTACTGATGGTAGCCTTTGTTACCATCAATGCACATATATTAATGTCACTGTAAATACTGACATGTATTTGCCTCTTTGGATAAGACTATGTGCCTGCCCCCACTGTAAATATGTGTTAATTACAACAGGATTGCACAAATATTATTTTTCTTCACTTGGAGAGAACAAAGTGGCGCCAGCTTTGCAAGTGTTTTTGTAAATGAAACTATATTGTAGCAATTCAGAAAAAAAAGTATGTACATAAAGATGACAGATTCTCGTCTCCACACATGTTGGAGACCCGCCCCCGTGCTTAGCGCTCCATTCACATGAAAGATTTTATTTCTGTTTGAGCTGTACCTAAACAGTACTTAAACATATGCTTCTTACACGTGTCGCGTCTGAGAGAGATTGACACATTATCGGCTTCAGTAGACACGCAATAACTGAGATTGAAACACGACTGCCCCCTACAGGTAATGTACATCATACACATGAGTACTGCACTGCAGCTCGCCCACTGCCGCGGCAGCTCATGAGATTCCTTTCCTCAAGACGCGCATTCTTAAAGGCCACATCTGTACGCAGCACAACAGAACAAGTATGCTCTTAATTTTACATTTTTATTTAAGATGGGCATTCAAGTCAAACCAGGACCTGAATGAAGGAGTAAAAGCAGTTGACATTTAAAGAAGTCTTCAAGCACAGTACGCTGATGAGACTTTTTGCCACAGTAAATCATTTGAACGAAAGAAGGCCGTGCGTCCGTTCCTGTGAACATTCAGCAAGTGGAACATTTGATCCTTAAAAAAATCGACAGATAACCAAGGAATTTCCACATGTTTGGGCTGCTAAAGGAGTTCCTGGGAGGCCGGCGTTTCTGACATGAAGCAGGCTCCGGCGTACTGAGAAAACCTTCTACCTTGATGGCGTCCAAGCACTAGTGAAACACTGGGATAAGTGCATTAGTGTAGCAGGAGATTATATACAGTAGAGACATAAAGGTAGTTTTTACTCTCAGAACTGTGTTCTGTTATTCTGTGGAATGGTTTGACTTAAACACCACTCTTACTTCTATAAAAACCTTTTTTTAAGCACTAGGTATAAAATGTCATATTAAAAGTTTTAGTGATAATTCCTGGTTTCGACCTCCCAGCCCTCTTGACTTATTCTTGGTGTGTCTCTGAATTGATCCCGGGTCTAGACAATAATGTTTGGGGGGGAAAAAAAAAAAAACTAATAATGGAAAATGAGAGCTCAGTTTGACATTCACCTTCATTAAAATCTCTTTGTGTCAATCCAAGTGAGCAAACGCGACCAGTATTTGCCAAATGATTAAATTCCCTGCCCTCGAAGTTGAACTCTTCGACACACAGCATGTCATTAAACTCGCACAAGGTGTCATATCTTTCAGATGGAGAAAGAGTGAGGCAGTAATGAATAGGGATGAAGGAAAAATGGGATGTGCTGCAGCTTATTGTCTGTAACTAACAAAAACCAGTGTAGCCTTCCAGAATGAAGATCTGTGCACGGAGGGTTATTAGTATACGAAGCACACTGGACTTGAAGGAGCAGGGTAAACTAAAGTCAGTACACAATCAGGAAAAGCAAACTCGACAAAAGGTTAATCCAAGAAGAGGTCGAAGGAACGACAGAGAGGGCTAGGAAAACAATGAAGGCGGTCAGATGTATAACAATCGAAGTGTACACAATGGAGAAATAGGAAAGACTTGGTGTGTTTCGTACAGAGAAGTTAAGAAGCCAACTTTGGTTGCATAGACTAGATGATTAATACAGCATGTTTCCTGTTCACAATGTCAGGACAGCAGGCTGAATGTACATCGTTAATTAAAAACCGTGATATGACCTTAATATCACTTTACTTGAAGTGTTGAGATTTATGTTAGTACTGTATGTTCGTGTTGTTACTGTATGTTAGCTCACACCTCCAGTGTCGAGGGTTTGAGTCCAACCTCAGGTCTGTGTGTGTGGAGTTTGCATGTTTGTAACTGGTGTTTCCCATAGTGTGTGTGCCTTGTGATGTATTGACACCCCATCCAGGGTGTACTCTCCCTCGGGCCCTGACTCAGGCTCCAGGCCTCTCGCCGTACAGGATAAGCGTAAAAGTCTTGCACCGTGTAAAAGACCACTTTTATAGGATTGCGTATCATGACTTGACAAGACACGGCTTTGGATTTTGAACAGCGCACGCCAGAGATGTTTTAACTCCCTTTGATCTACCAGCTGTTGATGGAAATGCGCGTCCATCTTGTAAGCTCACAGTTTCAGAAACAATGCCTGCCACATTTTTTTTCAAATAAATGTTTGCACTGGATAAATATCGCATTGGTTTCTTTAATTTTTGCTAATCATAACAGTTAGTATTCTCATCAAGCATTATCATCCTCGTGGTCGGTTTTGCACAGAAACGAGAGTTAAAGGGCTGTTCTTTTTTTTTTTTTTTTGAAGGGAGTCTGAATTAGGCACACAGGTGCTGTTAGTGAGCAGCAATCCAGCGATGCGGCACATTTGTTGTCTCTGGAGTCTAACTTTTGAGTTCTTGCCTTTAAGCTCCTCTGCCAGTCAGTGCAGCTCGGTGCAGTTATCTCCATCCAACCATGACCACTTGAGGCGGACTCCTCCTGGGTGCACATGTTTAGGATTATTGTTTTGGGAGCTCTCCAAAGTGCTGAAGTGGAGCCTTGGATGTAGTGGTGGTGGCGTGGTGGTGGTGGTGGTACTTCAGGTGTAATGGTGTTCTGAAGCAAAGCCCAGACACATGTAACACTTTAACCATGATCACTTGTATTATAATGCAGTAGCCTGGAGGTGTACATAAATGTAAAATACTGTAGTTATACCGAGTAGCAAGATGTTCATATACTGTAGGGATTTATAATTACATACACAAAGGTTTTAAGTCTGATGAGTAATGTTTTTATAATGTGCCATCGAGTGCTTGAGTAATTTACCATCTGTTTGTCTATAACAGGTTTTCCGGAGGCAGTGGTTAGCTAGGAGTTTATTCAGCTAAGACATACTGACCCACATACTGTATAAACTGGAAATATTCAGATTGTAATTTATGGCCGAGTTCAAGAGTAGAGATATGGAATGCGATATGGGAAATAAATTAACAAGGAGAAATATAAAATGCAGACTTTCGAACCCAGGGGAATTTTCTGGCACACCGTGACAAAGTCAAGTAAAAGTTAGCAGACAGTGATCACCCACTACATATTTTGCCAAGAAACCTTTGGAACCCCATCAACCAGTTATAAAATGTGGTTTTAATATAACTGATGATTTTGCCTCCAGTCCACTTGAGAAGGTTCTACAAACGACCCAACTTTGCATTCTGGGAAATATTTGATTGTAGAAATGGGAAATGTGTGATTAGTGTTCCTCATAACATGTCCATCTTGACATTTAGAACATTAGAGTCCTGGACCGGGCTTCGGTTCTTCACTGGGTTTGCTCACTAAGGTGTGCTCCATGTTGGGCACCAACGTACAGTGTATGTAAAACTGGAAAGTGTGACTCAGTAAAGTATTTAAAGTTGTACCATTTTATTCTGACGTGTGTTTCTTTTTTCTTTAAACAGGTAAGTGGGAGGGAATCTGATCCATGAGGAGACATGGTTTACATATCACCCAGAGATTCAGGAAGATCAGTCAGAACTCTTTGTAAGTCTGCTGGTTATCCAGTATTGTGCAAAGGGTTATCGGTCCAGTTTTAGGGTTATTAGGTATTGTATTGTGGCGAAAATAGAAAGAGTTTACTGGGCAAATTTCTACAGAGATTTGCTCTTACATTATGGTAGGGGTTTTGTGTGTAAGGTGCTGGTTGGATTGGGTCTTATCCTAGGACTTGGTATGTAATGTGCTGTAGGGTATTTGGTCTTATGCTAAAGTTTATTGGGTTTTGTGCTACAGTTATTGGGTTTTGTGCTATGGTTTGCTGTATAATGTGCAGTAGGGTATTAGAGTTGATGCCAAGGGTGGTATAATGTGCTGTGGGTATTGGGTATTATGTAAAAGATTTAGTGGGAAATTTGCTACAGCCATTTGGTCTTATGCCAATTCAATTTCAATTTTTGTTATTTGTATAGCGCTTTTAACAATTGACACTGTCGCAAAGCAGCTTTACACAATCAAAAGAATCATTTAAGTTTGTTTGAAATGTGAATGTGTATGAATCAAAATGATAAGACTGCACCTGATGAGCAAGCCAAGGACGACCTGAGATGGTAATAGGAAGAAACCTTGAGAGGAACCAGACTCAACAGGGAACCCATCCTCATCTGGGTGAAATGTATAGCAGGGATTGATCTGCACTCATACTGTGTGTTAGGAGGCTGGAAGTTCAGTATAACAGGAGATGTGTTTAAGTTAAAATGGAGTCCAGTTTGTTCTTGGAGGCTCAGGTAGACTGTAGGAAACTCCAGTCCTGAACTATCGAGCGACTGAAGTCACAAGTCCTCAGAGAAACAGCTGTCTGCATCAGCCGAGGACAGGACCGTCTTTGTGTAAAAGTGGAACCGTCTCCGGTCACCACACGCATCCCAGGCAGACCACATGGGGCATCCATGTGACGAGATCTCCAACCAGATGCAGGACACCAGGACGAGTCAGACAGATCCAGAGGACAGAGGGGGTCTGGATAACTGGCAGCTCAGGAGAGACATGTATAGTGAGAGAGAGAGAGACAGGGAGAGGGAGAGGGAGAGAGAGGAGAAGAGAGAGAAGAGGAGAGATAACAGTTAGATCAGGTCACAGTCAAACTATGTATAATGTGGATGTATATTTAGTGCAGAGTGCAAGCAGGGACTCCGGCAGGACTAACTATGACATCATAACTAAAAGGGAGGAGCCAGAAGGAAACACAGACATAAGGGGGAACTGGGATGTAAAGCTACCATGTTTGACAAGGGTTTTGGTGTGTAATGTGCTATGGGGTATTAGGTTTAATGCAAGGGCTGGTGGGCAATCTGCTGTGGGTATCATGTTAATGCTTTAGGCTGAATTTGCTACAGGTATTATGCTAAATGTTGGGTGTGTAGTATGCTATGGGTGTATTGGGGATTGTGCTAGGGTTTGATCTGTATTGTGTATCGTGTTTTATGCTAGGAGTTGATGGGGTATCGTGCCTTTTGCTAGAGTTGGGTAGGCAATGTGCTGAGGGTATTGGGAATGGTTTAGTGGGCAACGTGGTACAGGTAGTGGGTCTCATGCTAGTGGTTGGATTCTGTTATGTTTTTGGGTTTGTGATAGCAGTAAAACGATCAATGCAGCCGGACTTAACCAAATCAGGAACACATCATGGCAGCGTAACACACTGACTTAGCACACAAATCGTCTAAGTGTTCATTCGTGCATGACAGCATGAAACCTCGGTAAAGCCGAAAAAGAAAAAAAAATAATAATGAAATGGGTTTCCGATGGTGACAAATGAGGTATAACAGCAGGAGAGAATGGCGCTCGGCGCAGGCAGTAATGCCACGGTTCAGTTTTAAAGCCAGGCACAATATTCACAGCCTGTGGTCCATAATGCACCTGTTTCCATTTGTACTGAAATGCTTTACATTTAGAAACGAAATTAACTAACCATTTGATGCTCAGTAAGCTTGTTTCTACCGGTGACTGAGCCTGGTTCCACAGAGAGAACTGCCGATATGAATATAAAGCGAGACGAGAATGATTCATTAGCAGCTAATGCGAAGTGAACATCGCTTAAACTGCAAGGAAAGTCTGCATCAATATTCATGAGACGAGGCACTCGATCTGCTTGGAAACCAGCATGAATATTAATGACTGGAGTTTTTTTGCTTGCTTGTTACAGATGAAACCACCGGAGCCCCTGATTCCCAGAAACAAACATTCATTTAGATTTGTTTTGCTTTATTTATATTTAGATGCCGCTTTCTTTCCATTTGGGGAACAAACCTGACATTTGCAGATAAAGATGATGGAAAGTGTTATGTGTCTAAATAAGCTTAAACACACAGCTGTGCCACAAAGCCTAGTGGCACTCTAAACCTGAATGATTTCAGTTACCTTGATCTCATCAACCATATTTGACATGAAATTGCGTTTGCACTCTATAAATTGTGAGTCACGGTGTTAGTCAGAGGTTCCAACATTTATTCACAAGCCATAGATTATGTTTATGGCTTTTGACCTGTTGGCTAAAGACATTAAAAGCTTATTTTTCTGTTCTAGCAGTATTCAGACCGAATAAACAATAAATAAATAAATAAATAAATAAAATTCACTCTAGAGAAAAGCTGATTCACTGGGAAGTGAAATTCAGATTTGTGATAAAATTCGATCTTTTTTCCTCTTACTCTCTCTCTCTATGCTAGGATTTTCATTTTAAACAATGTTTGCTTTCCCTTGTTAATGATGTGCAGATAGATACTTCTGTTTTTCCTGAACACCTACAAATAAAAGGGGATAAAAATATAAAAATACAATCTAGTGAAACATAAAATATATATATATATATAGTGGTGTAAAAATCTTCAGAAACTCAAAGAGGTAGGGATCAGAGACAGAGCGGATCAGGCCGTGCATGATGAACGCGTATTAACTCGGTCTAAGCCAAGTGGTTCTGTTGACGGGATCGAATTATTTATTTATTTATTTATTTATTTATTTAAATTTGTTGTTTTTTCTTTTCTTTTTTTTTTTTCTGCTCAAGGCTGATTGTTGAAAGTCAAGAAAAGCATGAGAAGAAGAAAAAAAATCCCCTACAGTGCTTCAGCGAGACTGTGAATCTATTTCGCAGGAGCAGCTGTTCAATAAAACATCGGCGTGCGCGCGCGGCTCGGCTAGCCCAGGGCATGTGCTGTAATGCTATGCAGAGAACAGATTTTGCGCCAGCTCAGATGTTAACAGAGGTGAAGAGGCTGGAAAAGAATAATAAAATCCAGAAGCATGGGAAGTGATTACAGGATGCATGTACAGTTTAACACATAGACATTTAGTCAACATGATGGCTTGAAAAAAAAAAATGCTAAGGCACTTGTTTGGTTAGACCGGTACAGTTGCTCCCCGGAGACCAGAAGGTTGAGGGCTCACGTCTCGGCACCGGTATTGAGCGAGGCCCTCTGCCCGAATTGGATTTCGACTCACTTGGAAATCACTCATGGTTAAAGAATCTTTTGAAGGGATAAAACTGCACTCAGTTGAGATTTAAAATAAATAAATACATGCATAAATATCACATCGAGACATTAAACAGAACTAACTATAAACCTCCAGGGTTCGAATCTGACCTCAGGTCTGTGTATGTGAAGTTTGTATGTTCTCCGTGTTCTTGGTGGGTTTCCTCTGGGTACTTCAGTTTCCTCCAATAGTCCAAAGACATGCGCTACTGTAAATTGTGTACAACTGGATGTTTGAGTATTTGTATGTGTGTGTGTGTGTGTGTGTGTGTGTGTGTGTGTGTGTGTGTGTGTGTACGTGTGCATTTGTGCCCTGTGATAGGTTGACACCCTATCCGGGATATACCCAACCTTGTACCCTAAGCTCCCTGGAATAGCAGGATAGATGGATGGATGGATGGACCAGTTAGCAAACTGTCATTGTAGAAGAGTAATAAAACACTTCAGGGCATGCTGCTACAGGACAATGATCAACTCAGGGGTGGTAACATTAACTCCACTCCACATCATGAATTATTCTTCACTTAATGTTCAGTCCCCTTCAACAGAAAGTCGGTGGGTTTCAGGTGACGCACCGTTTCATCTCCGCAATAAAGCCGTGTGATGAATCGGGTTTGAAGTCTAGCAGATCCTCCGTAGCATATCAATGACCTGAAATGTCAGATATTCCAGCTTTAATCTCAGCATTAGAGCTGCTTTCAAGCAGAAACTCGGTATAATACATTGCAGGACCTTTCTTTTAAGATGGTCAGGGCAAGATAAATGAAAATTTCCCAGCATGATGTCACACCCTATCCTTTTATTCTTGCTCGGAAATGGGGACAGTTTTTTTCCTTTCATGTTAATAAATCGAGGAAGGTGCTACAGTATGCATTGTTGCTTTGTGCATGGTTTGTTGTTAATTCCCATTTATATTGTGGAAAAAGGCAGCTGAGCATTCAGGCTGGCAGAGCTCGAGCAGAAGAGATCAGAGCCAATTGATGGCATTTAGATTATCTAGCCGGAATCACAGAAATAATAGATGTTAGCAGTGTTTTATTTACAACATTTCGTGTGGTTTATTAATTTTTTTGTACTTTTTAGGCACTGGACTGGCAGGGATAGCCCTAAAGTGTGATCAGGGGAAGGCTAGGGAAAAACCAGACACCGAGACATCAAAAGGATACTGTGTTTTATAGTCTATAATAGAGGAAGTGAACCAAATGTTGGCAACTGGACTGAAATTTGAGAGATCTTTTGTATATTTGTGTTGTAATAGAAATTTCATAAAATTTATTTAATTCAAATTAGCAAATATTTTTCAGTTTTGGTAATTAAAAGCATCCTAGTTTCTGTGATAATTTACTACTTTTTTGTGTGTCAGCCAAGTTTTTTTCCTCGAATATCATTATCAAGACAACTAATCACACGATTAAGTACTAAGTACAAAATATTAGCGAAAAATTTTCATAGTAAAAAGACGTAATTTAAAAACATTTACATGCATAGTTTCGGAGGATTTGCAATGATGTACCAAACTGTTTTACCTAAACAAATATTGTTTAAACATTCAGCTGTTAAAATGATTATACATTTGACTTCATTGAGGTCAAACGTAATTCAATGATATGCAATAAAACTAGAATTTGAGAAGCTCCGGAAATTCCTCAGGACTGGAACTCCTCAGCATGTTAATGCCACGTGGTGATGTTTCCAGAACAATCTCTGATGGTTGCAGGATGTTTAAATGCCTGATGTACTTAGAGCAGCCGTCCACTCACAGAGACGAGCAAGGAGACAAAGAAAGCACAGAGATCAGCGAGGCGTCATTGTAAGATGATCCCACTGCTGCTATATAATTTGAGCTGACTTCTCGTTTTAACCAGAGTGAGGGAACAAAACTTAATGGGTTATAAAAGCCCAGCCTGTTAAGAGTCATTACTAATGAACTGTATTTAAGACTTAATGTTGGAAGATAAAGTATAAATGGAAGTATAAAGAATCCATGTGTTCCAGCTCCTGGTACTCTACACTGATCAGCCATAACTTTAAATCCATTAACACCATCAAGTCCACCTAGGTTTTGGGTTCCCTTTGCACTATTGGGCAGCTCTGGTGCCTCAGGACGTGGCTCCATGGGACCTCTGGGGGTGCTGTGTTGACCGGTACTGGAACGTTAGCATCAGTTCTATTGGGTGCTATGGGTTGTGGGGATCGGACTTGTCTGAACAGCACATTCAAATGGGCGTTCGATCGGATTTGGATCTGGGGAGTTTGAAGGCTGGGTCTTTGCCTGCTGGGCCCCATAAGCGGTGGGCTGTGGTGCACTGGTTGTTCTGGTGCCTTTCTATCATAGCCAGTGGTGACCTTCTCTGTGGTTTGTGCTACATTGGATTTCTGTGGGATCTGATGGACGGGCTGGCCATTGGTCCTGCAGGCATGGGTGAGCCTTGGGTGCCCATGATCCTATTACCAGTAAACTGGGGTATAGTTGGTGATAAATGTTATGGCTAATTGGTGTATATCATCACTACTGAAAAAAAAAAAAAAAACAGAACCATTTTAAAATGCATCCAGTGCAAACTTGTAGGAAAAGGATGTCTTGTGCATCTTGCATCTGTTTTGTCACAAATTTACAATGTAAACATTGGTGGCTAAGTGGTAGGTTTCTCGTCTGCCACCCGGATTCAATTAACATCCAAAGCCCAAACCCCAGCCAGTGGATGCGGTTCAGGTCCCATGTCTGGGTCTAATGGCATCCGGCGTAAAACTGGACCAAGATGTGTGCGGATCGCACGGTCCGCTGTGGTTCATCACACAACCTTTCGATAAACTCCTTGTCATTTTGTATGTAGTTTGACGGTAAACCAACACAATACAGATAGATCTGGGTCAGGATTTGGTACTGACTCTAGCGTACAAAAAAAAGCGGAATACCCTGGCTGGGTCTGTAATCATAAAACCTCCAATTTACCGGGCGTCTCACAACCCTAACGACAGTCTGAACAGCTCAAAGACCCAATTAGAAACGCTCCGTTTAGCTGTGATGTCAGCCATTGACACGTGACCTCTGTAATTATTGAGCCGGTTTAATTACACACTCTTTTGTTGCTTTAAACGAGATCCGTGCTGCAGCGGCTCGTTCGGGTTGATGTACACGAGACCCCCCCCTCTCTCTTTCTCTCTCTTTTTGTTATCTCTGATTAGCTTTCACCGAATTGGACGTGTCAAGTAGATGAGATTAAGTTTTTCTATCGACTGATTGCAGTGTTCTTTACATCAGCATATAAGAAACTCGTCGTAGTGGCTTAATACGCAGTGCTCATTTTTATGCTAATGCTCAAAAGATTTATATCAGGCATTAGCGGCATGCTAAGTGGTTTAGCTTCCTGCTGTTGTAATCGAGATCCTGTCTCTGTATCTATACTGTGGGTTATTTTTCTATTTTTTTTTATGGGTTCTATGAGTTTTAATAATAATAATAATAATAATAATAATAATATTAATAATAATAATTATTATTGGCCTCTGTAAGCTTGTAGCTTGGGGTCGGCGCTGAGCAGCTCGTCCCCCACTGAGCTCTACTATTGGTTGGCTCGGGCACGGTCCAGATAACAGCAGGCCTATTTGGAATCAGCTCATGTTGTGTATTTTCGGAACAGAGTCTGAGCCCAGCACTGCTTTCATTCCCTTAGAGCTGTGTCTTTGCAGAAAACATTTCATATCACTTATATTAAAATTCCTCTTAGATTACCATACTATACTTTTTTATCCATCAATAATTATATTAATTATGCACTAAAATGAATGCGTTGTCATAAATATGTGAAGCTGAACTTCTGTCAAAGTGACTGCTAAAAAAATTTAATGAAAAATAAAATCACCTAGACTTTTTGTAATGTGTTGAATACTGTCAGTATAAACATCTTCATTTTTGGAAGAAATACAGTATCTGTATTTCTTTTTGGTACATTGAAGGTTCTATCTCTGTCTACCTCTTAGCAAAAACATATTGTTTGTTCTAAGTGTTACATTTTATATATACTGTATATTTGGGAATTTCTTCGGTATCGAACTTGCAGATATCAAATTGTTTTCTGATCTCATGCAGCTCATGTTTAAACCGATCCATGTTTTGGCATTAATATAAAATGTGGATTCATTTTTCTTCTCTTGTTTGTTTGAGGTCAAACTCTTTTTCTTACGATCAGTCCTGGTTTTTCTTTTTCCAAGTTTTTGCCTGTGATTGGATTTGTAGTGCTCTTGCAGGTTGCCGGTCATTTTTTTTGTTTTGTTTGTTTGTTTGTTGCTTGTTTGTTTGTTCCATGATTCCACTTTGATCTGGATTTTTCTTGAAACCGTGTTCTATCCGTGCCTTTGATCCACTGATGTTCTGTTACACAATAAAAGGCGATAACAGGAATGCTGGTGGACACTGGAGTTAAAAAAAAAAAAAAAAAAAAAGCCTTACAAGCAGAAATATTTGGAGAATCACCCTGAGGCAGAACATGAGGTTTACAAATGGACTCGGCCTTGTTTTGTACCGAATACGCTGCACTACTTGTTCATCCTTCGCTCGTGGGATTTGATCTCTGACACGGATTCACTGAATAGGATTTGAATCTAAATGTTGAAAAGCTGTGAGGTTGAGTACCAATGCTTTGTGCACCTCATGAGATATGCAGAGATTTGAACTGTATTCAGAGCGTGTGCTTCATCCATTTCACAGAGATTTTTGTTCAAGCGTCTGTATTTTCAATCCCTGATTTTTAAAGGCGGGTGATTGTGTTGAAAGCGTGTTGCAAGCCAAGTGCTGGTGGACATGTCTAGCTAAGCAAAACTCTAATGATGAGTTTAACCCCGAATGCAAGGAACTTCTATTCATGCATTCATTATTTATAGCGCTGATCCTGTACAGGGTCACAGGAGGCCTGGAGCCTAAGCCAGGAAACTCAGGGTACAAGGTGGGGATCATCCTGGATGGGGTGGCAATCCATCGCATGGCACAAGCACACACACACACACACACACACACACACACACACACACACACACACACACACACACACAC
>JAQQZT010000003.1:26603515-26626488 GCA_030068275.1 Clarias platycephalus | reverse complement strand
TCCTCTGGTTGTCTCACACAAAAAGCAAGTAATATTATCGATGTTAGTTGTGCATATTGATGCAAACATAACACACATTTTAAATGCTGATTTCATTAATTAAGGGGAAAAAAAGCTGTCCAAACCTGTCAGACCCTACGTGAAAAAGTAATTGCCCCTAAACCTAATAACTGGCGGATGCAATCATGCGTTTGCAGACTTGTTTTCATTCAGCCACATTGCAGGGTTTTTGAGCGTGAAAGGCTTTAAGGAGCTTGACGTCACAAACAAGACTTTTCCAAAAAGATGATAAAGATATTTTTGGCGTACTGCAGTGTGAGACGAGCCTTTGTGATCTTTTTGGTCAGCAGTGGATTTCACCTTGGAACTCTCCCATGGACGCCATTTCTGTCCCCAGTCTCTTTCTTATTGTTGAATCCTGAGCACTGACCTCGAGTGAGGCCTGTAGGTCTTTAGATGTTGTTCTGAGTTCTTTTATTATCTCCTGGATGAGTCGTTGCTGTGCTCTTGTGTTGTTCCTCTGCTAACGAGGGAGTGAGGAAGTCTCGTGAGGACTTTTGGTGAAAAGATCGCTTCATGAATTTTTAAGTTTTGATGAGAAATTAGCCTCGGATGCATCGCTTCATGCACTTCCCTTCTTACCCTGACGCACCCATCGCTGTGGAATAGGCTCAATCTGGACTCATTAGGTCACATGACCTTTTCCCATCACTCCAAAGTCGAATCTTTATGCGCTGTAGCCAACTGAAGCCTCTTTTTCTGATGAGTTAATACTTCTGTAGTATTATTAGTAGTAGAATTAGTAGTATTATTCTCACACAATTATTTAGTCGCAATCCTGTGAGTACTTATCACATTGTGTGTTTGTATGGAAATGCTCTTACTTTCACTATCAGTTCTTAGTAGAGACGGTTTTCATGAAGCAACTTTATCAAGTGTCTAAATGATCCTTGTTGTTCATGTATTTTTTCTTCTGTGAAGATGCTGTGTATGTGTATGTGTGTGTGTGTGTGTGTGTGTGTGTGTATGTGAAGGTGACAGTAGGACAGTGGGTCTGTGTGTGTGGCACGGTGTCCAATGACGCGCACACACACAGACACGAAGAACAGACTGAGCCTTGAGCGGAGAGAGAAAATGGATCTTTTACCTCTCTAATGAGACTTTCTTTTGCTTTACACGTGCGCACAAGTGTGTTATAATAGACAGTACATGCGCTTACAAACACAAAATAAAAGATGTTTTACGTGCACACACGTGATCAGTGTTATAGTAAACAGTACACGCGTGCACAGATGTTGATTATACCAGTGAGAGACGCGCACTAAGACCCAGTAGGGGAGACGATTACCCACAAGAGAGAGAAAAATCGTTGGCTAAGTTGTGATCACGTGACGCTCGGCGTCAAAACAAGAAGCGCGTGCATGATACTTGATACTCGGTACTTGTAAACCAAAACTTGTTCTTCGACTTTTCCAAGTCAAAATGTATTAAAAATCTTTGCTCATCTTGCGGAACACTCGCAAACCGCGTTACTCACAATCCGAGGTTTTACTGTATTTGCAGTTACTTCTAAAATGATTCCTGCTCTTTTAGAACATAGTATTTATTAAAAATAATAACAATAGAAACTAAGGGTAAGTAAAAAGGTTTAAAATTTAATTGTATGAGTTAACAGGGATAGCAGGACTACATGGTGGATTAGATCTATTACAATACAATTTAATGCTAAAGAATTCCACAGCTCCGACTTGTGCAATGTCATCCCTGTAAAATGGACAAATCTTTACAGACCTGTATAAAGATGTAATTCAGAGGACCTTTATAATAGCACACATCTTTAATACACCTCAAAGATACCTGAATCTTTTTTCCTCTAAGGCTTTGAGGCTCATCGATTTGCCATTTTTGTCATCATTCCCTGGCTGAGTGCAGAAAAAGAGACAATTTTATGGCCGGAGATCAAAACCCCTGAGGATATAAAACTCTGAATGGGAACTCAGTCCTGCTCGAAGTCACAAAGGCGTGACAGGACAGTGGATTTGGCGCATTATCGGTCAGTGCGGAGGTGTTTCACTCGGAGCGGAGTCCTTCCTCTTTAGTTAGTCACCAAAAAATGAACCAAAAAAAAAAAAAAACATGGTGGCGCTAGCATCACGTCAGGAGTTACAGAGAGTCCGAATATGAATAAGGCTAGCACTTATTGTTCTGATATTCATGATGATTCACGCTCTTTATTTGCATCACTGTGTCAGGCCTTGAAGTGAGGTTTCTCCCCATGTACACAAAGAGCAGCTTTTCAGTTCAGGCTTGGCTGAAAATGTTTTCCGAGTGAAAGGGACTTTTTTTTTTTTTTTTTTTTTAACAACTGTCAAGCAAACTAAACCTGCCATGCTGATTTATTATAACACCAGGGAAAAGGGTGTCATATTTAGAGAAGTGCTGACAGAGAAGTGATGACAAAGCTGACAGAGTTTCCCACTGTGACATATTGTGTAATAAAACAAACAGCATCATGAGGGGTGTCAGTAAAAGCGGCTGGGGAGCGTGGTGCCGTCTTTGTGAGGATTTATGAGATCTCTTTTAGAATCCAAGGCCTCGCTTTGTAGAGAAAGAAATAAACTCAGGTGTCGGCTGGCTGTGGTTATAAAATGTCAAAATTTCACAGCGTCGGACAAGTTTTCTATTTGCCGCAGCCGGAAAAAACTAATTATAAACACGTGTGACAGAAAGCTGGAATGAATATGCAGGGAAAATTAATCAATGATGCAATGATGTTTATCAATAAATAAATACTTCTCTTTATTAGATTCTAATACCAGAGGCGTGATGAACTCTCAATTCCAGTCAACATTCACACACTATGGCCAATTTAGGAACACCAATTAGCCTAATCTTCATGTCTTTGGAATGTGCGAGAAAACCCATCAAGCATGAGGGGAACATGCAAACTCCATGCACACAGACCCAATGCGGGAATCAAACCCGGAACCTGAAGGTGCAAGGCGGCAGTGCTAACCACTTCGCCACCATGTCGCTTATATATAAAACAACAAATCAAGTGCGAATGCTTTGTAACACATTTGAACCAAAGCTTTAATTTAGGATTTGAAGACTTTCAGTCACATGACAAGCTTTTTTTTGGTTCAATTAACATTTCAGTTTTATTGCTGCGATTTAAGTGCTGATACTGGTGACTCCTACCATAAATGTTAATAAAACTCCTGACATTTTTATCATTTACAATTTTAATCATATGCAACGGCCTGCAAACACAAGTCAGTTTCTGTCCTTATGACATGAATACTATTAAACTGAACTGATGCTAAAACTATAAAGATACTTTTGACTCTTAACACTCGTGGTCTCATGAAGCACAAGCTCGTGACAAAATTTCTAATGATTTTTTTTCTTGCCTTCTGTTCTTGTGAGTAATCATTGACATTAACTCTATTGATTATAGCCCTTCTGCCTCTTCGGGAGGGATGCCGAGGAAAGAAGCATTAAATCCCACGCATTTTATTTCCAGTTACAAAATGGTGACTGCAAAAATAAAAGAACACGCATGATCCAATCTATAAACAATGAAAAATGATGGCTGGTTTATGGCAGCGCCGTTTGTACCACTTTATTCCGAATAAATTTCAAGAACATCTGTTTCATTTGAGAGAACTGTGTATTATGTACTTTTACCCTGACACTAGAACTATAACAAGAACGCATGTGTTGAAGTCAGCTCTTGAGACCGGAGTTCATTTATGCCCTGAACTCTTCTCATAGGCAAAAGTAAGATTTTTGGCCATCTTAAAAAACCTTGCCCAATCTTTCCAGGACTCTTTTCTGCCAAATAATTGGAGGAAAAAAAAAAAAAAAAGAAATTTGATGACCAGAGGGGTAAGGGAAAAAATTAAAACACCATCTGCCACTGAAGCTTTCTGATATTTATACAGCATATTATCAGATTCAAATTATTTGCTTTTGGTATTTCAAGTTTTGTTGGAACTTTTCATATATTAAAAAGTTTAGGGGAGATTTTATCGGATTTGGTTTGATCCCCATCACTGCCACTTTTGGGCCCTCAGTGCCAGTCCCAAGTCTGGATAAATTGATGGGTTGCAGCAGTAAAGGCATCAAAACAGTGTTTGTTAACTTGCAAACTGAATGATGCAATATGGAAATCTATGTGAAGGTAAAAAAAAAACAATAAAACAAATTCACAGATTAGCCAGAACATTAACACATTAACACTGATGATCAATTATATACCAGTAAACTGGTGATAAGATCCTGAGCACTCATGTCCAAGGAGACCAAATTCCTCATCTGGTCTGATCCCATAGAAAAGCCAATCCAGCACAAATCGGCAAAAGAATAAAAAATGTCAATGCTGACCAAAAAAGAAAGGCACCAGAATGCCCAATGCGCCACAGCCCAGAACACACAGGGACCAGCAGGCAAAGAGCCCAAGGCCACGGCCCAGCATCCAAACTCCCCAGATCTTAATCAGATCTATGGGATGCGGGGGACAAACAGGCCTGATCCATGGAGGCCCCACCCTATAACACACAACACCCCAAGGATCTGAGGCCAATGTCATGGTGCCAGACACCACAACGCCCTCCCCCAGAGGTCTTGTGGAGTCGTGCCCAGAGTGGACAGAACGGGCAGAACAGTGGGTTAATAGTAGGGTACACAATATTGATTTGCGGTGAATTGTTATGGCTGATCATCATACATCCTAGAACTTTCATTTGATCCGAGTTGAAACCAGCATGCTACCAGTGGGATCTTCTATAAAGAACCTGTGTGCACGCTTGTAGTCCTAAAAGCATAACATTTATTGCTCAGAAAGAAGTCTGCCGTTACCAACACTACATCGACGAAACTGAGATTAGGTTTTATTACAAGTGACTAATGTTCACGCTGGGTATTCAGAACTCCCCTCAAAGAATTGAACGCAGCAATGCACCCTTTGAGTTTTATGAAGTCGTATCCTATCTGATTTAAATGTGCAGCATGGATTAATGGGTGTGAGTGTCACACACACCGAAGCTGAGGTGGCTCTGAAGTGCCTCTGCGAATCTTATGGCTCTCAAGTGCGTCACACCAGCGCATTAAACTAATGATGGAGCCAGTCACTGGAAGGAAGAGCTTTCATTTAGAGAGAGAGTTTGATATCAGTCTGTTGCACTGGGTATCCTTCATAAATGACTTCAGTACACCTCTTTATGGTCTCTTCACTCTGAAGCCTGTCTTTATTTGTTCTAACAAAGTCATACGGTCTATCGATTGTCACAAGATAATTAAAGATAAATGTCACTATGAATCTGTTAATATAAATTTAGTTACATTTTTGCTCCTGGCTTTGTTTTCCCTAGTGGTAACACATGTAGGGTAATTTCTAACCTTTCCTCAGACACAATTAGTGTTTCTCCGGAGCAGCAACAGCCGATAGTTTTTCGCTGAATAATAATAAACCTCTTTCCGATCTCGTGTTTATTCATGTCGAATCTGCATATCATTCAAGCTCCGCGAGGCCCTCACAGCCACAATAAACACATTTGTTATTTGAGACATGAGCTCATTTTCAATCTGATTGCTCTGTAGAGAATTTGTTAACTTCTCAGCTGTATCTGAAAAATAAGCTAACTTGCATAAAAGGTTAAGCTGCTGGGCAAAGTACACATATACTGTACTTAAGTTAATAGTAAGTCTAAGTAGAGATTTCCTAGGGCAAATATTCCTCATGTAAAAGTAGAAGTCCTACATTTACAGTACTTGTGCACTTGAGTACAAGTAATGAAATAACCACCTTTGAATTAACTTTTTTTTTTTTTTTTTTTTTTAAGTACGACGCTTGTATTAGCTCACCGTAGTCTTTTTGTAGTAAAAAAAAAAATCTCTGAGAAGCGTGTCTCAAGGAAAGGAAGATCATGCAATTACGCGTAATACATATAATTGCCACTTCAAATACTACGTACACACCCCTTTGGTAACACAATGCCATGCAGAAATGTAGTTAAGTAAAGATAGTTGCTATATTTTTGAGTGGAGTTCAAGTACAGAATATATAAAATATCTACTTAAGTACAGTAGCAAAGTTACCTCTGGCTATTGATAGGAAATTCCACAAAGATTTTCTTTAATTTGTTTTAATACTTCCTTGCCAAAGGTGCCCAAACAAATTGTATTTTCTTAAATATATGCTTACTAGTAATTTTGTTTAAATGAACTACTTTGAAAAAGACAGCACAATCAAACTCTTACAGATTCGTAGTAGTAAAACTGCAATCACTGCTACAGCTAGAGAGAAAAAATATCATAAAACTCCTACTGTAGCTATGTGATAAATCCTGGCAGCAACCAGCTTTTCCACACTCAAATCAAATCAGCAGTCAATCCCAAAAATATAATAATGTAATACTTTAGATTTTTGTCATTATAACTGAAATCATGCATAAAAATCATGAGTAACCTGGCTCTGCTTCATTAATCCAAGCCCTCACTGGTTTATTGTACGGTATAAAAGCTTTCTTTGCTTGACTGGGTGTGTAAAGCGAAACATGTCATTCAGTTATTACCTTTAAATTCCCAGGCCAGCACCAGCAGGTACTGTAGTACCTTGGTGCACAAAGAAGCTCAAATGGATATCCTGAGAAATCCACAACATTCCAGGGGAGCATTTGAAAATACAGTGTTTTTACCATCATCACTATAGCCATCAGACTGTGACCCTAGTGTGAGGATTTTCTATCTACTGTACCCGTCATACCATATATAGTACGGTGCCAGTTTTAAGCCACCTAATCTGTGATGCATGTGCGTGGAAGCGAGACGCCAGACAGTGTAGGCTCATGGTGTGTTTATCAGGACTATTACAGTAATTGTCATTACTGTAAATTACAGGGTTGTGAGGGATAAAGGAAAGCCCATGATATTGTAGTTTTAACTGCTCCCATTAGAGGTCACCACAATGACCATAGGTTTTATGCTAGATGGATTTCCTAATGCAACTCTCATATTTTTATCTTGGCTTTGATAAAAATCCACAACCTCGAATATTTGGTGTGGGAAATTGGATGGGAAGTAAACCCTGGGCCTTCTGCATAGCAGGCAAAAATAATAAGACACAATCCATCCATCCAGGGATCTCTGCAGTCCAACTGGGGTCTGTGGAGGCCAGTGATAACCATTGTATTTATTCCTATTTTTACAACCATGGTAGGACCTCCAGTCAACACTCACACTGGCATTCACACACAACGGGCAATTTGGGAACACCAATTAACCTAATCTTCATGTTTTTGGACTCTGGGAGGAGACCAGAGTAAGCCAAGCCACCAATGGCCCTAAAGGAAACTAACCATAAAGGATAGGCACACTGTCCAGGGTGTATCCTCCCTCATGCCCCGAATCGCGTGGGTTAATAATAATAATAATAATAATAATAAGTTTATTTTATATAGCGCCTTTCAAGAAACTCAAGGTCGCTTTACAATAACAAAAATATTTATACATAGGAAGAGACATCACTCATAGGCACCAGGCCTCCCACGACCATGTGTAGGATAAGAAGTATAGAGAATTGACAATGACATTATTAACCAGCTAGATGGATACACTTGATTGCTTTTAGGTATGGATGTGTGAATGGAGCAAAGAAATATACTTATACCTCATCCGAGGTCTATTCCAAACTGATGTCCAGTTCCCCCAAGCTAGAACCACCATGACTCTGAAGCTGGCTGAATAATTTGCAATGACAATCAGTTTCAACCAGTGCAAAATTTTAATGAATTATGTGTATATTTTTAAAATTGTCTTTCATACAAATAAAGCCTCGGGGAAACATGAATTTGCATGAATCAAGTTCTTATACTGTATCTCTTTATACAAATTGGTTTGATTGGATTTGGATTGGTTAAGAGCATCATAGTTTTGCCTGGTAAACAAATTTTATAAAGTTGAATAGGCAATTAAACAAACATAATTAAGGATGTAGAGACGCTGCTTTGCCGCACGGACAAGAGCTTTTGATTTTGATTAGGCATCCATCTGTTGGAAATTCAGGTAAACACCATTCACTAATTAGCTGAAAACCAGATTTAGTCATATACAGTATGTATATTTCTGACTAAGCATATATCCATGACTATGTGTAGACCTTTGGTATCTAATGTCACAACATCTGCCTGTCATGGGTCTGCACACTTCTGGACAGCACAAGGAACATTACTTACTAGATTCCTGTACTGAAAACCCAAATTCAAAACCAGCCAAAAGCACTTTCAGCAAGAAAACACATCTGGTAACATTATGTCATCTTAAACAAGTCATGTGATTAAGCTGTGTTGTGGTTTACAGCTAATGCGTGCCACGAAGCGAACTAGTTTCTAACACATGGCTGAATCCCAAATCCTAAATCCCTCTCTGACCCCTGATCAAGGGCACTTATTCAGGGTGTGGAGTAATGGAATTGTACAGTACATCCTAATACATTGTGCAATAGCTTTTTAATATTACTTGGTATTAAACCTCAAAACTATTAGTTAGCTTTAATTAAAAGGTTTGAAACATCAGTATTAATCAATGGTACCTGCATATCACTTTATGAAGACTAAAGCGCATAGCATCTTCTGATTTCCAACAGAAACATTGGATGAGCTAACGCTAATGCTAACACTACTAGCAAATGCCACCAAATTCAAGAAGAATCACATATTTGTACACCATCTTGTCTTGGAAACAAAGTCAAACTAATTAATGTCCTTATTACCTTCTTCATCCATTCCCATACACTTGTTTCTCTTCTGAATAAGATACGAAGTCTAACATGGCACACTGGATGTGAAAATAATCAGCAGCTACAGAAGTTATCAATGCTGGATTACATTGAAGTTAATCAGGTAATACACCTCAAATGTAATGATAAATTATTATAAAATAATAAAGTATATTAACATTACTTTTGCCATCCACTGGTGTAAGTGATGTCATGGTAGTCACATGACTACAAAACGTCAGGTTTGTTACAATGTTTGTATTATACAGAGAATGAAGTAATATTAAGCCGAAGCAAAATACACCGTATGACTTAAAGCATGTGAGCATCTGATCATCACACCCTTATCTACTGTACCTGTTGAACATTTCATTTCAGATTCAGTTCCCTTTTACTATAATAAAAACCTGCACTCGATTCATTCGTTTGTCTTTAGTAAGTACTTCATGCTTGTCAAGGCTGTGATGGATGCAGAATCTATTCACTGGGTCTGAGATGGGAATACAAACTAGATGGGACATGAGTGCATCATAGAGGTAAAATTCAGTCATGTGTGAACATCTTTATATTAAACTGAGGTGGCCTAAATGGTCCACAAAACTTGGTTGAAAGAAACGTGCCAAGACTCCTAAGGCTTCGGTTCGGCTGTGATAAGGCGCGGGGGTTGGGGGGGCACCAGCAGCATTTTTCACCATTTCTTTTTTTTTTTTATATCTTTGAAAAATACCTCAAAGATTTTGATTTGCACAACTCAAAGAAGTAGGAAGAGTTCTTTGTAACATCTCGTAAAAGTTCAGTCGTGGAATGTCTTACTTACTGATATGCGTAAGATCATAATTGTTCTTTGGGATGAAATCTCAACTATCCGTAGGAACTCTAATTCATAACCTTCAATAAATTATTAACTTTGTAACAATTAGTAATACCTCGTAGCCTTTAAAGCTCAGAGAATTTTAGCCATTATATGTTTTGCTGTTTTGAAATGAACATACAGTATGTAGGGCTCAGCACTGTGCAGTACAGAGTGACATACTGTATCCTATACCACAATTACTATCCCATATCCCACTAACCCTGAGACTGAGCAAAAAAATACAAAATGGGTCACAGCAGCAAAGACATTGCACAGATACACATGATCCCATATTTTTATTGCTGTTTTAAGTTGTTTCTATGACCAGAAATGATAATAATATGCTCATTTTGAGAGTTCTACATTTTTGCAGCATCATTCCCATGTTCCAGTAGTAGTAAAATTCATAAAAGTAATGATAACTTTTGTTGTACTGTACCTGACATATCCAAAAATCCAAATACACACTTTGAAGTCTGAAGCCTCCCTGTTAACACACACCGGCAAGGCTTCCATATAAATTCATTCATTCATCATTGTTCACATATTCACATATCTGTGCCGCTTGAGTTTTATGGGTTAAGGTATAATTTTCAACATTATCCTTTTCCATTATGCATTATCGCGGCCGCACCGCCGTTGTCAGTCATCCGTCGTTGTCACACTTTCCTTCTATTCTTCCTTCCTAAACCATTCATGCAACTTGCACAGTACTTTTTTTTCATAAAGCACAGATATGCACTAGTCTGTTTAAAAGGTCAGAATGGACTCTGGAGTAAACGTTGAAACTTTTGAAACGGCAAAAAATATACCAAAATAAACATCTTAAAAAAATATGCAACATCTCAATACCTGGATCACAGTTTCAAATATAACAGGAACAGAAATACAGTAATAAATAACATCATCAAAGAAAATAACTATTGGGACTCGACTCTACCTGAGACTTTGCTAAGTAATATTTATTTCTTCAAAAAGGCTTTTGTAACATAATTAATTTTTCCTGTACATCATTTAAATATGTACTGTAGCACGTTCAGTGAGCAGGCGAGTCACGTCTTCCTTTAGTAGACTCATTTATTAAAAGTGCCTGTAGAAATATCAGTTTTGAATTGTAAGCTTAATGAAAAATAAATTAAATACAGATTTTAATTGATGCAGTTAAGATATATGCACAAATATGCATATATAAATATGCATAAATGAATGCAATGTCTGTTTTTTTTACAAAGTTGTCGTCAGCTTATATTTTACCTTAAAATAAATAAATGTATCAACATCTTATTGGCTGAAAGATAAACGATAATTTAAATGTTATTTGGGTAAACCATTTTGTGTAACATTACAAAAATCTATACTTAAAAAAAAATCATCTTGACATCTTTTTCATTTTCGAACATTTCCAAAATGTGTTACTTACTTTCCCAAACATATTTTGTTCAAAGAGAGTTCACACAGGACATAAGATTTGAAGATGGTGATCTTGCAGTGTTAACACAATTGCATAAATTTGCATAAATTAATCTTTGATAATACCTCCAGGCTGCAAGTCATGCAAATTTCAAAGTGAAAGTGTAACTGCATCATATTTGTCTGCAACATAATTATTCAATAAGTTCACAGTCCTCACAAAAAGGTTTTCCGCATCGGAACGAAAATAAAAAGTTATAGACATTGTTTACGAAGCTGCAGACGCAACGCCAGATACACAACGCCATCGTGGAACTTTGTGGGTTCTCGTAGGCTGCACTGTTTTCCTTTTCTATTTAATCTGAGCTGTAGGTTGTTCTCTGACACGGGATGACCTTTAAGACAGAAACGCCGCCGAGAGCGCTGACATTATGTAGGTGGAAAGGTATTATTAATTTCTCTGGCTTTAGGTAAATATTCTCCTTCTTTGGTGGATCCGTGACCTTCTGCAGCATCTCGGTCTAAAGCGAGATACACACTTTTACATTCCATTCTTAAAAGTCATACATACTGCCCACGTGTTTATATGTGACGTTTGACACAGTTTTCACTTGTAGTGCACGAGATTTTTACACACTTTTTTATTTTGTACAGAATGATTTATTTACACAAAGTCTTTACCACACTAATTCATTCGTTATCTGTTACTACACATTAAAATTTTCCTATTTTTACACCTACAGTGTGTATAGAACAGAATCAGCCGGAAATGAGGACGGACACAGTTTTTGTTTTATCCAGCTGTTTTTACTCAGTGCAACTTTCAAGTGAAAGATACTGTACAACACCATGACAGAAAAAATAGAAAAAAACAACATTCTTTAACCTGATTCACTTATTTTCAGGTGATTTTTAGTTTTTTGTTTTTACCGATTCATTTATTTTCACAAGATTTTTTTTTTAATATATATAATTTGCTTATTTTCAAGTAATCCTTCACATAATGAACTTTTTTACATGATTATATTATTTTTTTCTATGATTCATTTTTATTTAAAATTAATTTTCACATGATGATCTCGCCTGATATCTCATGATGATTCAATTATTATGAATATTTTTATTTATTTTCATTTGTTTACATGATTCACGTATTTTCACTTTTTTTTTTCTTCTCATATGTCATACAGTACATGAGGCATTTAAGTGTTGGCCCCCAACTGGCTAGTACTTAACTGCATGTACATGTTTTTATTTTTTTAATTAATTATAATTCTTTTTAGTATACATGCATATGTGCAATGTATGTGTTTGTTTTATTTATTTTTACCTATTTATTTACTTATTTATTCATTTATTTGAGGGCGAGTGTCGCCCCTAAATTTCTAATTAATAATCTTTTCTTTCCATTCTTTGCATGCTTGATTTCATTCAAAGATTCAGATTCAAGATTCAAAGAACTTTATTGCTTTGTCTTGGTTGTACAGTTGCTTTGATTAATTCATCGGGAAGAAAGGGAAAAAAGTTAGATTAGACAAGGAAAAAAATAAAATTAAAGAAATAAAAATTTAAAGAAAAATAACAATAAATAGAAGCAAAAATATAATTAAATTCAGCACAATGCAAGTTATATATTGCACTAAAAAGTATTAATATACCGATATTGCACTTGAAGTGTAGTATACAGTAAATGAAAAGAAATATTGCACAAATGTATTGGTAATCAGATATTACACTTGGAACTTATCTTGAGTTGTGGGAACAGTAGTGTCATAAAGTATTATTGAACAGTAACTACTGACAGTCTCTATCCCGTAGTGAAAACGTTACAGAGATGAGTTATATAATTTTATGGCCTTTGGGAGAAAAGATCTCCTGTGGCGCTCTGTAGAACATCTGGTCATAATAAGTCTCTGGCTGAAATTGCTCCTCTGGTCGGAGAGAACTCCGTATAGCGGGTGAGAAGGATTGTTCAAGGTTGTGTATATTACAGTATAACATCACCTGAGTCCAGATCCAAGCCCAGGACAGATCCGGCCCTTTTAATGACCTCGTCCAGTCTGTTTCTGTCTGCCGCTTTCCTGTTGCAGCCCCAACAGACCACAACATATTCATAAAACATCTCTGTATAGTGTAGCTAATAACCTGGGAACTTGTAGGATTAAAGGTCTGGACTCACTCATGACTTTGCAGTAAAACCTGCGAGACGATGGACCTGATTAACAAACGCCATCCGTCTTGTGCCGCCGTGTTTAAGAGCATTAACGTGAAATGTTCCGGATGACGGCGTGCGTGTGTGCTGAGCACCGCACATTCGCTTCCAGACTGATATGTTCCAGGAAAGTGGACGTTATATATGTTGCTCGCCTGCTCTATTACTGAAAGCCACTGGCTGCAGATACACATCATAAACGTCAGAGTTTCCATCTGCTCTCGAAAATACCCACTCGCCATCATCATTCAGTGCACGATATAAGTAAAGGTGGCCTTTTTATGGAACATGTTTTGCTTTAATGCAGACCGGCACCACGGAGTGGGCTGTTTCTTTTATTACAGTGAAATTGGTCCTCTATTTGGTTTCACAACTATATTATGAAGCCGGTGAATGTTTCTCTTAGTGTCTCTTAATGCAGGTCCTAACAGTCTGACATCTGTTCTGTGTTTTTATAGAAATGTCGCTTGCGCTTTTATGGATTTTCAAACCTATTTTTCTAGCCATAATAGCGGTAGCTGCTAAAGGCTACGAAAAATGCCTACATTTGTGTTTGTGTTTATTGTGATTACCCCTAAGTAATAAATCACTCCATGCTGTGCTGTTATTGGAAAGTAATCAATGCCGAAGTGCTGTGCTGGAGCAGAATTGCTGTTATTTTCCCAAAGTGTTTTTTTGTGCTTCTAACTTTAATCTAGAACCCTAAGTCCTAGTTTGTTACTACAGAGGTTCCTAGATGGATGGATGGATGGATATATATATACACAGTGGTACCTCTTCATGTGAATTTAAGTTCTTGAGGCAAAAACAGAGAAAAGCATTGTCCCATAGGAAATAACATAAATACAAATAATCCATTGCCACCCAAAAATCTATATATATAATAATATACCTTTGCAATAATATTATTATTTTATTTTATTTTATTTTATTTTTTTCCCTCTCCTTTTTCTCCTCTTCCTATATTTTATATTATATGTTTATGTAAAGTTGGGGAACACGGGTCTAGGAATTTCATTACGGTAATGATGCCTCATTGTTATCGGTATATGACAATAAAACTTGAAACTTGAAACTTGAAAACTTGAAATATTAGCGATATTACCCATTTTCAAAACTATAATCATATTTTTGCATATAAAAACAATTTAAAAAACATTTTTAAAAGATTTTAATTTACTTCATTAAGTAAAATATGAAAAATAGACTTTAAACCTCACTTAACCTTAATTTATGATTCCTCTTGGCACTGGCTGCTTTAAAAACCAAACTGAAAGTGTCTCTCTTTTCTTCTTTTATTTTACTCTAAATCCAGAGCACTAAACCCAAATATTTAGAAAATGTTTAGGAAACACTTCGTGGTCCTAAATATCTTCTAGGTCTTATTTGGAATCTTGTTTTTAGAAAGCTAGAAGAACCTTTTAAGGAATGCTCTATTAACTTATTTGTAAGAACCCTGTTAGAAAAAAATATATATATATTTTAACCCCAAACTTTAAAGCATTCTTTAGACTTCAAACTGCTGTGAGAAGATTTTTTTCCTCGTTAAAAGTAGGTATGATGTAAATCCATCTTCTTTTAAGATGATCGTTTTGTTCAATCACGGCTTTGAAAAAACAAACAAACTGTTTTTGGTCTTATTTTTGGTCTAATGCCATGAGATTTCTTCTTCCACATCAATCTAAAAAAAATTTTTTGACTTTGATGACGAAATGATTTCTATCCAAAAGCAATAATAAGCAGCAGTAAAGTGTCAATGATGCGAAGGTCGTAAAGCAGCGCATGAATATGGAACATGAAGCGGGCTCATTTCACAGATGAAAAACTCTCTATAAGAAGTTGTTGCTGATAAACAATTAGTTTGCACGTCCTAAGTCGATGCATCGAGCATGAATAACCTCGCAAAAATCACTTTGCCGCCATTAGTATTCATATGATGATGACTCATTAGATTATAGCTGCTAATGAATTCGAGCTCCATCTGCACATCTTTCAGTTTCTTTCAGAGACTCGTGCATACTGATACGTCTTTATGGACCACACTTGCATTCAGAGTTTGCTTTATCATCGACTTTTTTGCACTCAGTGAATATTTCAATGAACCTTTTCAAGAACCTGTAATTAATTCACTACGTATGAATTCGATAATGGGACATCTGGACGTCTAGAAGAGCTCAGCTTTGTCCTATTGAGAAATCCTTATGTGTAGAAATGGAATGCATAATCATTTAAATATTTCATTTCCTATGGTATTCCATAGTTTTCATATCTACAGCATTAGTGGGAAAGGTTACGTTTAAAACCATAAAGTGTTCTTTGGTTCTTTCGTTTGTGAAACCTTAGAGGTTCTAAAACGCAAAGGCTTCACTAAGAAGGAACATTTTTCTATGATATATACACATTCAATATTTCTAGTAAATAGGCACGTTAACTTTAAAAACGTACCTCGTTTTTGTCTACTTTAGAAAACACTTAGAGTGGAACAGATGTTGCAGATGTTAATTTAAATTTTTTTAAAAATATTTCCTATTTCTATTAACTACTGTTACAGGAAACACAGTAATATTATTTGGTTTGTCCCAGACAGGAAACCCTTTTTTGATTATTTCTTTAACAAATTAACACAGGTCTCTGATCTGATCCCTAAAACACCGCTCAGATCATACATCAGTATTTTTTCATCCCTCAAACTCCCTCTGCTTCACTCCTGCTCCAAATGCACCGTTTCTGTGTCTATGCAAATAAGCAAAAACTATCCCCTCTTTAAAAAAAATCCCCTTTAGATTAATAGTGCTGTGTATTATGTGATATTTGTCATGAAAGTGAAATATTAAACCTCTCTATATATATCTGATCATCTATGAACTATAAATAGTGGCGATTAGCCAATCGGAATTCAGTATTGTAACGTGCTGCTCACAAGCTTTTTTTCGCGTTGTTCACATTTTCGCAACGGCCAAGAGAACAGTTCAAGCACAGCCTTTGACATATTTTAAAAAGAAGAGAACTGAAGGTATGATACATAGACACAAATCCTCTCAGCGGAGACGCGATGAAAACGAAGCATTCAGTTTAACACGGGAGGTTTAGGAAGGACTGACAGCTTTACAGTAATTATTATAAAAGACGAGTTCTTCACCCAATTTGCTGAGCCACGCCCCTCGAGAGAACAGTTGAACAAGACCAGGGGAGGGGCTCTCCTTATACAGTACGAGGTCACATGGGGGAGAATCTAACTGGATTGTTTAAGCCCTCATCAATATAATAATTTTAAAAAAGACAAAATCAGGATTCTGTCTGATTTTGCCCAGTGTTGATAATTCACTTTTTAGTAATGCTTAGACATTCAGATTCACAGTCTCTGAATGTCTAAGCATTACTAAAAAGTGAATTGTGCATATTTTTAAGATTTGTCTGTGTCTGTTAATGCTAAAGCTGAAATCCTGTACAGATCATGCATGCTGGTTTCTTTGCGAAATCCAAGATGGTGGACATGGTGGCTTATGGCTCTTCCACTTGGTGCCTTTTAATTCCGTTGTACACTGTACAATGATAATAAAGGCCTCTTCTTCTAAATGCAAATTAGCTACTCTGTCCCTTTTTCTGGCCAATCAGAATGCAGGAAATGGGACTTCCCTGAAAATGGTGCCCAATTGCTTCCTGCCATGGAATGTTGTCATGATGTGATGCTAAATAGTGCACAGTAAAATGCAAACAGTGTTGATTTAACACTTTCAGAGTTTAACCCTTAGGAGTCTGACGGTGTTTTGGAGCCCAACTGGACACTAAACACTGCTGGTTGTTAATTCAACACTGGGGAATATGCTGTTTCCAAAAATAATCAAAAAGTGGATTTAGTATATTACACATCCTTTAAATTCTATTCTTAATAATCACCCCCTTAAAAATCTGGGGAACTCGTCTATAAAATACAATGTGAATACGTCCAGGTATTCGAACTGCACCCTCATACTCTGTTTTTATCCACAGATATTCTATTTGTATTAAAAATGACCTCTGGCTTAATAATGTTCTCTGTGTGCCTTTTGTAAAGTAAAATGGTTTAGCCTTCAATTCTCCAGACCGCACATCTGTCTTTTTCCTGTCCTCCGCTTATGAAGCAAATAGACGCAAGTCCCAGACCTTAAGTCAATCTTTTAATTAAATAGTGAAGTGGAGAGTGCAGGAAATTCACTCGCATTTTGAGAACGAGAGGTCTCGACATTAATTAATGAACCGCGTTAGTCCAGGACATGAAGATCAAATCATCTGAAAGGTCGGAGTTGAAGTTTTTGCTGGTAAAATTTGGGCAAAGATGTTAGATTGTGCTCTAAAACTGATACGAATAAATATACAAAGTTTGGTTTTTTTTAAGACAGAACAGGCTTGTGGTTGAGATTAGAGATGTGGATTGGGACCAGGGTCCAGCTTTATATGACAAAAAAATGTCATATGACTTTCTGGCATGATTGAGCAAGCGGTCAGATACGAAGCGTCCGAGACGAGCAAATTCATTAATTTATCCATCCTTGAATTCAGTCAGATGTTTTAGCTACGTGGAAGATGCTTTTGTCCGAAGTGACAATTCAGAGGGTTTGTTAAAATTTTGCAAAGTACTGTAGAACAAAAATGCTGTGCATGGTGAATAAATACACACCTCTACTGTAAATTGAGAGCAGTTATGATGTGGAGTGATGTAGCTGAGGTTGAGGAACTGTCGCACCATGCTGATGTTTCTACTGCTGTGGGTTTGCACATATTTGGAGTAGCACAGAGACACAGATGTATTCTCTATTACATATGAATTCACGTTTAGGATTTTGCTCTCCAGGAATGCTAAAATGTCCTGTTTTATGTTTGTTTCTTTCTTTTTCTCTCCACAGGTAAGTGTGCAGATCTTAAGAGTAAGACTCGACCTGATCCGTGATGGACGCGTGGCTGATGTGTGCTTTTGCAGAGATGCAGTAAGATTACGCTGGACTCTCTCATGCTCTTTTCTCATGCCTCCTACCCTCCCCTCCCCCTCCAACCCCGCTCCCGTCTATCTTTCTTTATCAGTCGTCTCATTTTGGCTTGCATGAGAGCGCAATTATCTGTAATTATGGGTTATTAGATTGAGCTCTTGAGTGGAAAATCAGCTTCAAGAATCAATTTCCATGGGAAGTAGGGTATTTAGCACGATTGGGGTTTTTGTGTTCTGTATATTCGGTAGTCGTGCTGTTGAAGTGGATTTAATGGTTCATCTTGAGCAAGTCTTCAGTCTTTACAACGAATACCAGGTCAATTTTATGTAGCGCGGTTTCAGTGGACGTGGCGTAGCGGTTAGCTAGCACCATCCAGGGTGTGGAGTTTGGATGTTCTTCCTGTGATTGACAGGGTTCCTACAGGTACAAAGACATGCTTTGTAGGCTGATCATTGTTTCCAAAGTGTGTGTGTGTGTGTGTGTGTGTGTGTGTTCTGCAACTGATTGGAACTCTATGCATGGTGTTGACCCAACCGAGTTCCTTTGGATAGGCTCCAGGCCCCCAGGGCCTGACACAAGATAAGCAGTAAATGGATGGATGTATGTTTCAGTAGATAAGGTGGCACGATTTCATTACCATCCTAAATCGTGTCACTGTTTCTACTGAATCTTTTCCTCCACTCATACCAAATCCAGCACTTTGTGAAGAGTGTGTGCGCTCCACATGATCGGTGTTCGTCTCTCTCGCACCGACTGAGCAAAACACAATACTTTCTGATTTAAACAAGCGTTTAGTCAGGCTAAGTATTTACATCACACTTGCTTCATCCAACAGCCAGGACTCTTTATCCAGATTTCATTCAGTATTTTCTGGTTCATGCCTCGACGCTCGTCCGTCCTCCATGCTCATCAGTGGTGCACAAACGTAGGACACGTTTTTTTCAGTAAAGCCTGTCGTGATGCACAGAAGGTCGAGCGAAGCCTTTGTACAGAAAACACAGCTGAAAGGATATGAAATTGCTTTCTGTTTGATTGAAACGCATTATAGCAGCAGGACTGGAAGGATATTCCGAGGGTAAGGAGTGCACGGAGCACACACTTTAACGGATATAACATTCGGATACGGAAATGCACCTGGTCTATCAGTGTAAGGAGTGAATGAACAGCGTGCCGAGTCTTTTAAATGAGCCAGGTGCCATTTGACTCCTAAAAAAATATCATATTTCATCACCGAATCTAATTAAAGAAGAACGCCGAACTCAATTAACAGAAGCAACACCAGATATGTCAAAGTGAGATTGTTTTATTTGGTGCTAATTATGAAAAGCTGGATATGTATTTAAAAATGTTATGCATGTTTAAAGAAAAGGATCCGTTTTTAGACCAGGGTCGTTGGTGTGAACTTCTTCCACAAGCTTTGTTTTATTTATTTTTGTTCATTACATATTCATAGATAAGCCATGTTCAATGCGTGTGCATTTTCTCCCACATGTGATGTTGACATTAAACACAGAAAGGAAATTAACAGGAACAAATGTAAGCGCCGATCGAGGAGATTTGCAGAGGGACATGAAATAAAATAATTAACCTCCGAATACAAGAATGACCTTTTTAATTAGCGTGGCGTTTGAGAGGAGCCTCTACAGAGAATCCGTACTTATCAGAGGCGCCGAGATCAAGGATTATGGCTGAGAGAGCGTCCTGATTAAAATGTTTATCTCTGTGTGTGTGTGTGTGTGTGTGTGTGTGTGTGTGTGTATGTGTGTGTGTGGGTGTGGGTGTGAATTGTGATCTTTGAGCACTTTATATTGGTTATGCGAGGATGAACAGTAGAAGTTCTTGTAAAACTCCTTTTACTCACTGGTCATAAATATGGTGTTGGAATTAAATTAATGAATAAATGTTCATAGAGTCTGCATCCAACATTTATTAGATAATTAACTGTGGTAATTATAATTCAGTTTTTTTTACATACAGTAGTGGTACCTCAGCATAGGAAAGCCCCACCTTGTGAATTTTCACCTTAAAAACACTTTTTTTTTTTGCAAGGAATTTGTCTCTGCATACTTCCAGTGGTGTGTACATTCGAGAGCCGTTTAAAGTTTGTTTGCATAAGTGGAAAGCCAAGAGAAGCGAATAAACTCATTTAATTTAATTATGGGGGGGGGGATTAGGTTATACATTTTGTGCAAGATTTAGTGAAGACGTAGCACCATGGGGTCCCGAGAATGTTTTCAAGGACGGTGGCAAGAAGAAAAGGGAGACACTTTCAGTTTGGTTTTTAAAGCAGCCGGTGCCGAGAGGAATCATAAATTAAAGTTAAGTGATGTTTAATGTCTTTTTATTTCATATTTTCTTTCAATTAAATGTCTTTTATAAATGTTTTGATTGTTTTTATATGCAAAAATATGATTATAGTGTTGGAAATTGGTAACATTGGTAATATTTTTGAGTGGCTGGAACGGATTATCTGCATTTACATTATTTCCTATGGGACAATGTGTTTCACAATACAAAAATATCGGCTTAAGAACTCGTCTTCGAAACTGATTAAATTTGTATGCTGAGGTATTGCTGTATTTCCTTACTTTTTTTTATTTATTATCTATTTTCAGATTTCTTTTTTTATTCTGCAAAGCAACTTTGCCACGAAAAAAGTTAATTGAATTAATTTGCTAAATACTTATATATAATTAAAAGCATCACTTTTCACTTTTATCCTCTGTGACAATTTCTACAGCTCTGTCCTTTGGGTCGGTTTATTATACTGTACGTCTATATAAGATTCAGTTCCTGCAGGTGAGTCGATTCTGAGTCACTTTCTCATTACAGTTCATTTGGAAAATAAATAAATAAATAAATGAAATCCCTAGAGCATCTTGTTCAAATGCTTCTGTACCATGTTTTGGCTGTTGTGTTCTGAGCTAGATAAGGAACCACGCTGAGATGGAGAACACTCCAGGGTGCCATTCAGACAGATTAAACCCTGTACATATGTAAGCAGACTTGGAAAGTCTTGTCGAGAGACATAATCCAGATATAGAGTTTCTAAGAACGATACAAAGTGGGAAAATCTCAGATAAAAAAAAATGCATTTTTTCAGAAACAGTTGGTTCTTGAAGTGGTTCTTTGGATGATTAATAGCCTGAGGTCTTTACAAAGAAGTGTGTCAGGGTTTCCCAAAGAGGTTTCCGATTAATATCTCATTGCTACAAATAATATAGAAAGCATTTGTGTCCTGTCTTGTCTTGCGTCTCATGGTGTTTATATCTTCTCGTATTTTAACTTATTCATCTATCAGGAACTCAATTTCACAGCAACACGCCGTTCCAGCTTGAGGGGCAGAGAAACAACTAATCAACACCGAGCTGAATCATTTATCGCGACTTATACGTACTGCTAATTAAATTAAGCATACATGAAATTTAAATGTTTTAAAATTCACAAACACACACACACACACACACACACACAAACACACCACCATATGTCTCTACTATAATTTATTAGGCTTCCCGTTGCGTTTGTGATGACGAGTTTTCAGAGAGCATCAAGAAACACGTTCCAGCCAAAGGGGTGCCAAAAGCACGGCATGGCAAATGTGTACTTAATCTGAAATGAAAGAAATATATAAATGAATAATAATCACATTCTTTGGCTGATCGTCAGTCACTCGAGGCAGCTTGGAGAAAATTAGAAATTTGGCATAAACGGACTAGAAGGAAATGGTTCAATTATTCATGATGAAGATTTCAGAAAGAATAAAAAAACCCACCTTAATGAAGACAGGCCCTTGTGGAGAACTGGGTACGAAGTGACATTAATAATTAAAAGGACATTAGGAGTGGAAACCATGTTGCGAACGAGCACAATTACCGTTTCTGTAGAAAGCAAGTTAGTCCAATTTGTTTTGCGCCTGATGGAAAATTTACAGCTTTATATGTGACGGTTACAAAGTGCTGATGACCGAGAGCCCATTTCCTGTCACTCACATCAACTCCGACACGTAACACAACAAGAAACACTCGGGCAGCAAATAGCAGTCCTGACTATGCCCGTGTTCATGAAGACTTGCCACATTACGTATTAGAGACACGCTCCACCGTGGCAACAGCATGGTCTCCAGTTCCAGCGCTACACTGATCTCCGAAACTCACCCATCTCACACATACCACCTCCTCTGGTTCCGCTCAAATGCTTGATTGGTTTAATGGCTCGACAGAGTGAGGCTCAGAATTGACACAATGAAGCCCACAATGAGGTTCCATCAATCAAAAGAAAAGAGCCGTCATCACTCATCACAGCCACTAAAGCTCGGGTCAAAAACCTCAGTGTTGTTCTTGACCTCATGGACGCTTTCTTGTGTCTTAAGATTTACATCTTACAGATCCTCGTTAGATCCTGGGAACATGTGACACCCGGGAAAGTAAAAAAAAAAAAAAAAAGGCAGGGTCGGAGCAGAATAATCTGCATAGCCCCTCCTTCTGCTTGACTTAACTTCTTAGGGAGTCCAGTTTCCTGTCAGCCAAAACACGGTGTTGGTGCTAAAATGTCTCACCTCAGCGAAAAAGTTAATTTTCAGATAGAATCATATAACACCTGTAAGAGCCATATCGTATCTCATGAATTTGTTGTTGTGTTTATTTTGTTTTATTCATTTAATTTGCATTACTAGTTAGGCAATAAGCATTTAGCTTATCATTTAAGCTTTCACCGTTATGTTTGTTAGTTAAGCATTCACGTTTGACAATCGTA
>JAQQZT010000003.1:26557488-26578243 GCA_030068275.1 Clarias platycephalus | reverse complement strand
TATGAACGTCAGATTTTTCTGAATATCACTTCCTCCCAGAAAGCATGCTAGGTGACCTCATGCTATCAAGCTCGCTAGTGTAAGGAGTAAAGATTACTAATTAGAATATAAATTGTCAAGTGAGGTACCTAGCTACGAAGCAGTGAAGAATATGAATTAGAAATAGGATATCCTGTCAGTTTAGCTTATTTTAGCTTACTGGCTAGAACGAGAGTTTAAGGTCATTAATAATGAAATTAGATAATAGATTTAAAATCCCTGTGCTGATTAAATGTAAAAAGAAATATAATATACTTGTATTAATAATATTATAAACACTGTAATATAATTCATTGATAGTGTTTGAAATCATTTATGATTTCACAACCTATGATTGACACACAAGAGAAATTATATAGCGCAGGAACATTATGGATGTTAAAATAATTAGAATATTTAATATATTAAAATAATAGCCCAATTTCCCTCCAGGGTGACGGTAATGAGAAGATTATGCAACTCATAAAGTTTATTACAGCGGATATGAATTGTGCTAAAGGTCAAAATAACTGATGCACAACTTTGCGCCGAGATGCATATAGAAGTAAATCAATAAACACACGGACACACACACACACACACACACACACACACACACATACACATACACACTATGCCAATGACTTCCTCAGGTCAATATTTATAGATTCTCAGGATGAAGATGAAGTAGATGTTTTGAGTTGAGAGAATTAGTGATTCAGTTCATCCCATTATTGATGTATATCATTTACTGTGATATTTACATGGGGAAAGAAACCTGAGCAAAATGCATATTTCTATAGAGTTAGTCTTAAGTTTGGTTGCAAAGTACAACTTTTTTAAAGCATGAAAACTGTTAAATACGTGTGGAATTAAAGAAGATGAAGTCATATCAGGGAATAATCATCAGCCTATGTATTTAAGTGTAAGTCATTTTTAGATAAGGAAACTTTTCTTAATTAAACATTGTAAAAGTAGTATAGCTTAATGGGGTATGATGCTCAAAAATATAACATGTATATGCTGACTTAAAGCAAACATTCTAGCAATGTGTATGTATATTTATATATTTATATGGATCATGGTGGTCCTTCAGGTGGTTCCAAATACAGAAACATGCAGAATGGCTGCATTTTAAATTGATGTGTTCTGACTAAGTAGGTGTCAGCATGCTTTATTTCCTCCAGTAATCTAGTACTATAGATTAGCTCAGTGTATTGTACAAAAATAGTGCACCCGATACCAATGTTTTCAATTATGTATAATAGTTTTAATTTGTAAGTAAATGTAAGTAAAATACCTAAAGTCCTATTTCATGTGTTTGTGTGGGGGTGCGGGAGAAATCAGTTTCAATGAATCAGTCTAGAAGCACGATTGTAGAAAATGTCTGTCTTGTAAAGCTGTCCTGATGGTAAATGATCCTAATTTCAGAAAACAGAGTTCATAGTCTAATACAGTGGAAAACAGCTCTGGGACAAAATGGCGTCCGGCATTCTCCTCTTGAATGCGCGGTTACATTTGACATGTGAGTTTCCTCAGGTTGGATTATGGTTTTTGGCCACATGATGGCAGTGTGGGGAAAGAGGACAGATTTAGTCAAGTGGAGTTGTATGCTTTACATTGTATATTCGTGTCAAAGGCATGTACGGTAAGACTTACTTTGTCTGGCTTACGAACAAATCAGACTTATGAACGTGCTCCCGGAACAGAACTCTTTTGTAAGTCAGGGAGTTTGTGTATAGGGTGACTCAGCCCCAGGATTGTTTGCTTATTTTTTTAGCTAGATACATTATGCTTAGATAGATGACACGAAAACATTTGGATTAATAAGAAGGATGTCATTATAAAAACATCAAAAGAGTCCAATTAAGACTGTTGTTAACAGGTGAGCTAACTGTACAGGAAGAAAAAATTGGGGCACATTTTATACAGGACCACGGCCTATGCCACAGGACCCAGGCCATATGGCGGGATGCATCATGGCGGGGATGCCAATCCATTGCAGAGCACACAAACACTTACACTCACACACCACAGGCAATTTGGAAATGTCAGTTAGCCTAATCTGCATGTATTTGGACTGTAGGGTGACATCAGAGTACCTAGAGGAAACCCGCCAAGCACACGGAGAACATACAAACTCCATGGACACAGACCCATGGCAAGAATCAAACCCTTGACCCTGGAGGGGCGAAGCCACAGCGATAACCATTACGCCACCATGTCTCATGAAGTATGTGCTCCATACGTAAATGGTGGAAATGTATAGACTGTTTGAAATATTTCATTGTGGAGTCAAAGGTAGACCATCTTATGGCTAATGTGTAATCAATTTGTTGAGGGATCAAGAATTTCAATTTGTTGTCTAAGAACGTAACCTGTACATACACTAATGTATCTGGGTAGTCACCACCATTTAAAAATAATGAGCAGAAAAGGAAAAATACAACCTAATTATCTGATCATCGTTGTATTCTCATTGCATTCAAAGTGACGAGAGTAAAGAGACTAAAGTCCATTTTCAGGTCAGCCCATTGCTGTCGGATTAACGATTTATGGACTATCCTTCGGGAAAGTCACGCCAAACTGCTGGATCCCGCTTAAGGTCTATAATTCATGTGGTTTATGAGCGTCCTTGTCGTACATGGAGATGATGAAGAGGCAAACTGGATGGATGATGAAATCCATCACAGGTTTATGTTTCCGATTTAAAGGATGAAACTATTAGATAAAGGTGAAACCGGGTACATAGGCAGTCTGAAGCTGCTGTTATGATAAACCAGTGGATTATTACCACTATTATCATCTGCCATAGCTGTAATAGGGTTGAATTATTAGAATTTAGACTTTTGTTGTTGTTTCATGTATAACTTTTTTTTTTTTTAATACAATTGTTTATTTATCGTATTTGCACCAGGATTACGTTTATCTAAAGTTTCTTAATCTAAGATTTGCACTATGTATAATATAGTATTATGCAATGAATAATTACTTATGGATTAAAAACTTAACCTTGGATAAAATTAGTATGTATATAATGTCATGATTGAGGCTTCAAAAACAAAAATTTTTTAAACCAAAATCTGACTCAGAGTTTAAAGTATCTCTGTGGGAAAGTTCAGTTTTAAAGTCAGGATTAAATAATATTAAATTATACTAAAAAAGCATTCCTGATTACATTAATGATTCACTATTAAAAAATAATGCTTGTCAGTGATATCGAGCCTTGGACATTACAGATCCTGTAATGTAAATTTAAATCCCAGTGCAGTACATATACGGAGTTACATGAGGTTGCTTAATGAAGTCGTATCCTTGTGAAAGTCTCTTATTTCCTCATGCCCAGATTGAAGTATTCTTGCAGCTCAGCAACACACATTGTACTAATTAATCAGAGCGATGGTAAGCAGAATCTCCTCGGGCATTCTAATGAGGAAGAAGTTCCTCATTTTACTTCATTATAAATGGAAGCTTTTGAATCTTCAAGCGAAATTGCCAAGACGGTGCGTTCACACTGTGCAGTTCTTAGCTCTGTTCGAGCAAATGTGACAGTTTAAATTACTGATGTTAGAAAACAGTTAAACCGCCTCACTTTCCCAATGTAAAACAAGTACGATTTCTAGAGCTGCTTAACCCGGGACGTTAAGGCTTGAGTAGGATTAAAGCTGAGGTTGAGTTTAGCATGAACCCCCGAGTCTCTGTTCAAATGGCCGTCCATCTATCTCCTCAACTTAAAGTATGGCTTTAGAAGGAACCCTGGAGATGGTATTTGTTTGGGTTGTAGATATCTTATACGGTACATGATGGTAGCTTTAACCAAACAATCTCGCAAGATAGCATGGTTAGCATGATTAACCCATCAGAAGGCCCAGATTGAGGCGATGAACAGGCTCAAACAGGCATGCAATGAGTGGGGGAAAAAAGCAGAAAAGTGGAAACGAGATCTATAACCAGAATATCAAAAGACACTGACATGTAAGGCATGCTAGTGTCAGGCGAGAGCACACTGAGGGGACACTTCAGAAAGATCTGTTTGCTTGTGTGGGTATTTATGCAGTGTTCATGACTAAATTGCAGTGTGTGTGATCAGTAAGATGATGATCTTGACAGAGTCTGAGTGTGTTGGGTTTTGTATCCTGTGCAGGGCATTTCTGCGGTCCGTGAAGCAGTTTGGGAGCTGCAGTGTGACAGATTCTGTAACTTTGTAGTTATTGAACAGTTCATTGCTTACAGTAAATAGCTCTGTATCAAGGTAATTAACTGCACTTATATACTAATTAAACAGCAGTTATCCTGCACTGAAGTCCTGCACTCCTGTACTGTACGGTAGTAGCTGTTATCCTAACTGTGTTATTCTATAATAATAATAATAATTATTATTATTATTATTAGTAGTAGTAGTAGTAGTAGTAGTAGTAGTAGTAGTAGTGACAGTTATTATTATTGTTTACTGTTTTACGACAAATGATTATTTTCTGAAGTTATTGTGATATTAATGTATGGTAGACTATTAGTTTTGTTTGTTTCTGACAAATACCATAAACACCCTGTACATAGTATGCTGATTGATTAGTACAGGTTACTGGAATGAAACATGTCAGGAACATGTCACATGTAGACCATGTACACCTTTCAAACTTGTGTGATAGCATTATAATTACTGACCATCACGATATCACTATAGGTATCATGTTTATTGTTTGGTTCAAGGGATATAGGATTCTACTAAATGCCTAATTTCATTAAAATGATGTAGTGAGTGGCTCAACTGTAGTTTGTGATTTTGAATCCTTGGTTTATTAGAGTTGATTTACGTTAAGCCTTTATTTGTCATGTATACAGTACATTACTACACTGTAAAATTCTTTCTTTGCATATCCCAGTGTAACTGGGGTCAGAGCGCAGGGTCAGCCATAATACAGCTCCCTGGAGCAGGTAGGGTTAAGGGCCTCGATCAAGTGCCCAGCCGGGTGAAGCTGGGGCTCGAGCCACTGATCTTCCAATCAGCCTTAGCCCTTTGAGCTACCACTGACCCCAAAGAATGACCGTGTCAGCTTTAACTTAATTCCAGCTTATAATTTATTTTCTTTAACAGGCAAACAGAAACCAGATGAAAGCATGTAGCAGCAAACAACATTTGTGCAAGGATAACTACTGTATAACGTCCTCCCTAAACGTCTTTTAAGTGTTGTGAAAAGCAATGGCAACATTACTAAGTGGTAAATGCTTTACTGTTCCAACGTTTTTTGAAATGTGTTGCAAGAACCAAAATTGGAATACGTGTTTACTTAGAAAAAATAAAATAAAATTCATGAGGAACACATTAAATAAAGTATCGTCTGCAATGAAATACAAGTCAAAGTAAATTATGAAATCACTAATTTCTTTTTTTTATTTGCGTTTTCCATACTGTCCCAACTTTTTCTGACTTGGGGTTGTAATCCTCAGCAAGAGTTTGAATTACGACGCATAAACGCATAAACCCTGAGACACAGTAACGGTTTGTGGATGTTGAGACTCAGACATAATGAAGTAAAATTACTCTCTTATAGACTTTATTATTGATAAAACTGTATGACATATCGGAATTAAACCATGATGACATTTCAAAATTCAGCGAGGAAACTTGCCCAGTTGGAAGAAGCTAGAAGAGGAGTGTGTTGTGGAGGAGGAACACAGCTGAACTTGAGCGTTGATCCTGTCACATCTTTTAGTTCAGTGGTGAGTGAGAACATTTAACTTTTATTATTGTAAAACACTAAATATTAGATATATTTTTAGGTTATCTAATAAGTTATTTGATCGTATCCCTGTGTAGTGTTAAAAGCATTGTCCTAAATGTGAGCCTTTTTAATGTTAACTCAGTCGCTATACCGTTAGCATGCTAGCTGGGTAAACCTGAGGTATACCACTGTTAGCATTGGATTCAGTTGTAAATGTATAGCCCAGTTTAACTATAGACCTTATACAGTAAATGCAAGTTAATGTCTTAATGTGTAACACTACGCAATGTGAGAGGTGTTAATAAGCAGATAAAACGATTCGGCTGTAAACTTACTGTGTTTGTTTCTGTAGTTGACTACACAAGATCGAGAGGAGGCCTGTGTTCCTCTCCAGTGTTCCTCTTATCACCTCAGAGCGGACTGAAAGGGGAAAAGGGGAAGGGGGGATAAGGCCAAGAAGTCAACACTAGACCCTGGGGAAACTTCACCTCTGGTAGGAAACATCATTTTTCTTTAGTCTTCATTTTACTTTACTAAAAAACTTTTGTTTGTTTGTTTTAATGTTTTTGTCATTCAGCCATTCATCTTTGGCTGGGCGTTTAATAAGATTTGTTTTTGGGGTGTAGGGTTCTCAGAACACATTTATATTTTTGCTTAGTCAGTCTTAAACCTGAAGGTGTCGACATGACATCAGGGGTAGTCAGGGGGTAGTCAGGGGGTAGATACTGTACGTATCACTCTGTGGAACAAATGTGTGGTTTGATAAACTATAACAGGATTATCTCACACAGTTTCCAAAAGGTCCACTTTCTTTTTTGGAATTCAGTGGTGCTCATTTGGACAACAAAAGACTTGGATTCTTTTAATAATAAGCATTCGCTTTATGTGTTGTTTTCTGTTAATAGAATCCGTAAAGAACACATAATTTAGGACATAGATAGTTTTTCAGTAAAACATGTAAGGTTGAGTATATATGAATTTCATTTTAATTATTCAAATGTTTAATTATTTTAATTATGCAACTCATAATGCATATTTGTCTCACTGTTTGCTTTTCCTTTGTTTTAGCAGATTTCAAGAACTTCTTTAAAGTGAAGGGGAGGTGAAAGTGATTATTCAAACAAAGTTGAAGAATGAGGACAAAATGTGGAGGAGGCGTTAAACTTCTCCAGGCTTCCAGCCGCAGACCTCAGCCTTGTTATATACACATTAAATTTTGGGTTGTTTTTTTTATTTTTTATGTGAGAACTTGATACTATAAGAACCTAAAAGAAAAACTGTGGGTGTATCCAGGCATACACTGTTTGACTGCAACGTCTCCTAGCGGGAGCACTCTTGAACAAAGCTTTCATGGACGTTTTTTTTTTTTTTTTTGTATGTGTGTGTGTGTGTGTGTGTGTGTGTGTGTGTGTGTTTTAAGTGTGTTGCTTTATTGATATTTTTATTTAATTAATAAAATTAATGACAATAATTTTGTTGTAATGTAGTTGTATTACACTACATCACACATTTCAGTTGTAGAAATATATTTCAGTATACTACTGTATAAGTAGTAGTTCTTTATTTAAAATCAGACAACCTCTATATTTTATTTGCAGTCAAGTACTATATTAACTGCAGTAGCCATCTAATATTAACCACAATATTGCAGTATTACTTTCAGTATTATATTGCAGTATTACTGCATTATATTGCATAAAATGTGTGTCCAAATCACTGCATTTCCTGCATATGCATTGCATATGTAAAAAAAAAAAAAAAAAAAAGACATAAAAACTGCAGTTATTTTTTTAAGGGCCTTTTTTACTCTGCTGTATGTTGTGGCCCGACCTGTGGCCAGACCGGGTAAATCAACAAGAATAAGAAACAGAACCTTATGTGGGTGCCAGGCTTAGAGATGTTAGTGAAAGTCCTTGGACTTTCTCAAGGTGCTCTATAGCAAGATGTGCAAATGTGTTATAAGGATAAATGGGCAAAAAGAAAAATAGAATAAAAATATAATTAAAAATATACAAAAAGATCTTTATTAGACATAAACCAATTTGGTCAAGCTCAGTTTATAGAATGACTCAAGGCTATCATCACAAAGTGCTATTGATATGGTGCACAACAGCAGAGCTTGACAATTAGAGACTCAAGACAAATAACTCAATTCATATTGATAATCGCTCAAAGCATCCTTTGCCAATTTGCAATGACCAAACATTTCCTATTGACTAAAACTTTAGTTTAGAATTACCTTACAATTACAGGGATTACCTCAGAAATATCTGATTTCCCTTAGAATACTAGATCCCTTAGCTAGATACAATAAAATAGCAGGCATTACTTAACAATTACAATAAACTCTGAATTACCTGATTTATCACATAATTGCCTGATTAAGATGAAAAGTAGTTATGATTTGCCACAGAATAATATCACATACCCTGGGAATTAAATTTTAATTAGATTTACAGTAAATTCACATATAAATTATGATTTACTGTACTATATCACTGCATTAGATTTACCTCAGAATTAGTTTAGAATTACCTTAAAATTACCTAATTTACAGTACCTTAGAATTGCCTGATTTACCCCAGGACTAGTTACATTTTACCTTCAAGTTGCATGAGTTACCCTAAGGATTAGCTTAGAATCACTTGATTTAGAATAATTTTAGAATTAACTCAGAAAACCACTACATCACCATACAACGTGGTGTAGTGGTTAGCACTGACACTGACGGACTCGATTCCTAGCCAGGTTCAAACCCCTCTCTGTGTGCACGGAGTTTGCATGTTCTCCCTGTGCTTGGTGGGTTTCCTCCAGGTGCTCTGGTTTCCTCTCACAGTCCATAGACATGCAAATTAGGCTAATTGGCATTCCTAATTTGCCCATAGTGTGTGAATGAGTGTGTGAGTATGTGTGCCCTAGAGATGAGCAAATACGGATTCATCCGGGTTAAATTACCCGATCCTTAATATGACTCACGAATCATGCATCCTTCTCTTCATTTACTCGGCTCAGTTGAGTCCTAAATTACCTTTTTGCTAACAACAACATACATTAATACAAACTGATAATTACAGAATTCAGTTGTTCTCAGTAGTTGTTAGTTAGTTACTGTAGGAACAAGTGGCTGACTGAGTTTTTTATAAAACTTCCTGCACAGTCAGAAACATGAGAGACTCAAAATAGCAGGTACTGATCCGCCGGAGTCGCAGCACGTAGTGAAACGGCCGGATCCGGGAGACTCAGTGTGTGTTTACATGTATGATGAGTCCAAGGATTCGGTAGATTCTGAGGATTCGTTGAGCGCCCCTAGTGGAGGACCATAGGACAAACGGGCAGAATCCATATCACAATGAATAAACCGCAGCTGTTTCGCTTTTACAATATTGTGTGATTAGACGTAGTGCTCTATAATCTACATGTTGGTGTGATGTAGATGTGTATTATGACAAACTGGGATGAAATACGGCTCTGGCATTTGTATCACATCCAACACAACACAACTTCACCAGAATGGTAATGCTAACGGTGTGATGCTTTAGCTCAGTGTATACTATACAAATCAAGTTAAAATCCCGGCTTTACCACCTGGACTTTTTTTTCAACTATCTAAAACGTTAAAAACTAACTATACCCGATAGCCTATCCATTTTTAACCCATAAAAATAAACAAATATCAGACACTGTTGATATATTTATTATTTTATTCATTCATTATACTTGTTATTGTCTAAACTTATTCCTATGTGCATTTTTCATTTAAATAAATATTTGGCATTCATAATTCTTGATTTACATTTTATGGTCAGAAACAAAAAAGACTCAAAATACTGTACGTGTCCTGGCTGATTTATCTAAACCGCGGGATTCAGCGGATCTGTCAGACTCATAGCGCAGAGTGAAACAGCCGGATCAACAGAGGGATTCGATATGTTCATGAGTCCAAGGATTCGATGGATTCTACTGTAGGTATTCGGTGAGCGCCTTCTAGTGGAGGGACCATGGGAAAATGAAATCAGAATCCCTACAGACTCAAGTGACCCAAAGGACTCAAGAGACCCGGGTCCGTTTAGTGAGTGATTCAGAAGGACAGTGCCCTGCAATGTCCAGGGTGTACCCAGCCTCGTGCCCTAGGTCTCCTTGGATAGGCTCCACCTTACAAAAAATAACTGCAGTTCTCAAGTGGTTCCTTGCGACCCTGAATACAGGACAAAGCGGCATAGACAATGAGGGAGGGAGTGATTTACCACAGCAATACCTTTTTTACCTCAGAAGTAGTTTAGAATCACCTCAGAATTACTTAATTTACCTCAGAATTATTTAATTTACCTCAGAATTATTTAATTTACCTCAGAATTACTTAATTTACCTCAGAATTACAGGTTTTTAACTTAGAACTGCCTGATTTACCTCACAAAGCAATTACTAGAATTGCTTTATTTACATGACATTTACAGTAACATAAAACTAAATTGACAGATTTACCTCAGCTAAGAATTAGGTAAGACTGATATGATTTACCTCAAAATTGCTTTATTTGCATCAGCATTTTTTAATAATCACCCCAGTGTCTGATATACTTTAGAAGTATCTTTGAATTTTCTATTTATATTTATATTACCAGATATTAGCATGATTGTTGGTGTGGATAAGTATTTCCAAACAATTTTAAACTACACACAGACTAGGATAACTTAAAATCCCTCTCCCAACCTCTGCCATTGCACTAAAATTGCAGGCACACACACACACACACACACACACACACACACACACACACACACACACACACACACACACACACACACACACACTATTGTATTACAAGGATTAATGGGGCAGAAGAAGAGTGCCGTAGCATATCTGTGAGCTCTTTAAAAAGCAGTCGTTTAATTGTTTCATCTGAATCTAGTTCTTTTATTTGCTGTATATTGCTGCTTAATGCCTTATTTTTTGCTGCGTGGCCAAAAACGCAGCTGTTATTGCAGGACAATTAATTGTAATCCTGTGGGTGTGTGATGGTAATGTATTTCCATCAAGACACTTTCTTCACAATGACCAGGTTGCCTAAGGGAGATCAGGCTTTTGGAGAAAAAAAAAAAATGGCCTTCATGATTAAGCATAAAAATGATGAACAGCTCACTAAAAATCTCCACTGAGACATTCAGCAGTTTAGTCCGATTCCTATCAAGGCGGAGGTCATTCATCTCTTCAGCGTTGGATGAAATTCTCACAACTACTTTTAAGTCCACATGAATTTCATTGCAGTTTGTGTGTATGGAGATGTCAGAAACACTTTTTTATATGTATAAAGAATATAACAATAGTCCTTTTCATATAGCGGCTTTACATATGGGAATCAGTGGTCTAGATCTAGATTCCTAAGGAGCAATAACAAAACCTCTTGAGACAGAATAGCAAAGAAACCTTGAGTGGAAACCTTGAGATTCAAAAGGCATCCCACCCTAAGCTGAACAACAACAGATGGAACCTGCAAAAAAAAATCATGTGAATATAAAGTCATACAGGGAACAAATATGTGTTGAAGATATGCAAGACATTGTAAGAGTTTAAAACTATAATTATGGCTGCAAGGAATGGGCAGGATCATATATCCATAGATTTGAGCTAAAACTATTCATAGCAGACAGAAGTGAATCATGAGCATAAACTGACGGCTACAACACTGGGAGAAAAATAGCAAGGAAAGCTCTTGCCAAATGTGTAGGCTCACTGGAAAGAATTTTATGTAAAGGCTCAAGGTCAAGAATCATGACCTTCAATCATGCATTTCAAATCCTCCTATTTGTCCAACATTAAGTTTGTAACGTTAGTAACAAATCTGGCACTGTGCCGTCACAACACTATGCACATTACTTACTGTACCGCGCTGCACCACTGTACACACTGTGGGTGTACAATTACCCACTGTATCACACTGTTCATATACATGAAGCATCCTCGCCGAAGAAATGTGGTCAGGAAAAAAAAAAAAAAATGATTGGAGATCACTTAAATGCTTGGTAAAGTTGCATCGTAAACAACATAGAGCTATGTTTAAATGTAAGAGTATGATGAGTCCAGATTGACTCTATTCCAGATTGATGGTCACATAAAAGTAAGAAGGGAAGCGTGAAGCTACAGTACAGTAAGTGCCCATCAAATCTAGTGCCCACTGTACAAGCCTCTGGAGGCTGTCTTATGCTCTGGGGTTGTTTCACTTGCTCAGGTCTCAGCTCAACAACTTTGTGGCAATAAAATGAAGTCTGACAACCTGAACCGTGTGGCCAAGGTTATCACATCTATGGAGTTTTTCTTTTCTGATAGCATGGCCATATTCCACCACTCAGATTGTGGAGCATGACTGGACCAGTTCTGACTTTAACCAAAGTCTTTGTGATGTGCTGGAGAAGACTTTACACAGTGGTTCAAGTCTCCTGAAATGAAAACAAGAACTTGGCCAAATAATAATGCAACTCTTGAGAGCAATAAATGCTGTGATGTTGCATAATGTTGTCAAAACATGCCACAGGTAATGTGCACCGCAGTCATAATTTATAATTTTTCCTTTTTGTTTTACACTCATGGTGGCAGAAGGTCTCTATCCCCAGCAACAGATTTCAATTTTGCCTCGGAGATCCCCAGAGGTTCCTAAACTAAATATGATATATAATTTTTCCAGGGGATCCTTGGTTTGCCCCGAGGTCCCCGTCTTAATAACTTGTAAGTCCAACTTCTGAGTTATGAACTCAATTGAATTTCGCCTCCAGAAAATTCTTATGCATGTACTTTTATTAGACTAAATCTACAGCATGTTATGGACCATAACATAGATTAACATTTATTGCCTTTCAATTTAAATGAAACTGCACAAGCATTAGCTTGCATTTGTTCCATTTTTGACTGGCAATCAACATTCCATAAAAAAAAAACCCTAAATATGGCTTTTTATTAGGAAGCCATTTTTCGCTGGCTATTACATAACAGACTCTCACATACCTCAGTTCAACTATTCTATTTCACTTTTCAATGGACTTGTGGATATAGTCAATCTGGGTGGCACAAAGCTGCAAAAGAAGAGGAGCTTGAACTTTTCAGACATTAAAAGCTGTCCGCATAAGATACCACATGAATGGAAATGCCAGCACTTCAGCACTTCAATACAAGGGATTATAGCTTTTTCTGTAAAAGGTTCTGAAGGAGCTAAATGAAGATATGCTAAATAATTTTTGTCCCTGCTGATTGTATAATCTTGACTGGTGTTCTTTTGATAGTTGTCGGTTTAAATCTCAGTGCTAGGTCTTTGAGCAATACACCTAACTGCCCAGCACTGTGCCCAGATCAAATTCAATTCGATGAAAGCTGATGGAAATACATTACTCTTCTCACCCACTTTTGCCAACTAAAAATGTGTCTCTTTTTCTGTCTATATTTGACTTTGTCTGACTGTCTATCTCTCGTTATCTCTTTCATGTAGCTATTATTATATGAATTTCACCACTGCTGGGCCCAGGCCTTGATGAATCCTTTTTAGTCTCATGAAATATACACTTTACGCACTCCATAGTCCCCCTCCAGTTGATTTAAACAGCAGGGTATATTCTGGACAGTGCTAAAATGGATGACTATTAAGGCATAAAAAAGCCATAACTGTGGTAGGTATGGAAATTACCAACAAACCGCCTCCCCTTTCTCACCTCACATTTTCTCTCTATTTCAGTATTCATCAAGAAACTAGACTTATTTAACATATTTTAGAGAGGTCTAGAATCACATACACTTATGAACCCGCAACCCTTCAATAGAATGCTGTCACCTTCGATCAGGATCATATGAATCCTTTTCACTTCATTTTGCGGGTAACTTTTTTTTCTTACAGAAAATAAATTTTTCTTTTTCTTTCTGCAATGGAGAGAACTGGCTGGGCGAGATTCAATATGCACTCAGCTCGGTGTTAGTGGCCTAATTATGATTGAAAATTACTCGTTGGCTTTCATGGAACGAGACAATACACCGAGGCTTTGATGAAAAAACACTTTTGCAGGATGAAAGGAAGAATAAAGGATGAAAATAAAAGAAAGTCTAACCAGAGCCAAAGGCATGGTGCTGGTTCTCTATTCAAAGGTTGTTATTACATTTCCCTGTAAGCTGCAGTTTGTTTTCATATTAATGGCAATAAAGCCAAAAAGAAATGGGAAGATCATTGTCCGTTCAATTGCAGGATTTTTTTTTTTAAAAAGGAAAAACTTTAAGACCAGATTATTAAAAATCCTACAGAATTTCCAGTGGATAGTAATTTTGGTCGAAGATGCTGATCTCAATCCATATGCCGATTGAAGATGACAGATCTTAATTTCTCTCTTTTGAGGAGTGTTTTTTTTTTTTTTGCATTTTCCTATTAAAGTCTAAAACGTATTACTTTAATTGGCGAAATTTTCGAAAATTTACTCCTAAGGGATTCAGACTGGCAGTTACAGAATGGTTTACCGAACAGTTGCCAGTTTTCAAGACTTTACCACCAGGAGCTAAACACTGTTATTTAGTCTACTTATTTTATTAAAATATGTGGTATAAAATTGAGCCAAATACTACCACATATGAAACTCTATTGATAAACATGTTATTTTGTCCCAATTAGAACTATCATTTCGGTATCATGTGTTATTATTTTTTCATCTTTCAGTCAGTAATACACATTTTTTGTTTTATACCTTTAAAGAAGAAAGAATCTACATGTACATTGATAAAGTAAAAACAACTTGCCCTTTTGAACCGCACTTTAATTCGATAATGAACCTAGCCAGTCCTCTATTAGACCTAGAATAAATAACTTGAATTTCCTGAACATAAGTGCAACACGATTATCAGATTATCCTTGTGTGCAGTATAATTGGACTTGAGGGGGCCATAATCGAGCACAGGGCCATTTCAAGACGTAATTACTCCAGAGACAGATGCAGCGAGATGTTATTGGTTTGTTGGCTGTAAGGTAGGAGCTGTTACTAATGGTCTCCTACAGCAGAGCCTCACAGAGAGATAGAGATTCAAGTCTCACGGGCATGACTAAAGTTCATCATGTACTGACCAGCCTCTTGACTCTTCAGAGCAACTTGTAATTTGACTCAATGTCCAAAGCTTAGGATCCACAATTAATGTCAGACTGACGACTTTGCCCTGTGACATGAGCCTGCTTCAAAGCATGTGATTTATAGCTCTCCTTGAACTTTAAACATAGGACTCATCTTGAAGCTTAAGATTTGACTCGAAATGAATTCAAAACACATGATTTACTATAGAATTTGACTTGAACTTCAAAGTTCCCAACTCAACTTGGACTCAATGCATGTGAGACTTGATTCAGACTTTAAAGCTTATATTTCAAAGCATGACTCATAGTATGACTGCAAAGTGTTTGACTCAAAGCTCAAGTCAAGACATATGACCTGTAACTTGAATGAGACTTCAAAGCCTTTGATTTACAGTTTGACTTGAACATCAAAGCTTATGACTTATAAAATGTCTTGGACTTCAAAACATACGACTCAAAACCTGTATCAGACATGTTATACTGCAAAGTCTATGTATTTACAAATTTCCGCAGACTTCAAAGGTTATGACTCTTGAACTTCAAGAGTATCAAACTACTCTTTCAAACTTAACTACTTCAAAGACTTCGCAGCCTATGATTCACAATGTGACTTGAATTTTATAGTTTATGATTCACAAATTGTCTAGAGCATTAAACATTATCGACAGAGTTTAAAGCTTATGATCATGACTCAGCTTCACCGCATATGAATCATAACTAGACTAAGGCATTGAAACATACTGTATGGCTTACAACTACCTTGTGTTCCAATTTCAATCAATAAAGTATCTATCCATCCATCCATCCATCCATCCATCTGATTTGTAATGTGTCTCTTGAATGAACATCAGGTTTATACATACTTCACATATTTTACTGACACCTCAACATTCATGCCTAATGAGACATCCCATCACTGGAAATGAGGAAGTGAAAAAATCATAATTTGTTCGTTGTGCATTTTGGAATTCCTGGTGTTTCCATTTGGGCTTATTACTGCACCATTTTTAAATAGACAGCTCAATTCTGTCTCACTGCACTGCTTTTGGTCCAAAAGTGTAAATGAGAAATGTCACATGGATTAAAAAAATATCCAAATCATTTATTTTCTGCATAAAGGAGCTGACAGCTTCATCCTCCTGAGCTTTCTCGCCTAAACAGATTTCTTTATTTTAGATTTCTGTATGCTGACACAACACGTCACCATACACTCGACCCGGGGTGTGAGTGAGCGTTGCAGGTAATTTGCTACCATGCAAGAGACGGTGTGATTTTGAAAACGATAGGAAACCCATTCAGTAAACATGTCTCCTCTGGAGAACTCTGCTTCCATCTCTCTCCAAATCCCCAGGAAGGCACAAACTAATCAGGAGATACCAGTATGTGTGTGTACGTATCAGTCGATGAGTAAGTGTGTATCAGTGAGAGAGTTTATTTGCATATTTGTGTATTTTTTTTGTCAAATTAATTTGTGTGTGAGTAAATGTGGTGAGGAAAAGAGTAAATCTTCGCATTGCTTAAGGAGCTTTAGTGTTGCTGAGTGTATTCCCAATGTCCTAACTGTTTGAGCAGAGCATGTACACACGACCTCGCACTAGCCTATAATTATCAAACAACAAATGTAAAAAAAAAAAAAATCATCTAACAACAAGACTCTAAATCTCACATTGAGTCAATTACGCATAGATCCGCACCCTTTCATTTTGCTCTCTTCATTGATTGGGATGAACTTCATGGGCATTGAAAATTTGTAAAAAAATAAATAAATAAAAAAAATCCAGATAAAACATGACGTTCTTTGACCAATTTGGCGGTCTCGCCCCCCGAGGCACTGAGCTCCATCTCTGAGTGCAACTTCAAAGACCTCCCGCTGGAGTACGACACAGAGGAAGAGTTGTGGTAAAAACATTTAAAAGTTCAAAGGGCCAAAGTGCTTATTTCCTCCACAGAAAACTGCCTCTAAACTCCCGATACCTAATGCTGTTTCTTTTACGGCTATGGGTTCAAGTACAGAATGCAGGAAATGCAATACGATCGCATGGAAAATTTAAGAAATATAAATGATTTTATAGGATTTTGTTTAAAGAATGGAGCTGTAAAAAGGTAAAAATAAGAAGAATTTCACTTCTGATAAAGGTAATTCAAATAAAAACTGTCCCTATGAGCTAACCTAAAGTTGATTACTTTCCAATAAGAGCATGTCGAAAAGTGGTTGATTTTCCACAATTCACAAATCATTTATGTTATCACCCAGAATTTACCGGATAAAAGCGACAGACAGTCAGACACTAAGCAGTGGTGGCTCAGTGTTTTAAGGCTCTTCGAGGTCAGCTGTTCAAGCCCGCTGCTGTTAGGCCCTTGAGCAAGACCCTTAACCATGTCTCCTCCAGGGGTTTTGTATAATGGCTAAACCTGTGGTCTGACCCCAGTCTACTAAGAAGAAAAAAAAAAACTGGGGTATCCAAAGCGTAAAGAATTTCACTGTGCAATAATGATTATGTGAGGAATAACGGCTGAACTTAACAAGATAGATACAGACCGACTAGCTAACTACAGAGAGAGAGAGAGAGAGAGAGAGAGAGAGAGAGAGAGAGAGATCATTTGATTTCAAAACATATTTACATATAAATTTATCAGCATGAACTACTCATCAGCACTGGTGTGTAAGGTAAAATATTGCATTTAATAAAAAATTGATAAGACCTGATATTTTACTTATTTTGCCAATTTTATTATTCACTGAATTATTTTTTAAGCTTCATACTCTCTGTCACATGATCAGATGATTTCTGTCTTCCTGTACTTCCTGAGTGGTTTATAAGTGTTCAAAGGTTTTCTGGAAAATGTTGACACTAAGAAAATGAGGGTTACACTCTGCTACTTCCATTACAGTAACGACGGCAGTAATAAATGACAGATATGCGTCTCTTAAGATCCGCAACATGCTCTGTGAAATAGAACTTAAAATATGCATGAGTGATTTGTGTACAAGAGACATGAGATGCCCACGTTAAGCCCATGGGTTTATTATATTTTATATTAAAATTTAACCTGTATATTATTGATACTAAATTGCATAATTAAATAACCACAAACACAACTCAGGCTGATTTATCCATTGGGGCAAAACTGTAGAAGGTGGAATTATAGCATTATAAAAAAATCAAGGCAAAAATTTAGGCATACATAACTGAAGGATTGACAAAATATATGTTTTTAGCACCCTTCTAACTGAAGGAAAACATGCATAAAATATTCTCTATAAAGTTTTTAATACTTGCTTCATAAAAAAATATATGCAGTATATACCTGTATATATTGTTTCTCTAAACTGCGACAAAAAACAAAGAGATTTATCTCATTTTGCTGATGCTACTGTATCTGTCCTCATGTCTTTAAAACATATAATTTTTTAATAAATTGTATTTCCTGATTTCTGTCTGACATTTTTTAACTTTTCTCAATCAGCAAATATTAAAATGAGACCTTTAAAGACGTCCAGTCAGGTTTTTTGATTATCCCTTTTTTTATCATAATTTTTTTTTTTTTTTCATTTTCATTATTCTCTCTTTATAGCTGGTCTCATTTCAATATAAGAATTAAATGTCTTTACGTAGCAAAGAGACCAGTGTTACCCCAGAGGTAACGGTCAGACTAAGTGCACTTATCCAGTTTCCTTCACAATTATTTCTGAAAGTAAGAACTATAAAAAGAGGAATTTGCACACCCGCTTTCTCGCCTTTTGTATTCTGACAGACGCATTAGTAACGGATCACTTATCTCCTTTGGGTTCAGTGCTGCACTCTTTTTTTTTTTTCTTTTTCTTATTCAGTCTGGTGTATGGAATGCCATAAAAATCCAAATATGACGTCAGTCGTTCAGTCAAGAGCTTTAAAGCGTCTGTGAGGCTATAAAGTCACATGACATCATATTTATCTTTAAAAAAAATTATATATATATATATATATATACAGTATATACTGAATTTCCTTATGACTTTAAACGCTTGTTTGGTTTGGAAAGCAATAAATTGTGACCTTTCTTCACTTCCATCAGTTTGTATCGGATCACTAGGCCTCCAGATTACCTTTTAACTTCAAAAACTTGAAATTCCACAGTTTTCATAAAACGTAGACTTTTCTGCATTTCGGGCTTCATCCCAAACCGCATACGATCACTTCATGTAAAGCGACTCCACTATTTACTATAACAGATGGACAATTTTGCTACTCTGTTAAGCATGCTAATATGTAATTTGGCATGCTGGACTGCTATACGGTTTGTGCACAACTCAATGTGATGTGGAAAAAAAAAAGGAGCAGAAAAAAACAGGCCCAAAATTTTTACCTCAAATTCCTCAAATCCCCATAATCTCTGGGTATATTTAATTTTTTTTTGGCATTTCTCTCAGGACATCATTTCAAAAAGCATGCACGTCTCAGTAGGACTAGGTTTCACCGCATTGCATAATGAATGAGCAAAATGTGAAGCAGCAACATCTTACTTCAGGATGATTTCACAGGAAAAGAAAAATAAAGTGGTACAAAGTGCTTTTTTTTTTTATTTATTAAGAAAGACACGTTGATGAATATTAATAAACATCAAGGTTATGCCTGTGAATATTCATGGGGAGAGAAAGTGAAGAAATAGGCTTATAGTAAATATTTATACCACAGTGCTGAAATTTTTAGCATACTGTATGAACATGACTGATGAAGGTTTACAGCTAATATAACAAAGATAATAACTTATAAAGACTAATCAGTTTCATGGATGTTATATAACATTAAACATAACTATAAGTCGTTTAAAAGAAGTTCTCATATTTAATAAATAAAAATTATTAATTACTCATTACGGCACAGTGGCACTGAGTCCTCACACCTCCAGGGTCGAGGGTTCGATTCCCGCCTTGGCATCTGTGCGCTTGGAGTTTGCGCGTCCTCCCTGTGCTTTTTGGGTTTCCTCCGCATACTCCGGTTTCCTCCCACAGACCAAAGACATGCAGATTAGGCTAATTGGCGTTCCCAAATTGTCCGTGGAAAGTGAACGAGTGAGCGTGTGTGTAAGTGTGTGCGCTTGTCTGTTGCGCGATGGATTGACACCCTGTCCAGGCTCCAGTCCTCTCGTGACCCTGTACAGACTATAGAGGACGAAAGTGAGTGAGTCATTCGGGGTGATGAGAGTAGACTGCGCAGCTCATCACACCACCTCGGCCTTGATTACTTTTATATACAGTACGAGCACAACATGGACAACAAGTTTTCTTTTCTACATGAACAAGGTAGAAATCAGTCAAGATGTGTTTACAGACAAAAAAAAAGATATATACAGTATATACAGTAAACGTAGTGGCAGGCTTTTGAGAGGGCGGGGTTAGCGGCCTCATTCATACGAAGTAGGGGTTAGGGTCAGAATTTGTATTTGTTTTGCATGAGTCTGGTGTAAGAGGAGAGTAAAGGAGAGGCTTCAGGTGCTTAGACAAACACATCAATCATTTGAAAACAGATTACAGCTGGCTTCTCAGCATCGCGCCGCCTTGTTATTTGTCCAAGGACACTGCACTAAAGAAAAGGGAAGAAAAAAGAATGAAAAGAAAACTTTTAAAAAACGCTCCCAGCCATTTTCTTCCAACTTCTAAAAATAGTCTCGGATGCAAACGGATGTGTTGATGGATGAAGATAAGGACTACAGTCCCTTTTTGTGCGAGTCATTACGTTTCTTTTTCTATTGTTTTCCTTTTTTTTTTCTCCCTCAACAGCACCACTTGATTAAATGGGTTTGTTTTTCCTCTGAACGCAAAAGCCGCTCTGTTTGGATAGCATGAAAAAAAAAAAAACTCTGCAAAACATAAAAATACACTCACCTAAAGGATTATTAGGAACACCATACTAATACGGTGTTTGACCCCCTTTCGCCTTCAGAACTG